>CM060892.1:131632326-132232326 GCA_030762935.1 Hymenopus coronatus
TAAGCGTGTGCCTCAGAGTGCATAATATACTAAAGATGATCTAGATACTTATTCGGAAATTTTGAGAAAAACTCTAGTTTATCGACATGGTTACATCAGAAACGGACGTCTGAGATCGAGCAGGGGTTTCAAATATAAAAATATTATACGAGGTTTAATTGAGAGTAAAACAGGTTCAGGTCTCGAGTGGAAGGAACACGTGCCCTATAAAAAAACCGATTACGTATACTGGTCCGACCCGAACGTTTTAATTAACAGACTCAGATTGCTTATCGCATCTAGGGACGCAAGCAATTTGAGCCATAATTCTGAAATTAGAGAGATAGTGACAGAGTTGAAAACTTCAAACGTCATAGCATGATCAGACGTAACATTGCCGCAGAGTTACACGCTCCAGCCAGAAGAAAATTTCTTCGCAGAAAAATAGTTAGTAAAGGATTAAATAACTTATTACAAATAAATCTAATCGAGATGATACCATATGCAAAAGCAAATAACAATTACAAGCACATTCTTATTGCTGTTAATTTTTATTCAAAAATGGCTTACGCGAGACCATTGAAAAACAAGACTGCAGTCAGTGTGACAAAAGCAATGAGTGAAATACTCTCTGATCTGAATACTGTGCCTAAGAACATCCAGTCTGACAATGGCAAGGAATTTTATAATAAGCAATTCAGACAGTTAATGCTTAAATATGGAATTAATCACTACAGTACATTTAGCACTGTTAAGGCTGCAGGAGTTGAACGTTTAATAAGAACGCTTAAAAGTATGATACATTGAGAGTTTTCAGCTGTAGGTTCCTACAGATTGTTGAATCTATTGCCTAAAATAATAAATAGTTATAATAATAAGTATCACTCTACCATTCGTATGAAACCTAGTGATGTCAGTGACAATTCTTTGCTACTTTCCATTTACAGCCGAGATCGTCATGGCAGGGAGAAGAGGAATGCCAGGAGATTTAGTGTTGCAGACTTTGTGAGAGTCTCTAGACATAAAAGCATACTTGAAAAGGGATTCACACCAAACTCGGGGGACTGAGATATTCCGCATCGTCACTGTGAGAGCTACATTTCCACCTACATATCCTCTGCAAGATGTTGAAGGACGTGATATACAAGGAGGATTTTATGGTCACGAGCTATTGAAAACACAATATCCAGATACTTACCTTATGGAAAAAGTGCTGCGTCGTAGAGGTGATAAAGCTCTTGTGAAGTGGCTAGGTTTCCCGAAGAGTGAATGGATACCATTAGACGCTATAGTATAAAAAATAATACAAAAAAAAATGTACGGATTCAGAATGTATTTTTTTAAATCATAAATAAAAATAAATGTCATTAAAATGATTATTTTTCTTTTATCATTTGATTAAAATGTATCTCCTATCCTTCCAAAAAAAGAAGGGAAAAAAAGATTCAAGGATTTTACTAGAGACATAATTGTGTAAGATAAAGATCAAAGTAAGTTAAGACTTAGACGAAATTTTTTTTGTTAAAAATATATCCTCCACCACTGTTTTCTTATTTATATTTTATTTGTTTAATTTTTTATTTTATTTATATTATTATTTTACAACTGTTTTAACAAATTCTCTCCTTGTGTTTTCTTTGGAGGGGGGTGAGCGTAATAAACGAAACAGAAGGGATTCCAATGAAAAAAATGTGTTTTTATTTATTCGTTCATTTTTTCTCACTTTCCACCACCATTTTAACAATTAAAAACAGTGAACTTATGAATAGTGCAAGTTACATTTTACACACATTTGTTTCTTTTATTTTATTCACTCATTTTTCTCACTTTCCACCATCATTAAGTATACAAAAACAGTGAACTTATAATATAATGAATAATTCATTCATTTTTTCTCACTTTCCACCATTATTGAACAATTAAAAAACAGTGAACTTATGAATAGTGCAAGTTACATTTTACACACATTTGTTTATTTTATTTTATTCACTCATTTTTTCTCACTTTCCATCATCATTGAGTATATAAAAACAGTGAACTTATAATATAATGAATAATGCATAGCATGAAATCTCACATGTTTCATTTTAAGCATAGTTTAAAAAATCATAGGCTGCTATGAATAATGCAAGTTACCTTTTCAGATATATTTTTTAGATAAAAATGCAACAATGGGTGAGATCACACTGAAAAAATTAGTTCGTTACATTTTACAAAAAATTAGTTTTTTATTTATTCAATCATTTTTTCTCACTTTCCATCGCCATTGAGTAATCAAAAACAGTGAACTTATAATATAATGAATAATGCAAGTTAATTTTTTAAAAACAAAAATGTAACAATGTATGAAATAACGTTGAGAATGGCTGCAAGTTACATTTTACACAAATCATTTCAGATATTTTTATCCTAAAACCATAGTTATGTTATATAAATAACCTCAATTATTTTCATTACTTAAAAATAATGAGCTGAAAACATCGCATTTATAACGTATTCGGCATGAAATCTCAAATGTTTCATTTTAAGCATGCATAGTTTAAAAATCATAAGCTGCTATATACAGCCTCAAATATTTTTTTATTACTTAAAAAATGAGCTGAAACATGATTTTAACCCGTAGTAGCATATTCAGCATGAAATCATTTTAAACATACATAATTTTAAAATCATAATCTGCACAAAGAGCATAAGACATAAACTTTTTTCAGGAGTTATGTTCAGAGGTGTCAGGTGCTGCATAATGACCCCAAGCAAGAGTTGAATGTGATTTCTCTGAAATATAACGTTTTGTATCAACACCAGTTAAAGAAAGTTTGTTAATTTCCACTGTGTGAACGTTATGTTTATAGCTCCTGAAAGTTGTCTGTTTAGTATAATGCAATGCATTCACATCCCTGAGGCATGATAAGTAATCGTCAAAAGTTATTGAACGCATTGCGCACTTTGCAACGCTTTCGATTTCTTAACTACCTGACCGTCGTATCGATAAGCATATAATTTGGAACGCAAACCCACATATTCTGTCATTACCCTCCCAGATAATTCATCCTTATAAGCACCCATTTTTTGCCATTCAACAATGGTATTCCATATTTATTATCTGAAGGATAATTGCAAGTGTCGAAGTACTGTATGTTAGCTTTCACAAATTCGTAAATATCGGTACTGGTTTCAAAGAGAAATGCATATATATCAGTATAATTTAAAGTTATGTCTGTAAGATTCTTTTTCAGAACATTATAATAAAAATCATGCATTACAAATTTGGAAAGATCAAGAATTGCCTGCCCTATGTAAATGGGTTTATTCATCTTAATTTCTTCTCTTGTCAATTCAATTCCGACAAGATTTTCTTCAAATATTACAACACGTTTGAACGTGTGTCGCGATATTAATTTCCGTGCTTGCTTCCAATTTGTACAAAGCCGAAAGTCATTATACTTACGTACATTCTCTATACATTTCCCATAAACTGAATTATTAAACATTTTCCATAGATTCTGTCCGAATTTCGATTTCTCTTGAGAACGTTTTTTTGCATTCAGGTCTATATACGGTTTTAACCATTGCGATTGCCTGAAACTTACAACTCTATGAACATGTTTCAATTTCATTCCTAAATTAATACATTGTTGAAGGTTACGGTAATGCAATACATACTTTCGCTTATTTGTCAACGTAGCGAGCAGCTTTTTAAACTTGTCATTAGGGGGGGTTTCACTCTTTAGACACAGCGGGAAGTCATTATGTGAATCATGCAGGTCTGCGGGATAATCAAGGTCTGCCTCGATCGCATATCCTATGTCTGCGTCTGGCGGAATATTTAGGAAATCAATTTCGTTAATTTCATCTCTGGTTAACCATCGAAGATCTCCATAAGGCATATAATCAGATTGAACAAAACCATATAAATTATTGCAGTCGATATATGATAAGTACTTAATGGGTAATGACTCATTAAAATCATGCATATATTTATTGTTCGCCTTCGCGTATCGATTAGATACAGTACGAAGTCCACCTCTGATTCCAGAATAAAAAATTCAAGCATTTCCTTGTCAGTGATAAAAGATATTTTTGCTTGTGTAGTTCTTAGCATGGCATCGAATGCTAAACCCGGTATTGTGTAATAATGACACGAATCTAATTTATATAAATTCATACACAACTCTCTGAATTTTTCAAATATATCGGCCAATAACAAAGTATCCGTTTTAAGATACAAATCACTGTATTCACACAGACTTCTAATACTGAAAGCTTTCCATACAGTTTGCGTATGCAAATAATCTTCTTGTGTTATATCATCAAACTCTGCTATATCAGGCAATTTACGTTCTTCTAATTTATCTATACTGTCTAGATATGTATAGGGGAAAACGCCTTTGCGTGTCATTAATTGCTGGAGTTCATGTTTTTGATACTCCATGCTTATGATTTTAAAGTCCTCAGGATTCAGCACTTAATTTATCGTCTAGAAATGGATAACTGTCTAAGAATCTGAAATATATACTCTTTCCATTGGATGTATATCTCTTACTAAAAGATAAATAATTTTCAGATGTCTGTGAAATACAACTTATGACTTCATTGTGATAAGCAAGATTTTTTACAAGGAAATGCGCATCATAGCTTGATAAGCAATGAAAAAAATTGGTATGAAATTTGGTAATTTCCTATTTAAATTACACGAGTTGTGGCTTGAACCCAAATAGTGGCCTGAGATGGGACAATGATCCCTCACTCGTGACTTGTCAATACTGAAATCTTTTTCACATTGATAGCAGCGTTTGGCATTTGTAAAATTTATATTATCTTCATCGGTCATTTTTATCTCCGCAGTCTTTGAATATATATCAACTACTCGGTCACCGATTAGCTGCAAGTCTTTGAAAAAATCCTGAATAGCATTTTGACCTCTAAAGATTTTGAATTCTGACAATGAATTGTCATAATGACAGACAAGTTTTAATGCAATTGACACAGCCTCATGTTTTTGTATTTGACGTGTCCAACTGCTTTCCACGGACGGTTGACACGAGAGAACTTTGGTAAGTACAGATTCTATATCTGCATAAATGACATACGGAACAGGAGTACATTTGCTATATGCATTAAATTCGATTGTATCATTTACACCAATTTCGGGCATTGTTACAATCTGTGTTTTTGAACACTTGACCTTATGTTTTTCTAATCCATTTTTAGATGAAAAGTGCTTTAAACACGTTTCACAAAATGTGATTTTTCTCTTGCATCGAGTGATCTGTTTGACCAATAGCCTGGATAGATCATTTATTAGACAATAGTGTGATCTATTTCCCTTTGTGACAGGTAACAGATTCACATGATGCACTTTACGTTCAGAAGTTTGATATAACATAATAATTGATTCGTGATCTATGCCATATACCGTAACTGATATACTTTCATTCTGATTTTCAAATTGTTCTATTTGGTCGAGTGAAACGGGAAAGCTTATCCCTCTAAAATCAAATTCTTGAAACATGTCGCGTTTGTTATATGAACTCACTCGACTTTTGTTTTTTTTTTTTCACCGGATATTTTGACGCTAACAGACAATATGCAAAACATTTACTATCTGAATTTCTTATATTAGTTACAGCATGTTTGTTTTTTATGAAATTGGGGAGCTCCATATAGCATCCTGCATTTAACACATCATACTGACAAGCATTTAAAATTAAACCACGTATTTGATATAGAGATTTTGAACTGCATTTCGATTCGAAATTATCGATAAATGCAAGTATAGGATCTTTCATTTTATTCTCATACCATTCAGCAATGTTTGTAGCCTGAATAATTGAATCCATTTTGCTATTGAAATTAAACGTCTCAATTCTTTCATTTTCAGGAGACTGTATTATATATTTGCATATCAATGTACCGTTTAATTTAATACCTGATTTGTATTGAATCAAATTATTCCGAATTTCGTCACAAACCAAGAGTTTACATTCGTCTAGGAATATTGTGGGATCTATTATTTCAACAGTGTTTTCAATTTGCTTTGTATAAATTCTGTTTTTGAAAGCTGAATCTATTGTTTTACATGCCAATTCCTGACGGTTTATCTGAGCACAACTCACCGAATTTTCAGCCCCAGAGGTATCCTCAACACTTTTGTCGAACTCTCTTCTATTCCTTTTTGTGGGAAGGATGTTCTCTTCAGTAGATTCACACTCGATTCGTCTCTTGCCACCTTTACTTTGAACGGCCTGGATGTGTTCACCTGGAAATATGATATATCAGTAAATTAATTGCTTTTAACACTTTTTATTTGTCTCCAGTGAGCTGTGAACAAGCACTTTTTCCTATAGACCCTTTTTTTAATAATAATAATAATAATTAATATTCAAGCTAGTGATGTTATTACTATAATAACAATATTACTAATAATCATGGCACTAACAAAATAATATTATTTTTTGTAGATAATAACTGTTATTTGAGAAAAATATTAGACATATGTTTGTATTAAAAATAGTGCTAGCAAAAATATTATTATTTTTATAGATAATAACTGTAATTTCAAATCCTGAAAAAAGAAAAATGTTAGTTTATGTTTTAAAGAAAACAAACATTTTGGATATCAAAAAACGTATGTCTAATTGTCGCAGATGATTTTCTGTAAAAAGTATTATTATTATTAATATTATTAATAATATCAACAATACTACTGATAATTTATTGTAATACCGAAAAAATTAATGTGATTATAGCAATAATAACAATACTAAAATCTATTTGTTTCTCTCAAACGATTTCTACAGTTAAAAAGTTATATGTTTTCACCTGCTTTTTTATACTTATGGTAAAGTAAAATACTTTTTTTTATTAATAATACAATTACTATCCACGAAAACAAAATCTGTTAAAAAACAAGTTTTTTTACCTGTAATTTTTGTGAGTTCAGTATCTGCTTTGTGAGACATCGTACCATCAGGATTTATTGTTTCTGGAAAAAAGAATTCAGTTACTTTAGCAGAATATTAAAATCAGTTTACTTCCTGGAATCAAGTGTGTAATTAGTGAGTAAATTAATTTTTTCTTATGATGAGAATCAAGAATCATATGTTTTAGAATATTTGTTTTGTTATATCATTTTTAAATATATTTTTTGAAAATCACATTTTTTTAAAATCAATAACAATTATAATTCTTTTGCAAAAAGTATCATATGAAAAATATTGATATTGTTCTTCATATAGAAAGAATCAAATATATGACTTTTTACAAGTTAGAACAAAATAACCGATGCTGTATGATTGTAAATTAAAATACTAATCCCCACCTCCCCCCAGAGATATATTTTTAGCTGTACCTGTAAAAAAGTGATGTTATGTCTTTTGAATCCTTCACTCAATATATCCTGTCCTTGTATATCATCTGAAATCCTCCGGCGTTGATGGCGGCCTTCTGCTCGCCGGACATCCTGCTAAAACGGCCAGGGAGAAATACTTGTTATTCTTCCATAGATAGCACCACCTTTGGTCCATATTTGGTTTTTATCGCCTTTAACGATTTTATGTTGTGGGCAATTTCTTGTTCCATATCAGCCAATGCCTTTGTAGGTAGAATTTTTGTTCCAGCAGCTATGTCATTTAACTCTGCTACGACTCGTGCCTCTGAAAACAGAATAATTCATGCAGCTTGTATAATTTTCTGATTAAATTATGCTGTTTTATTACTGAAATACAGATTCAGTATTGACATTAAACTTGTTTATATTACTGAAAAAAATTAATGCAATTGTATTAAGTTAAACTTATAACTTAGCCATCATTCTGTCTGTAGTACGTTTCTCCTGCTGTGACATGTCGTAAGCTGCACTGCTTTGCTATTCTCCACGCTTTTTATGTCGGTGACTGATGACCTAGTTTCATCTTCCTCCCACCGTCACATACACCCCCTCCCCCCTCCCACACAAATCCTTCTCACATTATTCAATACATTATAAGTTCACTGTTTTTGAAGACTAAAGCTTTTAAATATTAACACTAACTTATATAGCATCTTTTTTTCATTCAAAAGTTTGTTGGTGGGAGACATACACATGCTGCGCACGCATATGTTTCGTGATTGGTTAAATTTAACGGCACCGTTCAACCTTTTTACCGTATGGCGGGGACAGAGTCTTCTCCTAGTCAGCTGTGTATGTAAGTTTATTTATTTATTTTCCAATTGCCCCGTTAGCCGGAAGTCTTTAACTTTATGCGTTAGGATACTAAGGTCACGACTTTTTTCGTTTTAAATTACCTTCATGACTCTTACCATGCATTCCTCGCCGGAAGACTTTACCTTCATGGTCAAGATAATACGGTCACGACTTTCATTTAAATTAGCCGTAGGGCTCTCACGTCTTGCTTGTAAGAAATAATGACTTACGCTTCCTCATATATTGTTATATTTTTTTCTGCTTTGTCATGTTCACTGCTTAACAGACTTTTTTTTTTATTATTTTTCATTCTACCTATATTATACTAACCTCTCGAGGTATCTCTCTGTTTAGTCATTACATACCTACTTAATTACAAATCGTGCTTAACATCTTTTTTGTTATTCTTTATTCTACTTCATTCTTTGTAGATTATTATTGAACCGTCTCACGTTATTTTCTCTCTCTCTCTGTAATTGCGTTATACTCAGCAGCGTACGGTATTTCAACGTTTTTTTTTCAATGCATATCCTATTTTCTTTAACAACAAATCGTGCTTAACATCTTTTTTGTTATTTTTATTCTACTTCATTCTTTGTAGATTATTATAGAACCGTCTAACGTTATTTTTCTCTCTCTCTCTCTCTCTCTCTCTCTCTCTCTCTCTCTGTAATTGTGTTATACTCAACAGCGTACGATATTTTAACTTTTTTTTTCAATATGTTTATTTATGCATCTCCTATTTTCTCCCCTACCTACATGCTTCTTCTTTTTGATCCATTCCCACTTCTGAATTTAAATCACGCCCGCGCCCAGCCCCGTCACGTGACGTCATAGTACACACTCTGCAATATACCGTCGTCTTACAAATTTGAGGGTTTAGAATCATATATTTGCATGAGCCAAAGGCCTCATATTCCTCCTACTGGGGAATTTTCTTCAAAATCTTCGTATCGTATCCTTGGAAGATACTGAATTAAATACCAAGTTTGGTATTTAACGGACTTTTAGTTTTTTAGTTGTCGCGGGATCGGCGTCTCGTACCTAGTTTCCTCAGCTCCGACGTTGATGTAGGTTCCACTCCTAATCTCCTAATTACACTTAATCTCTGGGGTTTGTGGGCGAGGTTGATATATTAAAAACGCTGCATGTTCCCTTACGACATTAATTTATTGTAATATAGATTTTAAATGGGCGGCTAGCTTGTTCCTTACAAATGTGTTATAATAAATACCATCCCACCATTTAATTACTAATGAGGAGTCTAATCTAAACCTCTGCACATCGCTCCCCCACCACGTGCACACAACTTAGCGTGACGTGAACACAATATCACCTTTAGAGTAAGTAATTCAGAGTAAGAGTAAGAGATCTGTCTATATAGTAAACCTGGGTGACGCCAACTTTCGCGCCATAAAATGTAACAGCATCTCTTGTTGGTTCTGAGTTAGCATCACCTCACAAGTTATGAGAATAAATTGTGTCAAGTTCTGACATCATAGCGTGCACATGACGCGTTTGGAAATACCCAATAGTTCCTTCTCACTTTAACATTATGCTTTCTTTGTCTGTTGTTCCAACTCCCTGTGCTACTTGGAACACAAGTCACTATTCCTGCCTCACTTCTATATGCCTGTTCTTTTCTATCATGCATCCTTTAGCCTAAACACTGTGCTCATTAGCAGGTGGAGTTTGGTGAACTTGTACTTGGAATTTCAGTAGCTCGCCTCGACTAATTACCTCAGTAACAACTTGCATTTATGCATATTTCTACTCTGCAAAATTTACAATTATTTTCCCTGTCTTTTTATAAGCTAATAATATTATGTACATTTTCTCTTTTTCTATGTTTTCTATGTGATAGTAATATGTTTTAAAAGGTCTAGTTATGCTATTGTTATTGCAAATCGCTTCTTTGCTTGACCAGAAGTAGAACAAAAGAAAAATGGACCCTTCCTGTCTGAGAAAAAGTGTAAGTACTTTACAATTGAAACTAATAACAAGGAATATCTCGAACGGCAAACTCCACGAAAAAAATGTATATGACATAAATTGTTTATTTAAAGAGATCTACATTTTTTGTGTAGTAAGTTTTTGTCTATCTCTTACGTTTTACTAGTTATGCAAAATTCAGCAAAATCCATCCAGAATAAACAGGTTTTCAGAAGCTATTCCCAGAAAGTTCAAGATATACATTTTATTTGTGATGGAAATATGTGGCTCTAATATGTGGTATTTTAATCAAAATCGTTAGAGCTATTTTTAAGAAAAACAAACTTTTCGAATATTTTTCCATGTAAAGGGTAATTGGGAGTGGGGGGATTTTCTTGAAAATCTTCGTGTCGCATCCTTGAAAGATACCAAACTCAAATACAAATTTTGTTATTGAATCGTCTTTTCGTTTATGAGCTAGCTGTCCACAGACAGACAGACAGACTGACACACACTGACCTTTTTCTGAAAATGTATTTTTTTTTTGGATTCAGGGGATCCTAAAAATGTATTTCCGGCAAAATCTCGGAATCGAATTTTTGGGTACAATACAATACCTTCTGTATCCACTACGTACATTGTACATACGGGGCTAGAGAAAGTAAAAATGCTTTTTTTTTTGGATTCAGGGGGACCCAAAACATGTATTTCCGGTGAAATCTCGGTATGAACATTTTGACTGCATTACAATACCTTCTCTATACACCATATATATAGTACGCATAGAGAAAGTAAAGAGCAAGTCGAATTTCTCGAATATAAATTTGTTTTGATATTGCATATTCTATGGATGTACAGATGATAAACAGAACAACGAACATCACATTTCAGAGCATTGCTTAAAATAATAAAAAATGCCAACAAACAGACAAGAAATACATTGATAAAACAAAAAAGGATTATAAATTTTAGCATTTTTACTTTCTCTAGCACGCATGTACTACAATATACATAGTAGCTAGAGAAGGTATCTGTTTGATGTTGAGACTTCACCGGAAATATATTTTTTGAGGTCCCCTGAGTCCGAAAAGAGCATTTTTAGAAAAAGCTCCGTGTGTATATGTGTCTGTGGACAGCATAACTCAAAAACGAAAAGACCGTTAAATATAAAATTTAGTATTTATGTTTATACCTTCCAAGGATGCGAGAGGAAGATTTTCAAGAAAATTCCCCACCACAAACCACCCTTTACATGGAAAAAAAAAAAAAAAAATTGAAAAGTTTGGTTTTCTCAAAAATGGCTCTGACGATTCTGATTAAAGTACCTATATTAAAGATCCCAAAACAAAATGTATATTTTGAATTTTCTGGGAATAGCCTCTGAAGACCTCTTTATTCTGGGTGAGTTTTGCAAAATGTTGTATAACAGTTAAACCACAATAGAGAGACAAAAGAGGTATATCTCGTTAAAACGTATAATTTATGGCGTGTACATTTTCCCCGTGCAGTTAGATATCTGTTATTATTGGTTTCAATTTTAACTACTTAACTTTTAACTTTAACATGACTATCAAAGCAAGCCGAACCTGATTGTTTCTCATAGGAACAGCTTTTAAAAAATGTGACTATCGTTTAAACCTAATGTATTCCCATATTTCCCTTCTACTTACAGCGAAGCAGGTAATAACACCAATTCTGCTAATGTTTATCTGGATTAGCACGATGTAAATAAAAGAATAATCCTTTGTAAAAGTAGTTTGTATATGGGACAACTAGAGAAAGTTGTGTAAGTGGAAGACCTAGCTTTTTTATTTATTTTTCCGTACCAAACTTTTTCTACCTCTTATTTTTCCTAGTTATACAGCATTCAATAAGAATAAATAAGACTTCAGAGTAATTTAACCTGCATTATCAATACTTTTAAGAGTTAACATATTCATTAAAATCCTTTTTGGTGGAGGGGTGGGGGGAATCTAAAGTAAAGAAGATGTTACAGTATAAATGTTTGAGATAAAAATTTCGTGAAAATACTTATCCTTGTAAAATGGATTTAAACACGCTCCTTGTCATTTGTCAGACTTTTCATGTTTGAAATATTGCTCACAGACAGGAACACTTTCCTAAAAATAATGTTAGGTTTCAGGAGGGAAAAAAAAGTGTAACTCCTGTGAAATGGCGACAGCTACAAATACCTACAGTACACCGTACTTACTAAAGTAAGTAATTTAGGTTATAATGTGCAGTTGGCTAATTAACGAGGAAATCTGTGGTTGTGCCGGACATAAGATTTGTTCGCACTCTTGGTTATGTTAAGGTAGGATTTACAGAACAAGATTCTCTCAAAACGAATTCTCAGAGAAACGATTGTTCGAAAAAAAATTATGTATTCCATTCATATGACTTTCTGTGCCAGTTCTCCAAACTATTATTACATCATATTAGTCTTTTATCTACTTCATGCTAATCAAGATAACAAAAATAGCTGATGTGATGTTATTACTTGTTTCCTTGTAAGTAGAACTGAAATATACTCTAGGTTAAATCGATAGTCAAATCTTTTAAAAGTTCTCGATATGCGATGAAATTGAAATTCGGTTCTGTTTGCATGGCCAGGAGTAAAACGAAAGGGATATGAAACGATGGCGAGTTCCCGTTTGAGAAAAGTATAAAGTATTTTAAACCTGAAACCAGTTGCAAGAAATATCTCGGAAATGGTTAACTCCACAAAATAGAAGGGAAAACAAATGACAAGTGTGTGTTTTAGCGAAATGTACATTTTTTCGTGTAGTAAGATTTTCTCTACCTCTTACGGTTTACCAGTTCTGCAAAAGTCCTCCAGAATAAAGAGAGTTTCAGAGACTATTCAAGTTATACATTTTATTTGACATGCACACACATTTAATATATGGAATTGAAATCAAAATTGTTACAGTCGTTTTTTAGAAAATCAGAATTTTCGAAAAATGTTCCATTTAATGGGCAGTTTGGGAGGTGGAATTTTCTTAAAAATCTTCGTGTCGCATCTTTGAAAATACTGAAGTTAAATACCAAGTTTATTTTTAAAGGACTTTTCATTTTGAGTTATGCTGTTCACAAACAACACACACACTCTCACACACACACACACACACACACACACACACACACGGACATTTATGTAAATATGCTTTATTTGGACTTAGGGGACCTCAAGGCATATATTTCCAGTGAAATCGCGACATCTAATTTTTGAATGGAATCCATTACCTTCCCTACCTTAGTACGTGTTGGGTAAATATAATAATCAACATGCATATTTCCATCACTGCTGTAGGACTTTTATACGCTTTAGACAAAACTGTTTCATAATAAAATAAGTATAAACAACATAAAACTGGCACACATTGTACATAAACAAAAACAGCATAATTCCGCATTCGTTTTAAGATGGGAGATTATGGGAGCAAATATCAAGGGATATTAGAAATACTTTTTTTTTTTTTGATATGTGGATCAGTGACGGTCGGTTTTTAAACATTGGAAAGAGCTGCTGAAACCTAAAATGACGTGTTGTAATGTTTTGTGGTGTTATAAATGATATAAGTAATACATTTTAAAACTTGCTACAAACTGGGTGGAAAGAGATTTTTGTCTTACTCTTAGCGCACTCAAACTAGCCGAAAATTCCGCTGCGCTTTACTGGAATTAATATAATCCTCAGGTTTTCCGCTGAGTCCACGCACGCGTGTTAGTTGTTTAATCTACTGCCGTGTTATTTTTGAACCGGAGTCCTAGTAATTGTTTGATCCATCACGGATGTGCGCATGGTTTATATATACAAATGAGACAAGGAACCTCATGTTTATACGCCCTAGTTAGTAGCCCGAGGAGCATGGCCGTGTATATTAACCGCAGTGGCATCGAAAAGCCATTTCACACATCTCCTCTAACACCACAAGACTTGGGATTCATGGATTTAGACACATTTTTGCAATTCTATCTTGGTGAGTGCAGCGATTTCTCATTTTAAAAGAGTCTCTGTACATTTTGCAGTTTCAAAAGAGTTCTAAAAGACGAGGGCCATTTATTTTTTTCAACCTCCGATAGGCTATAAATAAAAGACAAGTTCATAGAAAACAATTATTTTATTACTAAAAGTTTTGTTCACTTATGGTTACTTTTCAACATAATCACCGAAAAGATTCAGACATTTATCATACCTGTGCACAAGTTTTGCAATACCCGCTTCAAAAAATGTTGCCGCCAATGGTTTCAAATAAGCATTGACGTTGTTTTGAAGATCTTCGTTGGTTTGAAGTGCTACCCTCCTAGCCACGTCTTCAGTTCAGGGAAAAGGTGAAAGTCGCTGGGTACCAGCTTAAGACTGTATGGCAGATGATCGAAAATGTCCCATTGAAATTGTTCAAGAAGCCAATGGGTTGTGTCAGCAGTATGTGGACGAGCGTTGTCATGGATCAACACAATTCCTGAAGTCAACATTCATCTTCGTTTGTTTTGAATGACTCTCCGCAAACGTCATAAAGATCTTCAAAACAACGTCAATGCTCATTTGAAACCATTGGCGGCAACACTTTTTTGAAGCGGGTATTGCAAAGCTTGTGCACAGGTACCACTAATGTTTCAATCTTTTCGGTGATTATGTTGAAAAGTAACCATAAGGGTAAAAAACTTTTAATAGTAAAATAATTGTTTTGTATGAACTTGTCTTCTATTTATAGTCTATCGGAGGTTGACAAAAAAAAAAAAAAAAAAAAAAAAAAGGCCCTCGTATATGAATGGTTCTTTATACCTAGAGAGTTACCTTTATAATTAATATTATAATATTATTGGTTTGTCATTATAACGGATAGAAATTATGAACAAAGTCATCAATAAAATTAATATCTTATTGCAAAACTTTCCAATAGCTTATAACCGCACATTTTGCTCTAAATACTTTCCTGGGAAGGGCAAACACCGGATGCTGTTAAGTTATACCAGGCCGCTATCTCTCTGCCATTTACGAAAAGTTCAAAAATCCAATTACAGTTTTCTAAGGACACATCTTTAGAAGCATCTTTAGAGATAAAAAATATAAATAACACGCACACCATTATTTCCAGCAATCAAAGAAGGAGAGAGCATGAGCTAGAGGGAAACATCCTAAACATCAAACTTCTTACACTTAAATCAAGCATACATTAAGGTGGCAAGGGTAAAATTTTAGTTTATCTTCCTTTGCCGTAAACTTCTTTATATTTGTATTTTAATAAACAAATATTTTGGTTTTAAATGTCATATCTTTAAAATATTGGCGCGACAAATTCTTGGGTGTCTTTTTATTTATTTATTTATTTATTTATTTATTTGTAGTTTAACGACCTTTAACCTGGTTGGTCATATCGGACGATGAATGAAATTGGTGAAATGATGCTCAAATGATCTCGGGGTCCATGGAGCTTAAAGTTACTCCACATTTGTCTTCTCAGGATAAGGGAAAACCCCGAAAAAAACCTTATCCGGGTAACTCACCCTAAGCGAGATTCGGACTCACGACCTGTTGAATGTGAAGCAGACTCGCTACCACCGCACTACCCAGGCGGGCTTTTTTATATTAATGTAGATAATACGCTTCGACAACATCTCATTTGCTTATGGCTATGAGTGGTTTATTGTCTATCAAATTCTTCAATGTTATTTGTCAACAACGCAAATATGTATTCGTGGAACAGACACAGAACGTTTTTTCGTAGCATTACTGCCACGTTATAATGAGTAGCGCTTAATCTTGCTTGAAAACCATAAGGGACATCAAATTATTTCAGAAAACGTAGATTTAAGTGTTCAGTTGCGTGCACAAGTGGACCATTCCCCTAAGTTCCAACCGGTATCAGTTCTCTGTGTGACTGTATGAAAAACAATTCAGCGGCATAAAAACTAACCAACCAACGACGTTATAGACGTGAAATGAAGGGGAAAAGGGTACAATGGAGGGAAACTGCTTGCGACCTACACAGAAACATTGCAACTAACACCCGCCAGGAGGAGGGTATGAAGTTGCCGATCCCGGTGGCCGCGCTCGCTAAAGTGTCTCGCTTTGGCCCTTCGTGGTACACAGGATCGTGGGTTCGAGTCCCGCCTTGGGCATGGGTGTTTCTGTGTTTGTGTATGTACATGTAAAAGGAAAACGTTAAGAATAATAAGGTCTACTAAGGAAATATAGGAAACTGGAAAAAATGGAGAAAAAAGGAATACAGCGCTGGAATCCTGACAAGCCTCCGGAACTGTATTTCTAGTTAAAAAAGAAGTGAAGGAGACTGTAGACTGGCCACAGAGACACGCAGAAGCCTCTAACGTTTCAGGTACGACGACCCGTCTCTGTTGGAGCCGCCAGAAAGAGGGATCAAGCGACCTCCAGCGTCCATGGGGATGTTCTTTCCATTGAACATGCGTTCGCGCTATCTATCCTTGCTGCTATAGGTCTACACTATAGACCTAGAAGCACACCTGTAAGATGAGAAGGAAACGGAATGAAGGGAAATGAGGTACGTAAGAAACCACTCGAGCATTCGCCGCCGATCCCCTATAAACCATGAAATATCCATAGGTCAGAAAGCGCAATCGTTGGGAATCGAAGCTGGGACCTCCCGAATGAAAGTTGCACACGTTACCGTCGCTCCTCTTCGCTCGGTGAAATAAAGGGATAGTTTAGTTCCCTATGAAAGAGTTTCGCTACGATTCGTACACAAGGAAAGGTTAAACCAGTAAACATATAACTGAGCCTTCTAGAGGAAGGGTTGAATGGTTATTTGTGTGTCGTTCGCTAAACTGAACAACAGCTACACACTACATAATATATGAGAAGTTTCAGAAGCGATATGGAGACGAAAGTTAAAGCTATTTATTTATTTTTAATTTTAACGTCCTTAACTTGGGAGTTCATATCGGATGATGGTTGAAATTGGCGAAATGATGCTTGATGAACCTGGAATCCATATTGTTTAAGGTTATTAGGCATTTTTCCTCTCAGGAAAAGGGAAAAAACCCAAAAATCTTATTCGGATAACTCAACCTAACTAAGATTCGAACTCGGAACTTCTTGAATGTGAGGCAGACATGCTGCCACCCCACTGCAGAGGCGAGCATTAAAGTTACTGCCCTTTCGAGCGGGAATAACTAAAGCGTTATTAAGAAAAGGTAGCGTAGCATGAATAGTGTGGTATTCCAGGCCTAACTCTGACATGTGCGTTAATTAAATTAACTAATTCCTCCGTTGTTGTTGTGATAATACTATAGTTGTCACTTTATCTGGTTTTCTTCTTTTCTTGCTCTCGTGACTAACATTCTTCAGTTCCTTAGCGTGAGACAAACTCAGGAATCAGGATTCTGGAAATAACTGCTTTATGTGGTGGCTAGCTCAGGTACTTAAATGAGGGTGAGAGAGGTGAAAGGGTTTTATCGTTTTCTCCAAAACATGATGACCTTCAAACGGGATCGCTCCCACCTGTCACGTGGAAACAAAAGACGAGCCTGACTAGGAGTGAGAGGCAACATAGTAAAATCTGTTTCCTGGAGACTCGAAGACTCCTTGCAAGTCGAGATTCGCTCCTCAGTTAAGGGAGCACTAAGTGGAAGACTTAGCAACTGCGAGGGTTAGTCTCTAACCGCAAACTACCTAAAACCAAATTCCAAAGTCACGCCCAGGATTATGCTCTGAAAAATACTGTTCACTTACTTTATTACATACGCTCAATTTGAGAGATATAACACAAATGAATAAGATGCACTTGAGCACTTTTGAACACTGAGAACGCCATTATAATGACTAACGTGACTTCAGCAGTCACATAAATTGTTGCACATCAGAAGCAGTTAGTCTTCACTTAGTAAATCTCAAAAAAAAAAAAAAAAAAAAAAAAACTTTGTTTCTTAGCGCTCGAAAATGTGTAAAAATCTGTTACAGATACGACATCTGAAGCTTCAAGGAAGAACTCCCTGATTTGGGTGTTGGGAGTATCTTTTATACGTACTTGGCTAGCGCGCCCAAAATATTATTCCTAATTTTCTCCTTGGTCACTTAGACCCAGGACTACAGAAATCTAAAGGCTTTTCTCAGCTCACTTGGTTCATTGCTCTTTAAATAGCGTGATACGGAATCAAGGAAAAGTCCCTGCTTTCAAAGTTTCAGGCCATTCCTTGAGCGTCCCCTTAAATATGCCTCTTTTGGACTCTCCTCTACTAATATATATTACTTTACTACACGTACTATGTACATGGTGAATCGATACCGAGATTTCATTGGAAATAGAAGTTTTGGGTCCCCCTGAATAAAAAATAAAAATCTGATGTGTTCCATTCACATGACTTTCTCTATATCTCTGTAAATTATTAATGTTAATAAGCTTATCTTTTATTTATTTCATGCTAATCGAGAAAAATTAACAGAAATAGTCTTATTTCTTGCTTTATTGTAAGTAGGAGCGAAATAAGGGAGTGCCATAGGTTAAAATGAAAGCCAAAAGCTGGTTGCTATGTGACTGATGTTCCTTTGTTTGTATGGACAGGAGTTGACAAACTCCTGTATGAGAAAAGTTTTAAGTTTTTCAAAGCTGAAACCAAGAAAAAGGAATATCTCAAAAACGATCACCTCCAAGCAAAAAATGTATATAGCATAAGTCGTGTGTTTTAACGTGATCTACATTTTTTGTGGGTTAAGTTTTTGTCCACCTCTTACGGTTTAGTAGTTATGAAAAATTCATCCAGAATAAAGTAGTCTTCAGAGACTATTCCCAGGAAATTCAAAATATACATTTTATTTGTCAGGTAAATAACTTTAATATACGATATTTTAATCAAAATCGTTACAGCCATTTTTTAGAAAATCAAAATTTTCGAAAAAAGTTCCATGTAAAGGGTAGTTTGGGGTGGGGGGATTTTTCTCAAAATCTTCATGTCGCATCCCTGGATGATACTAAACTTAAATACCAAATTTGGTATTTTACCGACTTTTCGTTTTTGAGCTATCGTGTTCACAGACACACGGACACACGGACATATGGACACACACACACACACACACACACACACACACACACACACACACACACACACGGACCTTTTTCTTAAAATACTTTTTTTGGATACAGGGGACCCTAAAACATATTTCCAGTGAAATCTCGGTATCGAATTTTTTGGTGGAGTGCAATACATTCTCTATACACTATGTACATAGTGAGTATAGAGAAAGTAAAAATAGAAAAAGGTTCGTGTGTTGTGGTCAGCATAGCTCATAAACTAAAAGACCGTTAATACCAACCAGTTTGGCATCTTCCAAGGATGCAACACGAAGATTTTAAAGAAAATCCCCCAACCCCCAACTACCCTTTACATGGAAAAATGTTCAAACATTTTGATTTTCTCAAAAATGGCTCTAACGATTTTGATTAAAATATTGTGTATCAAGGATATTTACATGACAAACAAAATGTATATCTTGAGTTTTCTGAGAATAGTTTTTGAAGACATCGTTATTCTAGATGCATTCTGCGGAATTTTGCGTAACTGGTAAACCGTAAGAGATAGAGAAAACCTTACTATACAAAACTTGTAGAGCTCGTTTAAACACACAGTTTATGTTATAATCATATTTTTCGTAGAGAAGGCCGTTTTTGAGACTTGTTAATGGTTTCAGCTTTAAAATACTTATGCTTTTTTCATACGGGCTTTGTCAACTCCTGGCCATGCAAATAAAGGCATTTCAATCGCATGGCAACCAGTTTTTTAAAAATTTGACTATCATTTTAGCCTAGTGTATTCCCTTATTTCCTTTCTAATTACAGGAAGCAAGTAAAAAGACCATTTCTGCTATTTTTTTCTCGATTAGCAAGAAAGAAATGGAAGAATACGTTTTTTAACAACAGTTTGTTGCCGAGATGTAGAGAAAGGCATGTGAATGGAGCATAACAGATTTTTACTTTCTCTACACGATCCATTTATAGAAAAAATGTTCGTGTGTGTGTCTGTCTGTCTGTCAGTGTGTATCTATATGTGTGTGTGCGTGTATGTGTGTCTCTGTGGGCAGCATAGCTCAAAAACCAAAAGTTCGTTATACCAAACTTAGTATTTAAATTCAGTATCTTTCAAAGGATGCGACACGAATATTTTCAAGAAAATCCCCCCACCCCAACTACCCTTTACATGGAAAAATTTTCGAAAAGTTTGATTTTCTCAATAATGGCTCTAACGATTTTGATTAAAATGTCGTATATTAAAGATATTTACTTGACAAACTATGTCTTGAACTTTCTGGGAATAGCCTCTGAAGACATCTTTATTGGGATGAATTTTTCGGAATTTTGCACATAATTGGTAAACCGCAGGAAATAGATAAAAACTTACTTAGAAGAAGTAGAGCTCGTTAAAACACACAATTTATGTTATATAATTTTTTTTTTTCGTGGAGTTGGTCGTTTTTGAGATATTCCTTGTTATTGGTTTGAGCAATAAAATAATTATACTTTTCTCATTCGGGAATTTGTCAACTCCTGTCCATACAAACAAAGGAATTTCAATCACATAGCAACCAGCTTTTGACTATCACTTTAGCCTATGGTACTCCCTTATTTTCCTTCTACTTATGTACTTCGAAGCAAGTAATAAGACGATTTCTGCTACTTTTTTCTCGATTAGCATGAAGTAAATAGAAGAATAAGCTTTTTAACAACAATTTGTTGTAGAGATGTGGAGAAAGTCATGTGAATGGAACACATACGATTTTTTAAATATATTTAACCTTCAGGCTGAATCTAATTGGCCATCAGGTGAGACAGAGTGACTTAACATAGAGCACAAACACAGTAGCACACAACACTAAACATCCATGCCCATAGTACGATTTAAAGCCGATCCCGGTGGCCGCGCTCCCTAAAGTGTCTCGCTTTGGTGCTTTGTAGTGCACAGGATCGTGGATTCGAGTCCCGCCTTGGGCATGGGTGCTTCTGTGTTTGTAAATGTGTCTATGTTTGTGTATGTATATGTAAAAGGAAAACGTTAAGACTAATAAGGTCTACTAAGGAAATATAGGAAACTGGAAAAATGGAGAAAAAAGGAATACAGCGCCGGAGTCCTGACAAGCCTCCGGATTTGTATTTTAAATTAAAAAAGAAAAAAATTACGCGTAGCCCTTTCGTGGTAGAGCGTCAACGCCCAAACGCGCAAATTACCACAGCTATTTAGCTCGGCGTAAGCAAAATACAATAGAAAGAAAACATGCTTTTCAATCTTCTCTCCTAATTGCAAAATTTTCTACAAGTAGCTAGTAACATAAGCTATAACTAACAATATAGGTTTGCTCAGTGTTACGTATGAATAGAGGATGAATGCCAGGAGATAAAACAAAACTAAGTAATATTAAATATACATAATGAATGAAATAAGTACAAAAAATTTTCTGTGTTCCATTCACATTACTTTCTCTACATCTCTGCAACATTTCTCTTATTGTTAAAAAGCTTATGCTTCTATTTACTTCGTGCTAATTGAGAAAAAATATCAGAAATAGTCTTATTACTTGCTTCCTTGTAAGTAGAAGCGAAATAAGGGAGTACCATAGCTTAAAAATACAGTCAAAAGCTGGTTGCTATGTGACTGAAGTTCTTTTGTTTGTATGGACAGGAGTTGACAAATTCCTGTGTGAGAAAAGTAAATTTTTCAAAGCTGAAACGAGTGACAAAGAATATCTCAAAAACGATCAACTCCACGAAAAAAATGTATAGGACATAAATTGTGTGTTTATCGTGATCTACATGTTTTGTGTAGTACGTTTTTGCCTATCTCTTACGGTTTACCAGTTATGCAAAATTAAATAAAAAGCATCCAGAATAAAGAGGTCTTTAGAGGATATTCCCAGAAAATTCAAGATATACATTTTATTTTTCATGTAGATATTAGAGATTTAAATCAAAATCATCAGAGCAATTTTTGAGAGAATAAAAATTTTCTAAACTTTTTTCCATGTAAAGGGTAGTTTGAGGTGGGGGGATTTTCTTGAAAAATCTTCGTGTCGCATCTTTGGAAGATACCAAACTTAAATATCAAGTTTGGTTTTTAACGGTCTTTTCGTTTTTGAGCATTGCTGTCCACACACGCACGCACACACGCACACACACACGCACGCGGACCTTTTTCCAAAAATGTTTTTTTTTTTGGATTTAGGGGGACCCAAAACATGTATTTCCGGTGAAATCTCGGTATCGAATTTTTGAGTGGAATACAATACCTTCTCTATACACTATGTACATAGTACGTGTAGAGAAAGTAAACATAAAACCAGGCACATTGCGTTATCAGGAACAGTAGAGATATTATAAAATAACGTCTCAATATAAAAGGTAGCATACATAAAAAACGTTTTACATGATTAAGTATTTCCTAAAGATAACTTCCGTATAAAGTTATCGTATGCATTTAAACTTGAAAGATAGAATCGGACTGAAAAATTCAGTGCCATAGCTCGCTTACTGTGTCGTTGTTGTTTTAACTATGAGGTATCATGGCAACAGGCTTCGACGACATTAAATTTTCCAACTCACTCACATTTTCCCCAGTAAAGTACACTTTTCCTAAAATACACTTTGCGGTAACATACTTCAATGGCGAATAATAATAATAATAATAATAATAATAATAATAATAATTACAACAATCTTTTTTTAGTGCTCTTGCAATTAAAGCGTCTCACGCTTAAATGACATTCCAGGTTAAAAGGATCACACTGATGTCATATGTACTATACATACATACGTTCTCAACTTTAGCACTCGACTGCGATTTGCACCAATTTAATGTCATGTTGTGTATGATACATCATCAAATAGTAAAAGCTCTGTGCTGCTGTTTAAGGTTATTGTAACCCATACAGGCATATAAATATGGAGATATAAAATGAAGAAAAAATCTGATGTGTTACGCTCACATACCTTCTCTAGCTGCTCTACAAACTTCTTACAAAAGAGTATTTTTCTTTCCACACAATGCTAATCGAGATAAACAGGAGCAGTAGAAGGGAGCTAAAGAAATGCGCTATGCTAAAGTAGTAGTCAAATGTTTTAAGCTATTGCATTGTCCTTGCAAATCGCTTCTTTGCTTGTCCAGTAGAACAAAAGAAAAACGGACACTTTCTGTCGGAGAAAAGTATAAGTACTTTACAATTGAAACCAATAACAAGGAATATCTCAGAAACGGTTACCTCCACAACAAAAACATAAAGAACATAAATTGTGTGTTTTGAAGGGATCTACATTTTTTGAATAGTAAGTTTTTGTCTATCTCTTGCGATTTAGCAGTTAAGCGAAATTTGGCAAAATTCATCCAGAATAAAGAGGTCTTCAGAGACTATTTCCAGAAAATTCAAGATATACATTTTATTTGGAATGTAAATATCTTTAATTTACGGGATTTTAATCAAATCATGTCATTTTTGAGAAAATAAAAATGTTCAAAATTTGTCCATGTAAAGGGTAGTTTGTGTTGGGATTATCTTGAAAATCTTCGTGTCGCATCCTTGGAAGATACTAAACCTAAATACCAAGTTTGGTATTTAAGTCTTTTCGTTTTTGAGGTATGCTGTTCACAGACGTACACACGAAGCTTTTTCTAAAAAGGCTTTTTTCGGACTCAGGGGACCAAAACATATATTTCCAGTGAAATCTCGACATCGAATTTTTGGGTGGAATACAATACCTTCTCTATCCACTATGTACATTGTACATGCGGACTAGAGAAAGTAAAAACGTTAGGAAACCATGCTAGTTACCTTTACACTTGATCATTGTTCAATAATGGGGCGATTTGTTCTATTTCATTTTCCGCTAGCCTGGGTGGACCAGGTTCAGGTAAATAAAAATCAGATGGTGGTGACAGAAGGGCCAGTTCTTGTTGAAGACAGGAAAGTAAATGAACTGCCTCCGTGGTCAGGTGCTCAGCGCGCTGACTTCACAACTGGAGGTTCTGGGTTCGATTCTCGGTGGGCAGGTAATTTTTCTTTAACCAGGATCCTTCTCTGTCTCTCACAGAGTATATATGTGAGAGTAAATGTGTGTGTGTTTGAAGAAAATAAAAATATTTAAAAACCGAATGTTAAAGAGCCACAACCAGTATGTTGTTTCTAAAGCAAAGTCCTTCGAAATTACCTTAGATGTTAAAAGGGGATATATAAATAAATACAAAAAAAAGTCCATGATGAAGATGACAAATTAATCAGAAAAAGCTCTATGTCATCTTGGATCTCGTTGACTGTCTGCATATCACTTTCAACCTTTATCATTTTGTCCACATAATTAGCTCAGTTTCGTACCGTAGTATGATCAGTCGCCTCATTTCTGGTTATCTGAATGGCGCATTGCGCGTTTTATGCAGATTTTCACTTTTGACCACACTATTTCGATGGAATTTAGTTCACAATGGTACAGAGGCAAGCGAAGAACTTGTCGTTAGGGTTTCATCAGCAATGCATTTGTCGTATCCTTATCCCTTTATCTTGCTACACAATGAACAGAATTTCCTGTTTCAGCTATCTGTTCAAATGGAATTTCTCTCTGAGAAAGCCATTCAATAATGTCCATTTTACTTTCTCTACACGTACTATGTACATAGAGTATAGAGAAGGTAATTGCACTCCACCCAAAAATTCGATACCGAGATTTCACCGAAAATATATGTTTTAGGGTCCCCTGTATCCATAAAAAGCATTTTCACAAAAAGGTCCGCGCGCGCGCGTGTGTGTGTGTCCAGGTGTCCGTGTGTCAGTATGTCCGTGTGTCTATGAACTCGATAACTCAGAAACGAAAAGTCGGTAAAATACCAAACTTGGTATTTAAGTTTATAAGTTTAGTATCTTCTAGGGATGCGTCACGAAGATTTTGAAAAAAAAAAACTTCACCCGCAACTACCCTTTGCATGGAACTTTTTTTTCGAAAATTTTGATTTTCTCAAAAATGGGTCTAATGATTTTGATTAAAATATCGTATATTAAAGATATTTATCTGACAAATAAAACGTACATCTTGAATTTTCTGGGAATAGACTCTGAAGAGTACTTTATTCTGGATGAATTTTACGGAATTTTGAATAACTGCTAAACCGTAAGAGATGGACAAAAGCTTACTACAAGAAAAATGTAGAGCACGTTAAAACACACAATTTATGTTATATACATTTTTTCCGTGGAGTTCCTTGTTTTTAGTTTCTACTTTGAAAAGCTTATACTTTTCTCACACAGAAATTTGTCAGCTCCTGTCCATACAAACAAAGGAACTTCAGTGACACAGTAACCAGCTTTTGATTATCAATTTAAGCTATGGTACTCCCTTATTTCGCTTCTACTTACATGGAAGCAAGTAATAAGACTATTTCTGCTATTTTTTTTTCTGATTAGCATGAAGTAAATAAAAGTATAAGCTTTTTAAGAACTATTGTTGCAGAGATGTAGAGAAAGTCATGTGAATGGTACACATAAGATTTTTTCTCCTTGAAGAAACAAGCTCTCTTTTTCTAAACAATAGCTCTCTCAGGATTATTTGGGAGCTTTGTTCAGCTAATCAATTGTCATATATTTAACTCTGGTATCACCCACACCTTTGTCACTGTATGGCCTAAATTTACAAATGACTCATCTGTATAAACAATTAATTCCCATGGTCCCTGTACCTTTTTAAGTCTTTTAGGACTCAATGTCACGATCTGATGATGTCTCTTTATATTATATGAACTTGTTACCCCTTTTTTCATATTCGAACCCCAAATCATTAGGAATCGATTTAGAGGCCCTATGCACTATTCCATCATATTGCGTAAATCTATAGCGCGCCCCCTCCCGCCCATTTGTTTTCTTTTTCAATGACGTTCTTAGAGGTTCTTTCATTAGTTACTGTTTATCCCTTATAGAACTGCTTCTGGACACCCGACAACCTTAGCTGTTTCTTTTACTGCCTTACTTATAGTAATTTTACTTGAAAAAAAAAAGTGATGTGTTACATTTACATTCCTTTTTTACCTATTCTGTAAAAATCCATTATTACAAAAGCTTATTCTTCTATAGGTATATTACATGCTAATCAAGATATGACCTAATAGTTGGTTCCTTATAAGGGAAAACTTATATACCTTACAAGGAATAACTAAAATAAAGCCAGTCAAATTCTTTAAAAACTGTCGCCATGTGGAACAATTAAAAATCGGTTCTCTTTGCAATGACCAGGCGTAAAACAAATGAGATCTGAAACAAAAGCTGTCTTCACATTTGAAAAAAAGATTAATTACTTTAAAATTGAAACTCATAACAAAGAATATCTCGGAGAAGGTTAACTCTACACACACACACGCGCGCGCGCGCGCGCGCACAATTACAAAGTATATGACATAAATAATTCTGTGTTTTAACGAAATCTACAATTTCTTATGGTTTACCAGTTATACAAAACTCGCCTATAATGAAGAATTCTTTAGAGGATATTCCCAGAAAATGTAACATAAACATTTATTTGACACAAATATCTTTAATATACGGTATTTTAATTCAAATTCGTTAGAGCTATTTTTGAGAAAAACAAAATAATCTATTTTTTTTTTCATGTAAAGGGTAATTTTGGGGTGGGGGATTTTTCTGAAAACCGTGTCGCATCCTTGGAAGTTGCTAATTTAAATACCAAGTTTGGTATTTAACCGACTTTTAGTTTTTGAGTTATGTTGCTCTCTCTCTCTCTCTCTCTCTCTCTCACACACACACACACATACACGTCGCCCTCCGTGGTGTAATGGTTACCATGCTAACTTCATATACCCAAGGTCGCGGGTTCAATCCCGGCGCAGGACGATGGATTTTTCCGGGCGTAAAAATCCTTAGCATGGCTTCCTTCGGGTGGGAAGTAAAGCCGTGGGTAGATTTACGGCACCTCAAGCCTGATAGAGAGACCTCTGAGCAAAATTAAGTGGTCTTTCACGCCTAGTTTAGAATGGGACGCTGAGATTCACAGCAGTTAAAGAGCGTCCATAAATATATCGCCATTTCATACACACACACACACACACACACACACACTGATCTTTTTTCGGTTTTTTTTTTTTTTTTGATTCCTCAAAACTGTATTTCGGTGACTTCTCAGCATCGAATTTTTGGGTGGAATAAAAAAACCTTCTCTACCTATTATGTACATTGTACATGTGTGCTAGAGAAAGTAATAATCTAACAATTTGCGTACCTTACTTCCTCATTTATCAATATTTGGTCTCTTCTTAGTTTCCCCTTTCATAGTTACAAATGTTTTCAGAAAATTTAAAATAAATAACACTTCACAGATTTCACAAACTATAGGTAAATACACATTTCCTTACAAACTAATGTAAACCTTTACTGCTGCACATAATCTGGCTCTGCTTCACGCTTGGATGAATGCCTTTTGTGTGCCACATACGATGAATGCAATAAGTTATAGGCTTCTAGTTTCTTTTAAAAACTGTCAATAACCCTCCTCCACATTTTCTCTGGCTTGGTCCCTTGTGTAAGCTCCATTAAATGAATGTTTATCGCTGCGTAACATTTTCAGTGCATAAGTATACAATTTGCCAAAAATATTTAATAACATGTCTTACACTCTCTCATTAAAGAATGATAATACAAACTAGGTAGGTATTAGCACTATAGATGGCACAGCTAAGAAATAAGAAGAAAACAATTTTAATTCTTTTTTGGATAGTTTATTGATAACAAGCATAGAAACAGACAATATAGCACTTTTATTGAAAAACACGTTTTCTTTAGAAATTAGCCATTGTTAGCAACTTGGCGATAGCGTGGGAGTAGAAAAGAATGAAGCTAAAGGCAACACGTATGCGTTCGAAAGAGAATTATCACATTTACCTATATGCTGGGCGGCGCCGTGGTTAGACCGCTCTAGGCGGCCCAGGTTCGATCCCAAGCGCCCGCATGTGGGATTTGTGGTGGACGAAGTGACGTCTGGGCGGGTTTTCTCTGGGTCCTACGGCTTCCCTCGCCACTCATTCCACCAATTACTCCATCATCACCTTTCCAACCATCAATTTCGCTTACATTTCATATCATCCACTTCCTCATGTTCATGCCTAGCTACGGGCCGACCCCTCGTAACAGTTTCTCCATTCTGTGGTTTCGTGCCGTTCTGACCCCTCGGCATTGGCTTGTAAGTCCTAGAGGGATGTCAGTCCTACAAATACGGGTAAGCCGATTTATACCTCTTCAACTGCCGTGATGTGGATGCTGCCGACCCCTAGCATTCGGGTACTTCTGACGTTACTAGAAGTACGCTGGGCCGAACTTCTGAGCACCTCCTGAAAGGGAGGTCTTCAGATTGGGTTGGGCAGTGGTTCCCTAAACCCTGGGAGATTGGGTACGCCTAGGTGGGGTTGTGAGACTCCTCAGTGTCCTTCGGCACTACCCTGGATAACTAGGAGACTAGCTGTCGGCCCGACCGAGGTTTTTCGGTAGCCTTCGGGGTTGACGCACGTAAGTGGCGTATTCACTTCCGTCCTAATGTGCTCGTATGCCGGATAGGGGAAGAAAGAGCTACAGAGGGCCATCTCCCCGGTACCAGAAGAAGTTTCTGCTCCACGTAGACAAAATTTGCAACAATCAGAAGACGCACAGATAAACAAATTATGTGGTTCTGCAGCATAAAGAAGAAATGCATTTTGGTTGCACTATACTACTAATTCCTTGACATTAAACATTTTATACTGAAGGTCCTACATATTTTATGTTTTCTATTCAAGAGGAAAATAAAATCTGCGAGGACTTGTTACATAGTGATACTTGAAAGAGTGCAAATGAAGGCTTTCAACACCACACCACTTCATTTAGGTAAGTAATAAAGAAATTACTACATTTTAATAGCACTAAATCCAAATGGAAGTTTAAACACCAGTTAAAAAGGTTTAAAGTATCGTCAGATATTTTGCACGCAACATGGTTGTTAACAGCTACCACATGCATTGAAATCACCGCTGTATTTAATAACAGCAATCATGCTACAGCTCCAAGTGCAATTTTTAAACATACATCATCGCACAGAGTAAAAGAACGAAAACAAAATTTACCTTTTCGGAAAGCTGGCATATATAGCAGAGGGTTATGACGTCACGGTCTTGACAACAGGTCGACAACTAGGGAAGGTTTCCGTTTCTTTTCGCAGTCACGTGACTCTTAGCGCGTACTACGTACGGGAAGTGAGCGGACCATACGGTGTGTTCTGTCCTCTCAGTCGACGTGCAGTGTTTGGGAGGAACGGTTCTAGCACGCGGTAAGGTGTGGTTTGTGAAAGTGACACGAACTTCGGTGCCAGGCACAATCCTGCTTGTATGGAATTTTATGCCATTCATCGTATTTTCTCTGTTTCTTACTTCTTCCATCCATTCGTGGATCCGTTCGCTTTTATAATTTATCTGTGAAGTGTTTTTGAATACCAATAAAATTGTTGCTAATAGAGTTTGAAATAAATAAGTCTTTAAGTTGTGAAATCTCTAGTGTATATTGTACGCTGTTTATGTTTTTTACTTCACAAAGGATCAGTCTTAAGCCAATTAGTAAGGAGCGCCGATGCATGACCATGTACAAGGCTACAATTAACGGGAAGTTGTTGCCGCCTCAGTAATTGTTTCAGTGAAAATATTTACTCATTGGAAAGACAAGATGAATCAGACACATACCTTACCGCGGGTCACCGAAACGCCGCGGAAGGCGACTGTACGAATAGCCGTCAGTCGTCCGGTCAGCTTGTATGATAATTTGCAGCGTGTTGGCGAATCCACACCAAATGGCAGTAGCATGGGTTCTGTCTCAATGTCCAATCTTCCGCAACAACAGCAATCACAACAGCAACCTGAAATGAGGACCCCGACCATGGCAACTTATCTGAGCACCACCGTTCCACAGAATATCGCCGGTACCAACATCGCAGGCAGGCACACACCGACAAGGAATTCCCTTAGACACAGTCGTATGATCGTCATGAACCGCACCGGCAAAGGTAATTTGTGTTCTTGGTGGAGGAATATGTATTTTAAAAGTATTCAATTCGAGAAAACTATATACTAAGAAAACATTTATATGTTATTTAAAACCTATTGAATGCAGAGAATCACCGTACTGCAAATAACGGTGTTTAAGATGTCATCTGATGCAATAATATTACTTTTCAAAACGGCAACTCACATAATATAGTGGCTTATTAGGTTTCCAGAGTCTTAAACATTGGTTATTACTTTCTCCAGCACGTCTGTGCAATGTATATTGTAGAAAGAGAAGGTATTGTATTAAACCCAAAAATTCTATACCGAGATTTCACCAGAACTACATGTTTTCATACACCCTGAATCCAAAAAAGCATTTTATTTCTCTAGCACCTATGTGCATATAATGCACATAATACCTAGAGAAGTATTGTATTCCACCCAAAAATTCGATGCCAAGCTTTCACCGGAAATATATGTTTTCAGATCCCCTGAGTCCAAATAATACATTTTTACTTTCTCTAGCCCATATGTACAATGCGATTATGGATAAGAAGGTATTGTGTTCCGTCCAAAAATTCGATATCGAAAATTCGCCGGAAATATATATATTGAGGTCCCCTGAGTCCGAAAAAAATAAGTTTAGGAAAAGGTCCATGTGGTGTGTGTATGTGTTTGTATGTCTGTGGAAAGCATAGTTCAAAATGAAAATCCCCCCACTCCCTACTACCGTTTACATGGAAACATTTTCGAAAATTTTGATTTTCTCAAAAATGGCTCTGACGATTTTGATTAAAATATCGTATATTAAAGATATTTATATGACAAATAAAATGTATATATTAATTTTATGGGAATAGCCTCTGAAGAAATCTTTATTCTGCATGAATTTTGCGGAATTTTTCATAGCCGGTAAACCGTAAGCGATAGACAATAACTTAACAAAATATCCGATGTGTTCCATTCTCTACACCTCCGTAACAAATTGTTGTTAAAAAGCCTATGCTCTTATCTACTTCGTGTTAATCGAGATAAATATTAGCAGAAGCGGTCTTATTACTTAGTTCCTTTTAAGTGGAAGAGAAATAAGGGAATACCCTAGGAAAAACCGGCAGTCAAATGTTTTAAAATGTGGTTGCTAAAGGATTGAAATTCGTTTCTTTGCGTGACCAAGCGTTGACAAGTTCACGTATGAGTATTTTAAAACTGAAATCAATAACAGAGGATATCTCGAAAACGGTCAACTCCACGAAAAAAAAAAAATGTATATGGCATAAATTGTGTGTTTTATCGATATCTACATTTTTGTGTAGTACCTAAGTTTTTTTCTGTCTCTTACGTTTTATCAGTTAAGCAAAATTCAATAAAACTATCCAGAATAAACAGGTCTTCAGAGGCAATTCCCAGAAAATTCAAGATGTACATTTTATGTATCACGTATATATCTTAAATGTAAGAGATTTTTATCAAAATCTTTAGAGCCATTTTTGAGAAAAACATAATTTTCGAAAAATTTTCCATATAAAGGGTAGTTTAGGGTGGGGAATTTCTCGAAAATCTTCCTGTCACATCCTTGAAAGATACCGAACTTAAATAACAAGTTTGGCATTTAACGGTCTTTTCGTTTTTGATCTATGCTGTCCTCACACAAACACACACACACACGCACACACACACACTCACACACACAGACGACAGGCAGATAGACAGACACAAGGACCTTTTTCTATAAATGTTTTTTTTTTTATTCAGGGGGTCCTAAAACATGTATTTCCGGTGAAATCTCGGTATCGAATTTTTGGGTGGAATACAATACTCTCTCTATACACTGTGTGTATAGTAAGTGTAGAGAAAGTAAAAATCTGAAGTGTTACATTTTCAAGAAAATCTAACGAATCCCAACTACCTTTTGCATGTAACATTTTTTTGTAAATTTTCATTGCATTAAAAATGGCTCTAACAATTTTGGTTAGAATATTATATGTTTAAGATATTTTCATGACAAACGAAATGTGCATCTTGAATTTACTGGGAAGAACCATTAAAGACCTCTTCATCATGGGTGACTTTTATATAAAAAATAGATAGAAATTTAATGAAAAACAAATATAGATTAAGTTAAACACAAAATTTATGCCATATACATCTTTTGTTTTGTTTTTGTTTGTTTGCTTGTTTTTTTTTGTAGAATTAACCGTTTCGAAGATATTACTTGTTATTGGTTTTAATTTTAAAGCACTTAATTTTTCTCAAACGGAAGTTATCTTTCGTTTCATACCGCTTTTGATTTATTCCTAGCCAAACAAAGAGAACCGATTTTAAATGTTTCACATTTCGATAGCTTTTAAAGATTTGACTATCGCGTTAATCTGGCGTGTCTCCTTACTTCCCTTCTGCTTATAAGGAAGAAAGTAATGACAATTTCTGCTGGTGTTTATCACGAGTAGCATGATGTAGATAAAAGAATATTATTTTTTAAAAATAGTTTGTTTGTAGAATACGCAGAGAAAGGCATGTGAATGGAATACATCAATTTTTTTTCAGCTGACTGATAACATTATTGTATTTGCACCACTTATTGTACAAACCTCTTAAATGCAATCATATAGGAAAAACAAACACATTCTCTTATTCAACTATTTTTGGAAAGCGGTAATGCTTAATGTTAGCCGTCCATGACAAACTGTAAAAGCTTATATTTTGTACTATTCACACACAGACACACACACAAAGATGCTCAAAGAAGAAAATATTATACTCAATAAGTAAAGGAGTTTTTATATCAGCTTGTCACTGCTTAAAGGTCTTGTCACCCAGAGATCCCAGGTTCAATTTCCGGCTGAGATGGGGGAATTTCTTTTTAACTAGAATAATTCTCTATCACCACACAGTCTGGAAGTATGCATGTGTGTATTTAATAGTTAAATACTGAAAAACTAACGTTAATAAACCCTACTGTTCAGCGAGAAAACACCAGCAGTTGTTTCTAAAACAAAACCCCTGATACGATCATAGATGTTAAAGGGGCTATATAAAAGAACTAAAAAAGTCTTGAAATTGCACATAGTCTCAACATAATTTCTAAACCAATATCTTCCTACAAAAATTATTGCAAAAATCTCATCTTCTTATCTGGTGGCAATAGACACTAAAATTTCCAATAAATAAATCACGTTTTTATAAAATAGAACATTACCTAATTGTTAAATCATATATGAACGCAGAAAAATACATATACTCTCTTCTGTTAAAATTGAAAAAATCTATACTAATTTTAATGTTTTTTATTATTTTATATAATTATGTTGACTTTCCACTTTGTCCTTGGAAACATACAGTTGGGTAGGAATATTTCAAAATTAAATATAAATTTATTTGTGTGAAATAAAATGAAAAGTCATTTGTAAGAATTTTTCTATTCATGTGTATACGTGATGTAATCTCGAAACCACTCAACTGATTTTGATAATTCTTTCTCCATTAAAAAGGTACATTCTCTCCGACGGAAACATCATTTCTGTTCATAGATTACTTAAAGAATATCAAATATATACAAAGCCTTTGTACTAGAATACGAACATATTAGAGTTATAAAAAAGCATAATGCAAAAAAACTGACTTTTCGTTAAGATCACCAAGTAGAAAATGCATGTAATTGAAACAAATGATATCTATATTTCATTAAAAGGAATATAGGTATACAGAGTTACGATTAAGCAACAAAATTTTGACCATTGCGGAGTCCGATGTTTTTGTTAGATAAAAGTCCATGTGCTTGTTAGCAGCATAACTCAAAATTTAAAATTCTGTTAAATAGCAAACTTGGAATTTAAATTCAATATCTTCCAAGATTGCGACATAAAGATTTGCAGGAATGTCCCTCACCCCAAACTACCCTTTACGTGGAAGATTTTTCGGAATTTACGATTTTCTCAAAAATGGTTCTAACGATTTTGAATAAAATGCGACATATTAAACACATTTTCATAAGAAATGAAATGTGTATCTCGATTTTCTGATAATGCCTCGAAAGTTGACTTCATTCTGGATGACTTTTGTATAACTGGTACACCTCAAGTAATACACAAAATGTTGTACACAAATTGTAGATCTAGTTAGAACACAATTTATAATTTTTTTTATTTAACCAATGCTAAGCTATTCCTTGTAATTAGTTGAAATTTTCCAGTACCTATACTTTTCTCAGATGAAAAGTCGTTTGTGCGAAGAAAACGGATTTTCAATATCATCACTTAGCGTCTAGCTTTTAAGAGATTTGACTATCCCTTTAATCTAGCATATGCTGTTTCACTTCAACTCGGCTGAATCAGAGTGTACTTGCGAGCTCAGCCACAAAACTCGGAGCAGACATGGAGGAGAGCGTGGTAGCCAACATCTCACTGGGCAAATGCCATACCACAATACTTGCCACTTCATTACCAACGCTTGATTCAGCCGTGACGATAACTTGTCCTCAATGTTGCGCCGTATTGCACATTGCAGGTGTGCCCCTCTGAGTCGCGAGTTACTTGCTGCTGTTTTGGATGGCACCCAAACTGGAACAGCCGTCTGGTGTATTCCTTTTTTTTAGTAGCTTAACGTCGAATGAAATTGGTCAGATGATCTCGGGGTCCATGGAGCTTAAAGTTACTCGACATTCGTCTTCTCAGGATAAGGAAAACCCCTGAAAAAAAACCTTATTCGGGTAAGCGAGATTCCAACTCACAACCTGTTGAATGTGAGGCAGACACACTACCACCACACTTCCCAGGCGGGCCATTCCTTATATCTACAAGGAAATGAATAATAAGAGTGAGTTTTGGGGGGTTTCCTTATTTTGAGAAGACGAATATCTAATAATTTTAAGCTCTATGGACTCCGAGATACTTTTTGAATCATTTCACCGATTTCATTTATCGTTTGATATAATCAACCAGGTTAAAAGGACGTTACGCAAAAAATAAGACTTTCTGTTAATGTTTCTCTTTATTAGCATGGGATAGATAGAAGAATAAACTTTTATAAGAATAGTTCGTTGCAGAGTAGATAGAGAAAGTCGTGTGAATGGCATTTTATTCACTTTCTCCAGCAGGTATGTACAATGTATATAGTAAGTAGAGAAAGTAGTATTCCACCCAAAAGTTCGAAAACGAGATTTCGTACATATTTTAAGGACCCTGAATAAAAGCAATTTTAGAAAAAGATCCGTGTGTGTCTGTGAACAGCATAATTGAAACACCAAAAGCCAGTTAAATACTAAACTTGATATATAAGTTCAGTGTCTTCCAAAGATGCGACATGAAGATTTTCAAGAAAATCCCTCCCCATACCCAACTACTCTTCACATGGAACATTTTTGAATTTTTTTTATTTTTTCAAAGACGCTCTGGCGGTTCTGATTAAAATACCATGTTTAAGACATTTTCATGCTAAACAAAACGTGTATCTTAAATTTTCTAGTAATAGTCTCTGAAGAATTCTTCATTCTGGATGACTTTTATATAACTCGTAAACTTACAAAAACTTACTACACAAAAAACGTAGATCTCATTAAAACACGCATCTACATTTATTTTACTACTATTTTATTTATTTGTTTACTATTTGTATTTGTTTTGTGCAGAATTAACTGTTTCGGAGATACTCATTGTTATTGGTTTCAATTTTAAACTTGGTGCTTAAACTTGTCTCAAGCGGGAAGGCAACTTTCCTTTCATCCCTTTTGTTTTACTTCTCGGTGATGCAAAAGAGAACCGAATTTTAATTGCTTCTCATAGCGATGGCTTTTAAAAGACGTAACTATTGTTTTTGCCTAGTGTATTCGCCTTTTCCCCTTGCCTACAAGGAAGCAAGTAATATGACAAAGTTTATCTGATTATCATGAAGTAGATAAAAGAATAGTTTTTTTGTAAGGAATATTTACTTGTGGAACAGCTAGAGAAAGGCATATGAATGGAACACATCAGATTTTTTTTTTTTTTTGGTCTTTTGTACGTTTTCTTGGTATTTCTATGTACTAAGAATAAAGAAGATTATATTGACGTCACTTAAATGTTATTATTTCTTGCAATGTGAGTCGTTCCTTTAGAAACAACCAGTAATTAACAATCTGGAAGTCACTGAATTCCATTCACTGTGGTATTTTTGCTTAAGTGCTTTAATGGTTTACACAACTAATATAAGGCATTTCAGAAGTACAACTCATATTATCCACTGATCCTTTCATAATTAGCAACATTAAATATTTTGATAATAAAATAGAAAACAACTTATGTTTGTGCATTAGAAGCCACGATGTTATAATATATTCTCTAATTCATTAATATTATAAGTGCATGGGAAGGATAGCTTTACCCGTGAAAGGAATAGAAGATAATGTATTTATTTTAAAAGAATGTTGCAAGAGAAACATAGCTTTGTACCTGAAACATTGCAGTTATTTACCTTTTTGCGTCGTGTTTTGAATTTATTTAGTATTTCACTATTTCACGCTTTTCTATTACCGAAATGTATAGCATTTTTGCAACTCTATCAACTTCTTCCTTTCCTTTGGCCAAGACATTTTTATGCTTAACAGTTTATAATTGATATTATGCAGTAACGGCGTCCGCTGTGACACGCCCACCTCTGAAGCAACATTACCAAGATAGTTTCAGCTTATATCAATGTAAACTGGAAATACTTATTATTTTGATAACAGTCAAGGACGTGTGCAGCAGCTTCTTTCCTGTTTATATTTATTACTTATTTAGCGCGTGAGCGAAAGCATATAACATTTTATGCAATTTTAGCATTAAAATACGTAAAAATAATTAATAAATTTGCTAAATAAAAATGATAATCTATCAGAGATCACAGATGTATGACGTAATATGGTTGCTAAGCAGATGTTTCTTTTTTTTTTTTTTAATTCTTTATTTTAGGTCGCAGAACACCTAGATCTTATAGCGACCACATTTAAAGTCGTATGCACTTATGTAAATACAACATGCAGTATACAGTGAAACATTAGAACATTATAAGTAAATACATTGTACACACAGGGATTAAAATATACATCTAATACTTATCGGTATACGAAAACAGTGGTTCAAGTATAAATAATATTACAATGTTAAATGGAAAATAATGATAAAACTATTATAAATATTGATTGTATTCCGTCACACATTTTGAACGAATCCGAGAGTTTATTAATTGAAAAAAATCAAAGAATGTCTACGAAAAAGAATGTGAAAAAGTTTTATGGATTCAGTGACGAAAAATGCGTTATTTTGATTGGTGCTAATATTACTGAAGTAAAGAGGTTAGGAGGGTGAAAGTCAGTATCATTTGCTGAAAGCTACGTAGAAAAATCTATTTAAAGTAAAATAGACTTTGCAAAAAGAATTACTTTAGGAAGCAGAAATGTTATGCAGTCGAAGTCAAGGGTTGCTCAGGGATAACATTTTCTAAGATGACTAATTGTACTAGAACATACCAAGTAAAGTAGGGTCTGATTAATATGTATATTGTTGTTGGTTTTGGTTTTAAAATACATTTAATTAAGTGACTCTCGTGTTTGAATGTTGCTGCTGGTTTTCTTTCAGCTACATTGGAGAAAAGTATGTTGCTGTCTTTTTACCATGGTGTTCCATTAAATAAAATGTAATTCTTTTTGTAACATTCTATTGCAAGAAATTCTGTGTAGCAACTGTTTATATTCTCTGGGATAACAACAATTATTTTCTACTCCATGACATGCTCAACTAAAAGTGAAAGCCTTCTTCGCAATGACGTTCATTTATAGCTCCAAAGGGCCGTATTAAACTACCACATGCATTGCTTTCTCGAGAATCACTGATGTTTCAGCCACCAATACCACAAAATACACTGCCCCGGCAAGGACAGCGATCCTAATACCTCCCTAACGCCGAGAACAGCATTCACAGGGCGCATTCACCCGTGCGCTGCCACACACACCGCGAACCTAGAAGCACACCTGAAAATTGATACGGAAGAGACATTAAAGGGAACAATGGAAAAGAATTCGTGGAGAATAGGTACCCCAGCATTCGCCTAAGTGATAAGGGGGAACCACAAAACAAAACAAAAATAAAAAAAAAAAAAAAAAAAGGCTAAAGTGTGTGGTCGACGGGGATCGAACCCGCGACTTCCCGAATGCAAATTGCACATTATACGCGACGCAACCTCAGTATTTTATATGCATGTATTCAAAATCGTTAAAACGATTTTGAGAAAATAAAACATTTCGAAAAGTGTCCCATGTAAAGGGTTCTTGGGGATGGAGGATGTTCTTGAAAAATCTTCATGTTGCATCTTTAGAACATACTGAGTAACTGAATTAAATACCAATTTTGGTGTTTATCCGACTTTCTTTTGGGGAGGGGGAGGTTTATTTTGTTCACACACATACACACACGGGCATTTATTTGAAATAGGATTTTGTTATAATAGGGGTCCTCAAAACATGTATTTCCGAAAAATCTTGGTATTACATTTTTGGTTGGAATGCAATTGCTGTTCGGGATTATGGAAAACCCGGATAATCCGGAAGCTAACTTAAAGGAATACAAACTTTGATGTACGGTGGTGAAATTTGGACACCATAAAGCCGAAGAGAAAGGAACTGAAGCCGTTCAGATGAGACGTCTGCGGTCGCTATCAACACTGTCATGAAAACCAATGAAACATAAACTCGCACAATTTAGTTTTGTTGTGACATGGTTCTGTGGCCATGGAAACTGCACTTATTGCTAGCTTGAAACTTGCGATCTCTACACTCTCAGAGATACTAACATTACAACCATATGTGTTCATCAAAGGGGCACAGATTTTAATGGTGATTATGGTGAAACATATCTTAATATATTAAAAACCAGGAAGAATATATTATGTTCTAACATATATAAAAATTGAGGTACGATCACACTTTATCATGCAATATTTTCTTATATTGTTATTATTGTTATTAGTATTATTATGATTATTATTATTACGTTCTCTAGCCCGCATATACAATGTACATAGTGGACAGAGAAGGTATTGTATTCCACCCAAAACTTCGATGTCGAGATTTCACCGGAAATGCCCCTGAGTCCGAAAAAATCAGTTTTAGAAAAAGGTCTGTGTGCGTCTGTGGACAACATAGCTCAAAAACGAAAGGCCGTTAAATATCAAACTTGGCATTTAGGTTCAGTATCATCCAAGGACGTGACACGAAGATTTAAAAAAAAAAAAAAAAAAAAAAAAAAACCTTCCACAAACTACCCTTTACATGTAAACATTTTCGAAAAATTTGATGTTCTAAAAAATGGCTCTAACGATTTTGATTAATATCCCGCGTATTAAAGATATTTACATTCCAAATAACATGTATATCTTTAAATTTCTGGGGATAGCCTCTGAATACCTCTTTATTCTGGATGAATTTTGCCGAATTTTGCTAAACTGCTAAACCGTAAGAGATAGACAAAAACTTTTTACACAAAAACATGTCCCTTATGTCCTTTACGTTTTTGTTGTGGTGGTAACCGTTTCCGAGATATTCCTTGTTATTGGTTTCAATTGTAATGTATTTATACTTTTCTCAGACAGGAGTTTTGTTCTACTCCTGGCCAAGCAAAGAAGCGATTTGCATTGATAATCGCATAACGACAAAATTTGACTATCACTTTGGCATAGTGCATTCTTTTAGTTCCCTTCTACTAATAAGGATCTATGTAATAAGAACATTCTGCTAACGTTTATCTCGATTAGCATTGTGTAGAAAGAAGAATAGTCTTTTGTAAGCAGTAGCTAGAGAAAGTCATGTGAGTGTAACATCAGATTTTTTTAATCATTATCGTTCTTTAACCTGGAAGGTGATTAGGGACGATGAATGAAATGGGTGAAATGTAGCTCAAATGAGCCCAGGGTCCATAGAGCTTCGCGCTACTCGACTTTTCTCTTCTCAAGATAAAGGAAAACCCCGGAAAAATAAGGCTTCTCCGCGTAACTCAACCAATCCGAGATTCGAACTCGGTAGCTCTCGAAATATAATCTTTCAGTTGTCAGCACTGCATGAATTTGCACCCACTGCTTCCCCGAAAAAAGTTAGTATGACGACATGGGCTATAAAGGCAATTTCATACAAGTATTATGTTATTTCTTCCATATTGGGTTTGAACCCGAAATACTTAAAAGCTTCATTTTTCATTCATTCTGTCTTTCTTTCTTTTTTTCTTTCTTTCTATATTTGTTTTTCTTACTTTTATTTTCTTTTGTTTCTTTCTTATTCATCTACTATAGATAAATGATAGTTCGATTGCGATACTGAACATTTTAAGAATGTAATGATTCTGAAAACAAATCTAATTTGTTTACATCTGGCAACTACTTTTTAATGTTTTTTTGGAGTTGATTGCTGTTTGATCCAATCAGGATATTATACCTATGCCCTCGTGAGGGAGGAATGAGGTGAAAGGAAACACTGGGATGTCGGAACCAGGAATGGCGGCGCAGCAATGACAGGAACCCTATAGTTTCTAGATAAGACATCTCCTCACTAAAGGGACGGTCCATATATCTCGGTAGTAGCCGAAGGTCGAAAGACGGAGAAAATACCATCGAGGGCACCCGTTTTCCCTGCCGAGAATTCCAACCTGTAACAAACCAAGTAGGAATTAATGAAATAATTAAGGGACCCATGTGAGTGAAACCATTCCAGCATTAGTTTAATAAAACCCATGGTCAAGAATGGGCGGTCGCTGGGAATTGAGCTCGGGAGCTCTTGAATGCAGTCGCACGCTTACCGCAGAGCCTTCTCGCTCGATACCTACTGTTTATTCTTTAGTTTCTCGTGATGCCATGTAAAGACTATGCCATTTCAAAGGCAACATATAGCGATCGGCTTCAGCTTCCTAAATCTCCTTTGTATCGACAACGAATTGCAGGATTAAACTATCTCTGCTTTTCGTTTATCTGGATTAATATGAATTAGATAAACACGCTTTTGTAAGTATACTTTGTAGAAGAGGTATAATAATTAAGAGACTATATCGGGCAGAGAAATTCATGGAGATAAAACATGTTAGATATATTTTACTTGGTGTCTATTGTAATCCTCCAGTGATGAAAACAAAAGTAGTGTGTTATAGCAAATGCCACGCACGCTTCATATACATAAGCACACGCCCAAGAATTTACAAAATTTGTCAATAATGTTGGCTATATGAGACGTACAACGTGGGAATGTGTTGAGTTATAAAAATATCTGATGTATTGCATTCACATGACTTTCTCTACAACTCTGTATCAAATAACTGTTAAGAAGCTTATTCTTCTGTTTACTTCGTGCTAATCAAGATAAACATTAGCAGAAATTGTCTTTATTACTTGCTTCCTTGTAAGCAGAAGGGAAATAAGGGAATACATTAGGCTAAAGCGGCAGTCAACTTCTTTAAAAGCTGGCTGTTATGTGATTGCAATTCCTTTGTATGGCTAGAAGTTGGCAAACTCCCGTAGAGCAAAATATAAGTATTTTAATGCTGAAACCAATAACAAGGAATATCTCAAAAACGTGCATCTCTACAAAAAAATAAATAAAAAAAAAGTATATGACAAAATTTATGAGTTTTAACAATGTCTGCATTTTTTGTGTAGTAAGCTTTTGCCTATTTCTAATAGGTTATCAGTTATGCAAATTTAGCAAAATTCATTTAGAATTAAACGCTCTTCAGTTACTATTACCAAAAAATTCAAAATATACATTTTATTTGTGATATAAATATCTTTAATATACGCTACTTTAATCAATATCATTAGAGTCATTTTTGAGAAAATCAAAATTAAAAAAAAAAAAAAGAAAAAACATCCATGTAAAGGGCAGTTTAGGGTGGGCGATTTTGTTGAAAATTTTCGTGTCGCATCTTTGGAAACTACTAAATTTAAATATCTAGTTTGGTATTTAACAGACTTTTCGTTTTTGCTCTATGTTGTAAAAAATCTGATGTGTTCCATTCACATGACTTTCTCTACATCTCTGTAACAAATTATTGTTAAATGCTTATTGTTCTATCTGCTTCATGATAATCGAGATAAACATTAGCAGAAATTGTTCTTATCACTTGGTTCCTTGTAAGTAGAAGGGAAAAAATCTAATGTGTTCCATTCACATGATGTCCTTTAGCTCTTCAGTAAACAAACCTTTTATTCACAAGATTAATCTGTTATTTATATCTAATCAAGATAACATAAGCAGAATCAGTCTTATTACTAGCTTCCTGATAAATTGAAGGGAAATAAGGAAATGCACAGGCTCAAGCGCTAGTCTCGTGCTTTAAAAGCCGGTCTATGTGAAACAATTGAAATTCCAATCTCTTAGCTTGCCAGGAGTAAACGAATAGAAACGAGAAAAAAGATGTCTTCCTGTTTGAGAAAAGTTTAAGTGGCTTAAAATTGTAACCAATAATCCAAAATATCTCGAAAACGGTTAACTCTACAAAAAAAAAAAAAAAAAAAAAAAAAATGTGTATGACATAGATTATATGTTTTAATGAGATCTACATTATTTGTGTAGTAAGTTTTTATATATCACTTACGATTTGCCGGTTATACAAAAGTCATCCAGAATAAAGAGGTCTTCAGAGGCTATTCCCAGAAAATTCAAGATATACATTTCGTTTGTCATAAAAATAGCTTTTGGTTGCAATACAATACCTTCTCTATACACTATGTACTGTGTACTAAGTAGAGAAAGTAAAATAAATTACTAGACCTCAGTGTTACAAGAACATAGGGAATGTAAGGAAATCTCCGTCAGAGGCACAGCCATCTACTACTCGGTTGTAAACTAACATCTCAAAAGCCGTAAACATCCGCTTCATGGTATGCCACTGCAATCCGCTGCGACGATTTCATTCAAGTTGAAACTCCCTGCTCCGTCAAGATGAAACTCGATTCAGGGTTTTGTACAGTCGAGTGTATGGATTCGTGCCGATATAATGCTCATTGATTTAGGTTGATAAAGAAATATCAAACGCTTCTGCCAGGCCCAGTTTTCACTCCTTGCCTGTTTCTGTCCCTCCACTTCTGAAACTGGTTTGTGCAGTAGATTAAAGTTTGAGTGACAGACTTCTGACGTCAAACCAATATGAGACGAACGCGTTGATAGTCTAGATAGACAGCCGCAGCGAAGCACGGCTTTCAACGACAAAGGTGTAATATTTGGGTAGGTAACTTTTCTCCTTTCACCAACCTTTGTTTATAGGCTAATGCGTGTGGCCTCCTCTGTAATGTGGTGGTAGGGTATCCTACTCACATTCAAGAGGTCGTTCGAATCTCGGTTAGGATGAGTTTTGCGGACAAGGTTTTTCTGGTGGTTTCTCTTATCCTGAGAAGGCAAACGAGCATAATTTCATCCACCGCCCAAGTGTGTTTGTGTGTGTGTGTGTGGGGGGGGGATTTAAATTCAAATCAATAAGAGATTTGTTCATCCAGGGCCGAACACAAATGTGAAACATTAAATAAAGAAACACAGGTTTAGGAAACCAGTAACATTGGCACGTTTCCGTGCAAACTACTATCGACCATACAGAGTTAGCTAAAACTTCTAATTAGTTGTTTCATTTAGTTATGTGAATTAGAGTTCCAAAATTGCATCCATTAAAGCATTTGTCCCTCCAATTTGGCAAACGAGGAGTCAAATCGTGCAATAATATCACCTAATTTGTGGAAAGAGCCGTGTTACTTATATTAATAAGCGACAAAATCTTTTCATATTACATTAATATTACTTCCTCTACTCCTCTATTAACCATTCTTACGAAAATCTTTTCTTTTACCTTCTTTAGTTAGTTACATTTCGTCGTAGATGCAAAGGAGATGAGGGTCGCGCCGTGACCGAGTGGTTAGACCTCTCGCCTCTCACCTAGACGGCCCGGGTTCAATCCCAAGCGACCGCATGTGAGATTTGTGGTGGACAAAGCGGCGCTGGAGCTGGTTTCCCCTTGCCATCGCATTCCACCGGTGCTCCATCTTCATTCATGTATCATTAGTGTCACCGCCTGCGGTGCCATAAGTAGTTAAAGCGGGCGTTAAACACTACCAAAAAAAATGGAGATGAAGCAATTGTTAAACGTATACTGGTTATGAAATTAAGTTTCAGCATGACCATGGGAACAAAACGAATGGTGTTTTAAGAGCATTATATTCTAGAGAATAAATACATAAATATCGTTTTGCACTTCAAAAATGAATTATTAGAAACTTCAATTCAATAAGAAGGGACATGTCGATGATGCCACAAAAGACTTTATTAAACATAAATTGTTTATACGAAATTAATATCCTTCCTGTGGTAAGTTTTTGTCTTTCTCTTACGGTAAATAAAAACAGGAAAGAAAAACATGATTTATTTATGGACGCTCTTAATCTACAGTAGTTCTCAGCGTCCTATTCTATACTGGGCGCGAAAGACAGAATAATTTTGCCCAGAGGCCTCTTTATCAGGCTTAAGGTTCTTTTACATGCCGTAAATCTACGACAGGGGTCCAACGGCTTTACTTCCCTTCCGAAGAAAGCCATGATAAGTCTTTTTACGCCCGAAAAAGTCTATCGCCCTCCGCCGCCGAGTTTGAACCCGCGACCTTGGGGATCAGAGGCTAGCATGTTACCCCTAGACCATAGAGGACGATCTCTTGTGGTATACAAATTTTACAAAGCATACAAATTGATGGGAAAAAAAATCACGGGATATTGCCAGAAGATTCAAGATTTACTTGTCAAATAAAATAATCAAATTAGTTCACGTGCCTGACAACCACCAGTACCTAATAGCATTATTATTCAGTCACTTCTGTGAGAAAAGGTAAATCATGACATTTATGTTTGGGTTATGATTGGATTTTTACCGGTATAAAGGACATGCTTAGCACTATTAATATTAATTCGTGTTGTTTTTCGGTTCCTTGCGGTTTAAATCATTCCACAAGTATATCTGAATTAATGTATTGAATCATAAAACTGTGCGATCACTGTTTATTATTTTCTCGAGGGTCCCCTGAGTCTTAAAATATATTAAAAAAAGTGCGTGCGCACGTGTGTATGTGTGTGTATGTGTGTATTTGTGTGTCTGTGTGTGTCTGCATAACTTAAAAACAAAATATGTGCTAAAAACCAAAAATTGGTATTTAAGGCCAGCTCTTTTAAGGATGCGACACAAAGATGTTTAAGAAAATCCCCCACACCAACCCTTTAATAGGAAAATGTTTCGAAAAGTTTGTTTTTTTCAAAATGATTCTTAAAGATTTTCATTAAAATCCCATAATATTAAAGATATTCACATACCAAATAAAATCTATACCTGTATTTAATTTTCTGGGAAATGTTTCTGAAGCGATCTTCATTCTGGAGGACTTTTACAAAACCGGTAAACTGTAAAAAGATAGGCCAAATCTTACTATACGACAATTGTGGAACACATTTTATTTCATAGCTTTTTTTGTATGGAGTTAACCATTTCTGAGAAATTCCTTATCATTGGTTTCAATTGTAAATTACTTATACTTTCCTCAAACGGGAACTCTTCATTCGTTTCATGTCTCTTGTTTTACTTCTGGCAAAAGAACCGAATTTCAATTTCATCACATAGCGTCAGCTTTTAAAAGACTTGACTATCGCTTTAGCCTAGCGAATTCCCTTATTTCGCTTTTACTTAGAGTCAAGTAAGTAATAAAACCATTTTTGCTAATGCTTATCGCAATTAATATGAAGTTCTATTTTTGCACAATAATCTTTGAAAAATGATATTTGTTTGCAGAACAGGTAAGAAATTCATGTGAATGGAACACGTAAGATTTTTTTTTTTTTTATTTGCAAGTGACCGTTTACGCTTCTTATAAATATGCAGAACTGTACAGCAGGCGCGTCCGTATTTTCGTTCGTTAGACGATTTCCAATGACAGACTTGTCTTCCAACTAGCTGCATAAGGATTCGGCATTCCAAGATATTTATAATTTACAAAGACAGGGAACTCTCTTTCCGGAGTTTCTGTTTTTGAAGCTCCTGAGGTTAAGAAAGCATCGCATTGTGGTGAGTAAATAGCCAAGCATCTTTGCGTAACAATTATTACATATATATTTGTATGTATAATTATATAACACAGACATTATGTTGAGTAAATAGTAAAGCATCTTTGCGTAACAATTATTAAATATGTATTTGTATGTATGTAATTATATAACATTCGCCTGACCTCCAAGAATCTACAGAGCACTATGTACAATAACGAAAAATTGTCTGTATTTGTTGTCGAGTAGTCAGCGAGCTGACTTTTCATTCAGAGGTCCAGGGTTCGATTCCTTGCTGGGGCTGGGAATTTTTCTTTAACCAGAATTATTCCCTATCCCCCACAGAGCCTGGGAGAGTGTGTGTTTGAAAAAAATAAAACGATTTAAACCCAACGTAGAGCACCTACAGACAACGAGTTGTTTTTAATGCAAAGCCCCCGGTATAACCTTAGATATTAAATAAAACAAAAAACAAAAAAACAAAAACTACGAAAATCATTATTATTCATAGTGAAAATGCTTCTTCCCTGACCGTGCTATCCCAATTCCATCTTTAGCAATTAATATTGTGTAAAAATGCAATAAAATTTTGCAATAATAGGTAACCAACCACCTTTGTTTTCATATTCTGTCGAGATAATCAGATGTTTATATTCTGTGGAGTAACAACTATTAATATTTTAGTAATTTATGAAATGGAATTAGGCGTCTTGTAGCTCCGTGTTTGCTAGAATAAATGGGGTTTTCAATAGTAAAATAATTATTAAAATCGGTTGAATGGTTTGTTTTTGAGATTACCCAACCTACACAAATAAACAAACTGACACGCAATAAGTGCGTTTTCCCTTCAGCTGTCGCAGTGAACGGACGTGCCTTGTATTCGCTCTTGTCTGTGAACATAACCTAATGACTGGTGCATCGGCTACTTGTAAGCGATGCAAGGCCAAAGTTGTTAGTGGCTTAAAATGTTGCGTCTGTGAAAATTATGCTCATAACAGTTGTGCAAAATTAAGCAATATTAAAATCCTGGATGACAATACAATGCAGTGTTGTGGATGTGACAGTAAACAGGTGAATCCTAACGACGTGAAAGTGAATTTTTACGAAGCTATTAGTGAAATAGCTGATTCAGACAATAAAATTGACATACGTATTATAAACTATATAATACATCAAAAGGATTTTGTTATATTTGAACTGAACGAGCAATTAAATTTGACGAAGCACCACGCTGTGCCTACTGTTAGTACAGACAACAACAGTGCCCCAGTTAACAACAAATTAAATTCTCGTGGAAAAGAAGTGCTACGTGCTGTTTCAGAAATGGCAGGAGTTAACGAATGTGTTAATGTGAATTTTTCTACTGAAGTTGAAAGTGCTAGTGAATGCAAACAAGGTGAACCGAACCTAGCTGTCAAAGAGGGTAGTTGGTCTACTGTTGTAAAAAAAAATAATAAAAATGCGAAGCAACAGAAACAGGTGATTGTGGGTGTTAAGAATTCCAATCAGGTTTCTGGTTTAGAAACTGTCCCCAAGAGAGGCTTTCTTTTTGTTTCGAGGTTGGATCCAACTACGACAGCCGTGCAGTTAGAAAAGTATGTGAAAGAAAATTTTCCTGAAGCAACTTGAGAGCCCCTTAAATCTAAATACCCTGATTCATATGCATCTTTCAAGGTTAGTATTGACGCAAGTAATATAGATAAGGCAGTCTGGCCTCTTGGCACATTAGTTACTAAGTTTTTTCAGAAGAGACCCGCCCATTGGAAGGGACCTAATAACTCGTAATGCAAATTGGTCTACTTTTAAATCCGTTTCTGATAATGGAATTAATATACTATACTGGAAAGTGCTCAGTGCATTTCCAACAAAATTGATTATTTGTTAATTTTACTGAATCAGTTGCAAGTAGATATTGTCTGTATTACAGAGCATTGGTTAACTTATGATGAGGTCAACCTAATTAAAGTACCTGGTTATTATTTGTCTGATAGTTACTGTAGATCAAAGGGTAATCATGGTGGTTCTGCTATTTTTATTAAAGACGAACTTTTTGGATTGAAAAGCACTCTCACCATTGACACATGTTCAGATTTTGTGTTTGAAATATGTTCTACTTTCATTGCTTCCTGCAACCTATTGTGCGTAACAGTTTATAGAAATCCTGATAGTAAAAGGGCTCAAATTGATGAAATTTTTAGTACATTTTATGAATTTTTAAACTTGGTATATGACAAGTATAATTCCAGTGTACATGTGGTTGTAGCCGGTGATTTTAATTTTGATTTTCTTACTGTTTCAAATGACATTATTGAATTCCAAAACTTACTTGACAGTTTTGGATTACGTTTAACTGTTAATGAAGTTACTAGACCAGGTTTAGGTGCTTCTATTGGAACTTGTTTGGATAATATTATCACATCTATCCATAGTGACAGATGCTCTTCAAAGGTATTTAATAGTTTTATCTGACCATCATGCAATTTTATTTTATTTTAATGCTGGCAAAATCACAAAAAGTAATAATAATTCTAAACCTAATTTAAATCTTATAAGGCCAGTTAATGATTATAATCAATGTTATTTTATTAACCAATTAAAATCCATAAATTGGATTTATTTGTATAGCAGATGAGTATTTTCTTAAAATGTTTTTAGATGTCGTCGATAAATCTTTTCCTTTAACTCAGTGTAAACCTAAACGGTTAGATGAGCACAATAAATGGTATACAGATGAACTCAGAATTTTAAAACAAAAACGCCTTTATTAGTATGATCTCTGTGAGTATTTTGGGTTCTCACAACTTAAACATACATACAATGAATTAAGAAAACAATTCAAATTTACTCTTAAAACATCTAAAAATCAATTACTATTCCAATTTAATTAATAACAGACTAAATGTATTTGGTCAGTTGCATCCATGTTTTTAAATAGCAGTTCCAAATCTCACAAGGTACCTCTTAATTTGTCTCCAGACTGTTTTAATTCATTTTTTATTGATAAAGTCGATGATATTATTTCTAATTTACCTCATGTTAATTATGATGCTTTTAACTTTTTGGATAAGTTACCCAGAACAACGAGAACCTTACGGTTCAGTCATGTTAGTGTTGAACATGTCTATCTTACCATTTTAAAACTTAACAACAGTGCATGCTTAGATGTTTATGGCTTGAATTAAAAAAATTTAAAATTGGCAGCGCAATTTATTTGTGAGCCTTTAACTGATCCATTTAACTATTGTATTGATTCATGTGAATTTCCAGACATTTTTAAAATTGCCAAAGTGATCCCTATTTATAAAAAGGGGGCTACATCTGATTGCTCAAACTATATGCCTATTAGTATATTGCCAATTATGTCAAAGGTTTTTGAAACTATTTCAAATATACAAATCACACACTATTTTGATGAAAATTCGTTATTTACCAATTGCCAATTTGGCTTTAGATCTTCTCGCAGCGCAATTGATGCTCTAATTGCATTTATGACAAAATGTTTTAGATGTATTGATAAAGGTGATTTGGTTCATAGTAGATTTTTCGACTTAACAAAAGCTTTTGACACTTTATCTCGTGAAATGTTGTTTAAGAAATTAGAATTTTATGGTTTTGACAAGAACAGCATGAATTTTATCAAGTCTTATTTTTGTAATAGATATCAGTCTGTTTGTATAAATGGTAGTTACTCTGATTTTAAATTAGTTAAGTATGGTGTCCCACAAGGCTCTGTGCTCGGCCCTTTATATTTTATAATTTATATTAATAACCTCCCTTTTAATATCCGAGATGATTGCCTAGAAACATATTTGTATGCGGACGATTTGGCAGTAAGTATATCTGTCAATTCTGATACCAGTCTGCACGATAAACTTGATGCACTTACTGAAAAAATCGATAAATGGTGCAAATGCAATAATCTTGTTCTCGATGAAAACAAAACAATTGACCTCACTTTTAATATTAGTTGTCCTATTTTTTTAACTGAAACTAGTACAAACTTTCTAGGCATTCATTTCGAACCTGGTCTAGGTTGGCGTTCACGTATTAATTATATCGCCAATAAAGTAAGCAGAGGTATATTTATGTTACGTGTTTTAAGAAATAATGTGCCTTCCAATGTTTTATTATCAGTTTATTATGGACAAATCCATAGCTATTTGAGTTATGGTATTTTATTTTGGGGGAACCATGCTTTAGCTAAAAAGATGCTTTTATTACAGAAAAAGGCAATTCGAATTTTATGTGGTGTAGCCCCCAGAACTCATTGTAAACCTTTATTTGTTAAGTTGGGTGTTTTAACTTTGACTTCATTGTTTGTGTTCCACTGCCTCTTATTTGCTAAGAAAAATAGTCATAAATACAATCTTTGTTCCGAAATCCATCTTCATCACACCAGAACTAGTTCCAATATTTACATAAATAGATGTAAATATAGCAAAATACAAAATTCCTTTGAAATAATATCATTAAATCTATTTAACAAACTCAGTAATAGCACTAAAGCTCTCTCCATTGAATCTTTTAAGAGGTCAGTGAAGCGCACTTTGATTTTAAATCCATTTTATTATTTGGATGAATTTTATAATACTGTCAATTGTTTTTGATCTTGTTTGTATTTGACGTTGCTACACAATGTACTTTGTTCTGGTAAATAAACTTATCTATCTATCTATCTGTCTGTCTGTCTTTCTATCTATCTATCTTTATAATATTAGTGCATATTATTTTAAGTTTATAATAATTATAAGCAAATGCGACTAAGTTCTTAAATTTAAGCTAAAGTGAATTAATTTGAAATGTTGCTGCAATTTATACAATTAGAAAGTGCAATAATTTGAAAAAAAACAAAAAACAAAAACAAATAGAACTTAAAATATAAACGACAAAATGAAATTTAAAAAATTTGATGCGTTCCATTCACATGACTTTCTTTATTTATTCTGTAACAAATTATTTTCACAAAAGCTTTTTCCTTTATCTGCTTCATGTTGATCAAGATCAACATTGGCAGAAATGGTTTGATAACCTAGTTCCTTTTAAGTATAAAGGAAATACGGGAACATAATTGGCTGAAGCAATAGACAAATGTTTTAAAAACTGGTCGCTGTGTGATTCAAATTCAGTTATACGTTTTTAAATTGAAACCAACAACAAGGAGTACCTGAAACGTTTAATTCTACAAAACATGTAACTGAAATAATTGTGTGTTTTAACGAGATCTACTTTTTGTGGGTAGTAAGTTTTTTAATAATTTGTTACTTTTTACTAGTTGTGCAATAACCATTCAGAATGAAGAGGACTTCAGAGGCTATTCGCAGAAAATTCAAGATGTATTTTATTTGTCATGTAATATCTTTAATATGCAGCATTTTAGTAAAATCGTTACAGCCATTTTTGAGAAAATAAAACATTTCGAAATGTTTACATGTAAGTAGTAGTTTGGGCTGGGGGGATTTTCCTGAAAATCTTCGCGTCGCATCCATTGTGTCGCAACTTAAATCCAAGTTTGGTATTTAACGGATTTGTCGTTTTATAGTTATGCTGTTCATACACATGGACCTTTTTCTAAAAATTTAATTTTTTATTCAGGGTTCCACAAAACATGTATTTCCGGTGAATTTTGAGGTGGAATACAATACCTACAATACCAATACATCTAATGAGATTTTCTGGTACAATATTTTTATTTTCTCTAACACATATGTACATACAATATACATAATAGCTACAGAAGGTGCTGTATTCCACCCACAAATTCAATGTCGAAATTTCACTAGAGATATGTGTTTTGAGATTCCTCAGGTTCAAAAAAGCGTTTTTAAAAAAAAAGGTAAGTCTGTGTGCGTATGTGTGTGTGTGTCTATTGGACAGCACACTTCAAAGACGAAAAAATACCGTTAAATACCAAACTTGGTGTTTATGTTTAATATCTTCCAAAGATGCGACATGAAGATTTTCAAGAAAATTTTCCTACCCCAAACTCTACTTTACATGGAAAAATGTTTGTTTTTCCTCAAAAATGGCTCTTAACAATTTTGATTAAAATGCCGTATTTTAAAGATATTTGCATGACAAATAAAATGTGTATCTTCAATTTTCTGGAATAGCCTTTGAAGACCTGAATATTCTGTATGAATTTTGCTAAGTTTTGTATAACTGGTAAACCGTAAGAGACAAATAATAAAAACTTGCTGCACAACAAATTTATATATCGTTAAAACAAATAATTTATGCTGTATATGTTGTTTTTATATAGAAGAGTTGAACGGATTCCCAGATATTCCTAGTTATTGATTTCAATTTTGAACTACATGCCTTTTCTGAAACGGGAAATCATCTTTCGTTTGTCTATCTTGTTTTACTGTTGGCCGTGCGAACCACATTTCGGTTGTTTCACATAGCGACCAGATTTTAAAATAGTTGACTATCGCTTTAGCCAATGTATTACCTTAATTCCCTCCTACTTACAAGGAAGCAAGTAATGATACTAATTATTCTTTTGTTTATCTCGATTAGCATGTGTATATGAAAGAATAATCCTTTGTAAGAATAGTTTTATGTGGAACAGCTAGAGAAAGTCATGTGAATGGAATACATTTGATTGTTTAAATAGCCTTCAACTGTAGTTGGAAAATTCGTGCTAAATAATACCGCGAAAGATAAATTACTTTGCAATCTTCTTGGATGTAAAATCGTTCTATCTTGCAGTCATTTGCGAAATAAATACCTGAGGACGAAGGCATAACTTACACTGATATGATAACACAAAGTCACGAACATGGTGTACCTCCTTACCTTCTGTGCTAGAAAGTAGCATATTACCACGCTTCAATGCCACTAACATGCCCGAGTTAAGACCATGGTGCGCGCTTGAGTGCGAGTACTCTACTCTGAGTAGATTTAGTTAACTACTTCTGATTCCAAAATTAGTAGGAGTATACTTTAAAAAAATCTGATGTGTTCCCACGTGACTTCCTCCACCTGCTCCACAAACATACTTCTTAATAAGGATTATTATTCTTTTTACTCCGTGCTAATCGAGAAACGCATTAACAGAATGTAGTTATTACATAGTTCCTTAAGGGAGTACACTATGCCAAAGCGCTAGTCAAATATTTAAAAACTATCGCTATGCGATTGTCATTGAAATGCGCTTCGTTGAACGACCAGGAGTAAGAAAAAGAAACGCGAACTACTTCCAGTCTGAGAAAAGTGCAAGTATTTCAAAATTGAAACTAATAACAAAGAATATCTCGAAACGGTTAGCCCCCACAGTAAAAACATAAAGGACATAAGTTGTGTGTTTTGACAAAGTCTGAATTTTTCTGTGAAGTAAGTTTTTGCATATCTTTAACGGTTTACCAGTTATGAAACAGTGATTCAGAATGAAGAGGACTTCAGAGTCTATTCTCAGGAAATTAAAGATATAGATATGTATATTTTATTTGTCATGTAAATATCTTTAACATACGACATTTTATTCAAAATGGTTAGAGCCAGTTTTGAGGAAATCAGAATTTTCAAACATTTTTCCAAGTAAAGGGTAATTTTGGTTGGGAGATTTTCTTGGTAATTCGTGTCGCATCCTTGTGAGATACTAAACTTAAATACCAAGTTTGGTAAGAAGCGGAGCTTTTAGTTTTGAGTTATGCTGTCCACAGATTCACACAGACCTCTGACCTTTTTTCTAAAAATGTTCTTTTTTTATCCTGGTGGCTTCAAAACATATATTTTCAGTGAAATCTTGGTATCGAATTTTTGGGTGTAATACAATACCTTGTCTACCTACTATGTACATTGTACATAGAGAAAATAAAAAGAAAAGTATGTGCTAGAGAAAGTAAAAAGAACTTCATATTTGGAAATGACATTTATCAAACAGTCCATGTTTGAAAAGTTTACATACATTTTTACTTCTTCATAAAGAAATATGATGGCTCTCTATAGACAAAAGTTTGACTCGCACCTTGAAATAAGGGTTGAACCTTCTTGACCAACAATGGCTGCTTCGCAAGACAGAATGCTGGCTAATAAAAGTGGCATATCTAGGTGGTGTTTTTCCGCAAGTTAATAATGCTTTGAGCCTCACACTTGAAGGAAAATCAAAAACAGTGTTTAACACAAAGTGCAGGGGTTAAACAGAAAATCAAATTTGTGCAGAATCAGTGAAGAAGGGTAATCTGAAGCTTCCCAAGGTAAAATAATTTATAAAGCTGGATTCAGGTATACATGGTAATATCTTAAATGATTTTCAGTTTTCATCTGCAGTGAATAGTTTCAATAGTTATTTTCCAGAAGGATCCTATGAAAGAGAAGACTTTTGGGTTGTAAACCCATTCTCTGCTGTGTAACCAAAGCCAGCGCATAGCAGCTGACAGTAATAAGAATGTATGATTGATTTATCATATTATCTGATAAAAGATAATGTTTCAAATAAGAAGTCAATATTTGAATTCTGGTGTCGGTTAAAATATGATTTAAAGCTTTGCCTGAGAAAGCTAAAGCATCCTTTTGCCCTTTGCAACCATCTATTTACATGACTCAGGATTCTCTAGCTATGCGGTTATTAAAACAAAACAGATTTGTCTTGAAGTGGAACCAAATATTTTGCTTCAGCTGTTGAAAATTCAATTGATAACTATAGCTAAGTTATGTATCACCCTTTTACGGTGTACCTTTGTGGTACCTTTGGTTTTGCAACATTAACGTAGGTTTACATACCAGATCTAAGGATATAGCATTATTTACAATATTTGCTTCTAGTTGATTTTAAAAGTGTTATCATAGGATCTCATTTTTATGAGATTAGAGTTGAAAATATTTGTTATAATGAAATAACTAATAAGATGCGTTTCACATACATAAAGTTCTGCATGATGAATCAAATAGTTTGGTCAAAAAATGCTAGTGATAAGCTTAGATATTAGTTATTCGTATTGAATTGCTCTACTGAAAATGTGCTTCATGGCTAAAACATTTGGGAATCACTGCTCTCTTGGATTGCTCTACCCAACGAATTGATATCAAGTATTCACTGGAAACATAGATAGATAGATTGTTTATTTGCCAGAACAATACAGAGTTTGTGTAGCAACGTCAACAAATGCATAAATAACAAAACAAATTACAAAAACATATTACTTTTATAATTATAAAACTCTGAAACAGTGTACAATGGATTGGAGAGTAGAACAGTCTTAAGTTTTCTTTTGAATAATGACAAGGGCAAGGTTTTTATATTATTAGGAAGGCTGTTAAACAGGTTTAAAGATATGGTTTCAAATGAGTTTTGGACTTTGCTATACTTACATTTTGTAATATAAATGTTTTCAGTATTTCTTGTAGAGTAATTGTGAACAGAGGAGCACAATGTATAAGAATTTATATTCATTTTGACAAATAGTAAACAATTAAGAACATATAAAGATACCATCGTCAATATACCCAATTTAATAAAAAAAGGTTTGAGATGTGTCCTAGGGGATACACCACTCATAAGTCTAATGGCCTTCTTTTGAAGCACAAAAACTTTATTGGCAGAAACATGGTTTCCCCAGAATAAAATACCATAATTTAATTCTTAATAAAAAGAGTCCTCTGCTTATTTTACTTGCAACACTGTTGATATGGCTATGCCAACCTAAACACGGTTGGATATTCATTCCTAAAAATTTAACAGAGTTAGCAACAGAATCTGAGCTAGATAAATTAACATTAAAAGCTAAATCAACCGTTTTGTTATAATTAACAATAAGGCTATTGTGTGTACACCAGTTTTCAATTATATTGGATAACATTACAATTTTAGTGTCCATAAGAGTTCCATCTTTAAGAGAGATATTGATTGCCAAATCATCAGCATAGAGGTAGGTCTTTAAACAATTGTCTTGAACATTATAAGGGAGATCATTGATATAAATTATAAAAAACAGGGGTCCAAGTATGGAGCCCTGTGGAACACCATGTTCTACCAATTTGAATTGTGAATGTTTATCATTTACATAAACAGACTGATACCTATCTAATAAATAAGATCTAACCAGTTTCAAACTGTTATCATCAAAACCATAAAATTTAATTTTTTTAAGCAAGGTATCATGCGAAATAGTGTCAAAAGCTGTGGTCCGATCAAAAACCCTGCTATGAACGGTGTCCCCTCTTTCAATGCAATAGTATGTTCTGGTCATAAAAGAAACTATGGCATCAATAGTACTACGTTTAGTTCTAAAACCAAACTGACTATCTGAAAATAGCGAGTTCTCTTGAAAATAGTTAGTAATTTGTTTACTTAACAGAATTTCAAACATCTTAGACATTAAAATAAGAACTATAGCTTTCCTGGCGACGTGTTAATTCAAAATCTTCTCGGGCTTCTAGCCAGGTAATAACTGAACTGAACTGGACTGGCTGAACACTGTATAGAACAGAGCCACAGAGCTAACTTTACTAACACCAAGATAGTGGCAAAGTGTTCGAATTACTGGGAAAGGAGAGTAAAAGAAGCTTTAGCCATCTCATCTGAAACAAATAATCTAAATCGCGATTCTGGCCTACAATTAAGTTCAGCATGGACACCGATGATAAAGAGCCTTAACACCTAATCCTGTACCTGCAGTCTTCCAAGACTTATTTTCTAGCAGGTGCGTGCTCAAACACAAAACATTAGCCGAATAACTGCTATAAATAGTTTTCTACGAAGTCCGTGCCCATGTCTCAGTCATCTTAAATACCAGGCCATAATATCTCGCGAACCAATCAGATGTTAGCTTCATCCCAGCTCTTATAAATACCAGTCTCCGCAAGCTCAAACCATCAGTTCACCCTGAAGACGAGGAAGATGCACTTCTTCGAAACGTTGGTGTCAAGCCAAGTTATTACCTGGCTAGAAGCCCGAGAAGATTTTGAATCTTAGACATTATTGGTAATATACAAATAGGTCTATAATTAATCAATTCATGTTTGTCTCCCTTTTTATGTGTGGGTATAACCTTGGCATATTTAAACACATCAGGAAACTCGCCCGTCTCTAAACAAATGTTATAAATATAGGTCAGTGGCTCAGAAATAAATGCAGAATTGCTTCAGAATTTTTGAATTGAGCCCAAAAACACCAAGAGAGGCACTGTTATTTAATGCCAGAATAGCTGAATAAACATTTTCTACACTCAAACACTGAAATTTAAAGCTGCATTTAATTTTAGGAATATTATTCATAAATAAAAGCGCCTCATTATTACTGTTAGGTAGAGTTTTTACAATATCTTTTACCTTGTCGATAAAAACAGAGTTAAAAGTATCAGCAGTCAAGCCAGATGGGATATTATTAGCCTTAGAACTCTTATTTGTATAAGTGGATGCCACAGACCAGATATATTTTGATTTATTCCTGCTGTTCTCAATTAATGATGAATAATGTTGCATTTTTGTAGATTTAAGCATATTTATGTATTTCTTCTTAGTTGCAATATACTTACTTTTCAGTTCAATAAAACCAAAATGTATATACATGTCATAAAGATATAAGCACTCAGATTTTAAATTCCTAAGTTCAAGAGTGTACCATTTATTTATGGGTATATTGAGGTATCTCCCTCACTCTCTCACCCTCCATTTGTGAGTGCACATAAATGTATTTGCGTGTGTGTGTGTTTGTGTGCGATATCTCAAAAATGAAAACTTGGATAAGCCAAACATGGAATTTAAGTTCAATGTTTTCCAAATATGTGACACGAAGATTTTCAAGAATATCTCCCCACCCAACCATTTGCATGTCTTTTTATTATTTTTTTTTTAAGCTTAAAGTTCTTTAACCTAGTTGGCAGGTAAACCTGGACGACCTGTTCTTGGACTCTGGACTCATATTGGACGATGAATGAATTTGATGAAATGATGCTCAAATAATTTTGGGGTCCTTGGAGCTTAAAGTTACAGGACATTCGTCTTCTCTGGAAAAGGGAAAACTTTGAGAAAAAAACCTTATCCGGGTAACGCACCATAAGCGATATTCGAACTCGCGACCTGTTTAATGTGAGGGAGACACGCTACCAGCAGACTACCTAGGCGGACGATAAATGTTTTGTTATTTTTCATTTTCTCAAAATAGGAAATTAGCAATTTAGATTACCATGATATTTGCATGACTAATAAAAATGTACATTTGGAATGTTATATGAATATCCTATGATATCCTCATTCTCAATAATTTTGTAGACTGCTTTGTTTCGTTGACCACAGAGATCTTAGTACGACAGACATGAATTAGGTGCATGAGCGTGTGGCAATATTTTAATTATTTAGTATCATTGTTATTACTAATAAACCACAATAGAGATACAAAGTCTAAAGCGCTCTCATCGCAATAAATGCAAGTCGACATAATTATGCTTAGCAGTGCTTTAATAGTGTGGCCAAACTCCTGCCTTTCAGTTGACTAAGGCTTGAAAGCTTTGAGTGCGGTAAATTCGAGAAAGCAAGCCCATACGGTGCGTATGCGTGCGTTTGTGTATGTGTGTGTCTTTATAGTATTTAACGCCTACTTTTACTACATAGGCAATGCAGGCGATGACACTCATGATACACGGAATGAAGAATGGAACACAGGTGGAATGCGATGCCGGGGGTAGCCGGAGTAAACCCACCCCTGCGCTGCTTTGTCCACTACAAATTCTACATGCGGTCGCCTGGGAGCAAACCCGGGCCGCGTTGGTGAGAGGCGAATGGTTTAACCACTCGGCCACGCCGTGCTCGCGTGCGCGCGTGTGTGTGTGTGTGTCAATCCGGAGGGGGTTCCACTGCAGCCACATGGGCTCATAGTTTGTTAGACTCCGGAAGGATATAATGAAATGAAAGTATTGTTGATGGGCGGCCCAAATCGAAACATGGGAAAAGAGCTTCCGCGAAGAGTCTCTAACATGCTCCAAGCAGTTCTTCATCTCGACGCGGGGAGCGCTGGGACCCCGCGCCCCATATCTGACCGAGCCCCCTGAGTCGTACAGACGACTCCAACGATACCCTGCCGGCAAGAGCTATATTTTCAAAACGCGTTCATCACCACAGAGGGGCGCCAGCACCGCAGTTCTCGCCGACACTTACAACCCTGAAAGAGACCGGTTAGATGAAAGGGGGAAGAAATGAAGGGGCAGTACGTTCGGGAAATGAAGAAACCTCTCCAGCATTCACCTAGTGAGCCGGGAAAACCCCGAAAAAATGCGATTCAGATTGGTCGGCCGTGGGAATGGAACCTACAACCTCCCGAATGCCAGTCCCAAGTGAAACGCTTGAGCCACCTGACTCGGTAGCCTATATGATACAATCGGCCTGGTTACTTATCGAGAAAGTTCGCCATCAACGCTTTAGTCATTTCTGGAACACTGCATTAATATGTCTCCATATGAACAGGGGCTTCTAAAAAGACAGCAGAAAATGAGCCAATTACGAGATAGCTGAAAGCGAGTTGCGAGTGAGCTATTTCTAAGTCAGAGCGAAGCCAGTTTACTTGACAAATAAAATTAACCGCTGTTTAGATTTGTCACAATATACTTATGCACAAGAACAGAAAATGCCCAAGCTGGTTACTGACATCGAATGAAACGAACAGCTGCTGCTCAACAAACACGCTAGTGCACATGTTGCCTCTGCTGGTTCCGTACCCCTCCCCTCTGGAAACCAAAGGAAAGCGATTATTTTGGTATAAACAGCAAGGTTGTTTGTGCCTTTTAAAATACGCAGCTGTTTCGAAAAGACGAGGGATACATCTGCTGGTAAATCTGCAATATGTAGTAGGTAATGCCAATCAACTTGGTAAAATAAGTATTCTTCATAAATGAAACGTTTATGAGTTTTACTTTCTCTACAAATACTAGGTACATAGTGCCGAGAGAAAGATTATATTCCATCCAAAAATTCGATTCCGAGATTTCACCGGAAATACACATTTTGGGATTCCCTGCATAAAAAAAAAACATATTTAGAAGAAAGGTCCATGTGTGTGTGTGTGTGTGTGTGTGTGTGTGTGTGTGTGTCCGTGAGTCTGTGAACACAATAATTAAAAAACGAAAAGTCGGTAGCATACCAAACTTGGTATTTAAATTTACTATCCTCCAAGGATGCGACGCGGAAATTTTGAGAAATCCCCCTCAACCCCACCCTAAACTACCCTTTACATAGAAAAAATTTAGAAATTTTTGATTTTCTAAAAGGTGGTTCTAACGATTTTGGGTAAAATACCGTTTATTAAAGATATTTACATGAAAAATAAAATGTATATTTTGAATTTTCTGGAAATAGCCTCTGAAAACCTTTTTATTCTGGATGAATTTTGCTAAAATTTGTACAACTGGTACACCGTAAGAGAAAATCTTACTACACAAAAAATGTAGATCTCGTTAAAATACACAATTTTCGTGGAGTTGACTATTTCCGAGATATTCATTGTTATTGGTTTTAGTTTTAAAACTTTTCTCATACGGGAATTTGTAAACTCCTGGCCATGCAAAGGAACGGATGTCAACCACATGGCAACCAACTTTTAAAAGATTTGACTATCGCTTTAGCCCAATGTATTCCCTTATTTCCCTTCTACTTACAAGAAAGCAAGTAATAAAATACTTTCTAATGTTTATCTAGATTGGCATGGAATACCCATATAGAAGAAATAACTTTTTAACAATAATTTATTACACAGATGTGAAGAAAGACATGTGAATGGAACACATCAGATCTTTTTAAATAAGTGTTTTCATAGATATGTATACTCTTCTTATTTTTTATTTTTTATTTTTTTGTTGTTGTAATTTAACGTCCTTTAACCTGGTTTGGTCATATCGGACGATGAATGTAATTGATGATATGATGCTCAAATAATCTCGGGGTCCATGGAGCTTAAGTTACTCGACATTCGTCTTCTCAGGATAAGGGAAAACCCCGAAAAAAACCTTTCCCGGGTAACTCACCCTAAGCGAGATTGAAACGCGAGGCAGACATGCTACCACCACGCTACCCAGGCGGGCTCTCTTCTTATTTTATTACAAATATTGAAACTAGTGGCACCATTTAGGGATTTTCCTTTCTTAGATAGACGTGTCATATTTCTCTCCTATGTGACTTAACAATCCCAGAACAGCGTATGAAGTTTTAGGAAGTATTGATGGAGGATCAAAAGACAGTTACTTGGAGTTCCTTTACTCGGAAATATAAACACAATATTACAAAGGGGAGAGCAGAACACAGAAAGCACTAAATGATTTCAGGAATGTGCAAACACACAGGCGTGAAGTAGATATTCTAAAACATCCACTTGCTGTTGCATCAATATGTCACATTTGTAACCCACCTTAGACTTTCTTTGACACTTTACATCTTATATATGGTCTTTAGATTTATTCAACCTTTGCCTCCAGTCGTTTTTCCGCGCATAACGTCAGTACTAGGTAGCGAGTTTATGACGCATTGCCTCAGAGGATGAGGAGAAGAGCTGAATATCAAAAGTTTCGGGGTCACCTTAGTGAAATTGATTTGTATTGTGTTTTTCCAATATTTAATTTGGAACATTCGCTTGCGTCTCGTAAACTCGATATCGCAGCATTTATGCTGATAGGTAACTCAAATAATTGGACGGTTGTGGTAACAAAGAGGGCTTCAAAGACACAACTTCCATATTACAATAAACTCTTGTTCATAGTCTTTACAGCAGTAAATGAAAACTAACCTACACAGAATAAATTAAGAAAACACAAAAACTACAGAACACACAAAATGTTCTGGTGAAAAACAATTTTGCATTGCCCAGTACATCAACCTTTTTTCGAAGTCAACATGCAGTCAAAGGTTCAACTCCCCACCAACCCTTTGAGATAACGGGCTCTCTGAGCTAATAATGGCGTCATGTATTTAAACCCCTCACGTTAAAGGCCGAATAAATCGGAAGACCCAATATATGTATGTATAAATATATATATATATATATATATATATATATATATATGTGTGTGTGTGTGAATATTATACATATATGTGTGTGTGCTTTTAGTTAACTCTAATTGTGTTTACTAATATTATTGGAAGAAATGTATAAATTACAATTCACAAATACTGATACTTTTGTTGCAATAAAGCTCAATACTTTAACTAATAATATTATGAAAATCGACAGTTAAATCAATAGATTATTAGCATTGCGACACCTTGTTTCTAGTTTCGTGATCGACAATAATCAAACCAATACCCAGGCTAGGTTCAGTAATGACATTCGGAATTTCTATAACCTTGAAGCGTAGGCAAAAATAAAGTTAGGTAATACACATCCTGGCTTCTTCTCTTTACTTTTATTTCTTCATAAAAATCACAAAAACCTCTTTTGCAATTTAAACTTACTAATTGAAAGTTAATTCAAGCTTTACACTACATAAACAAAGCACTGACCGAACACGGTTCCTTGACGAACCATTTAGTAACATAACACTATTGTTATGGGAGGATTGAGCGCATTTGGGGTAAGTAAACACTGAAGTTCACTGCACATATTCCACAGATGCAAGCAGCACATGCTCACCGAACCGATTTTTGAACAGAGAAGGCATAACATTGAAGGCGGGGTGGTAGCTTTACTAATCATGGGCGGACAGTGAGTGTACCGACTCGCGCTGACTCTGACGTCATGAATCGTCGTAGCGCTGTTAACTTGGAATTTCTCTCTAGTAATGAGACATGTTGCCATTTATATAAGAAAATGTAATTTTTGAGAACTTAGCATGGCAACGAAAAGACATGAATGCCTTAATGCATACAACATATATTTCTTGTGTTAAAATTATTTTCTCTAACATATTATGCAACTTTTGATTTAATGTTAAGACTTTCGTTGTCATTGAACCTTTTAATCACCTATTTCTTAATGGTTATGTATCACATTTGTGGAAAAAATTATTGGCATTTACTAGTCATTTGTTGGTACAGTTACGTAGGTATTAGGAATAATTATACAACAGAAGCTTGAAATGTGTACCAATAATATTAAAAGTTTGCTATAAGCTGGCCCCTTAGCTCAGTCGGTAGAGCACCTGCTTGCTGTGCGAGGGGTCCCGGGTTCAATTTCCGGCTGGAGGTAGGGATTTTTGTCTGGAAGTGTGTGTGTGTGTGTGAGTGAGAGAGAGAGAGAGAGAGAGAGAGAGAGAGAGAGAGAGAGATGAATGAATAGAAACCTATTGATTACACTGCACGACTTAACACCATTGTGGACACGCTGTATATTCTGGTATATTCTGGAGGGAAATGCCGCCGATATGGCCATGCAGCTAAAGGCGGGGTATAAATGGAACAATAAAAGAAAATGTTGGCATATAATTTACAACTTTAAATGTGATGATTTTATAAAATTCAAATTTCGAGAAATATTTCTAGAAACACTAGTTCATAGTTTATTATTTAACAGGCCCCAGTGGTGCGTTTGATAAACGATTTCCATGGATCCTATTAACATTATTTTTAAGCGGAGTTTTGGAATTGGGTTTTGGTTTTTATGTAAATCAACCACAAATTTGAATATTTGGCTTTGTCACTCTCAAACTTCATACATTATTGCATCGCCACGATGCCTTTTCCAGGCTGAGCAAAATGCAAAAGGTGCCTGGTGTGTGTTTTAGCTATCCTCCGATTGCCCCCAGAATAACTCCATCTGTTTGGCTGACAGTTGGCAGTAGGGACAGATGTTTGCTGGCCTTTCATTTTTCCGTTCAAAGCATTTGCTTCATTGATAGCAGTCTGTTACAGTATATTCTAAAATTACATTGCTTAATTAATTCTACCATATATCACTGAAATAGTTCCACTATTATCTAGACGGTATATACAACTTCTCTGACTTTGCACTAAATTTGCACATTTTACTAAACATATTAGTGCACATTTTATGTTAAACTTCCTCAAATTATTTCTGCAAGACAGAAAGGTTTTTGAAAGCCATGAAAACATTTAGAAATATTAAAATACCATATTAGGAACCACATTATTATTATTATTATTATTATTATTATTATTATTATTATTATTATTATTATTATTATTATTATTATCATCATCATCATCATTATTTACACTATCTATTCCGTTGAATAACACTCTAGTAACAAAACCCATCTGTTTTTCTGAGCTATATTTCCCGTAACATTCTTGAATTTTATTTTCATGCCAGTTTGTTAATACCTTTCGAATATTTTATACCTTTCAGAACTTAATAGGAAAATTCTTATCTTAAGTGCATGCGGATATTATTGCTTTCTTAATTTGTTCGTCGTTGTTGATTGCGGATTTTCTTAAGTGGAATCATTCCCTATCCCCCATAGACTCTGGAAGTATGAGTGTGAGAATGAACGCGGATGATTAATAGTATACGAGTAAAACCGAAAAACTCAACATTAGCAAACCCTACAGTTCGGTGACCAAAGCACCAACTTCTTACAAATATTCTTTTATCTACTTCATTCTAATCAACATAAGCAGTAGCAGAATGGTCTTAGCTCCATATAAGTAGAAGGAAACTAAAAGAATACCTGGGTTACAGCGATAGTCAAATGTTTTAAAAGCTGTCGCTATGTCATTGAAATTCCATTCTCTTAGCGTGGCCAGTAGTAAAAAAAAAACAACACGGATTTCTTTTCCTGAAAATCTTCGTGCGCACCTTTGGGATGATACTAAACTTAATACCAAGTTTGGTATTTAAAGGTCGTTTTTGAGTTATACATACACACGCGCGCGCGAGAATGCGGACTCTTGTCTAAAAATGCTTTTCTATTCAGGTGTTCTCAAAAGCATGTATTTTCGATGAAATCTCGGTATCTGGGTAGGCGCATAAAAAGTGCCTACTTTGTGCATTGTGCATACGTGCTAGAGAAACTGAAAAGATTGTGGAGATGCGCTGAAATTTCTTAATTTCTTCAGTTTAATGGTTGAAGAATACATTCAGTTGCTGATGTTGGAATGTTACCAAAAAGAAATATAATGTACATCTGGCAATGAATGCTATGCTGTTCAGCCGTTAATTGCATGCTGAAATTGGTATTCTTTTTCAAATAAAAAGTAAAACGTTGCTACTGAAAAGCATCTTCATGACATGATGATGAAAATAACAATAATAGTAATAATAGTAATAATAATAATGGATAAATATTTAATGAATAAAATATTTTACATTCTGTTTAAAAATTATATATCTCCATAAAACCCATAACATAAACATGATCATCGGCCATCAGCGGGTGTCTGAGGTCGTTAAGGCATGACTGCACTCGTGAACGTAAGATCTCTGGTTCAAATCCCTCCTCGTATTTTCCTTTCCCAAATATAATTTTATTTCGTGCTGGTATCATCAAGGTAAGGATTAAGCTCCCTTAAAAAAGAAGTAAAAGTAAATCATATTTAATCTACAATAAATAAAATATAATCAATAATATTAAAACTATAAATAAAAATAACTTATTATAAAAGTTATAAAAAATAACAGAATAACTAGCTAAAATTATTAAAACACAAATTCAAAGTCTTGTATTACTTCTGTGAGACCATGTCTTTCTCCCGGGGAGAACTTGACCCGCTCCCGTTAATCCGGCAGCTAGTATTGGTACATAGCAAATACTAATGGAGTTGCTAGCAGTATTCAAACACTTTCCTCTCCCTTTATCCCTGTTACCTTTTATTTATGGTATTCCTATTTTTCACCTATACAAAAAAAAAAAAAAAAAAGTAAACCTGTTGTATTCAGTGCATCACGAGCCAATAACAGTTATGTATGAATTGTTAGTGCACCTCCAGTGTTGTTTATATTGTAGTTGTTCGATACACTAAATAGTTTCAATTTCGCCAGATCATAAGTCTTCATCTGTAAAATTGTGACTGTATGTAGATTATTTTCCGAACGAAGGGCTGTCAACAAGTATTTTGTGATGCGTGCCCAAAAGTGTCTAGTTCTCAGCGATTTCTAGTGCAATGGCACATTCGACAGAAACACGTGGTCAACAGTAAGCATAGAGAGAGAGAGAGGGAGGGAGGGAGAAGGGGGAGGGGAAACAGATACTTCGATCAGATATGCAACCGAATGTGAATTTAGTAAGGAACTTAGTCGAGCTCTTATTGCTAAAAATTGAATAATCCATGCTTCAAGGATTTTCTTCATAAATATACGTTTCGGAGTAGGTATACCAGACATTCAACAATAAGGAAGACTTGTACACCATTTATCTATGAAGAAACACTGCAAGGAATAAAGAAGTCTATGCAAGGCACTCCAATATGGATATCATTTGATGAAATGACAGACAGCGCAGGGAGCATGATTGGGATCGGTGTAATGACTGGCGAAACTGTAAACATGTGAGGTCTCGGTTAATGTAACAACACGTGCATAGCCAAATTGTTCAATAATGCTAAGGCATTTCTACGGCTATATGGTATTAGGTATGAAAAAGTGCTCTTGAGAGGGATGAACTCCATATATGGTCAAGGCTGGTGAAGAATTGAAAGCAATGATTTTACTTCACTTGCGCACTTACCCTTCTTCGGTGTCCAGAACATATTCGAGCAAGCTATTCTAAAGTGGAGCGCTTAACAACCTTGTTGAAGAAAGTGTTTTGAAGTCCTCTAACAGGATTCAGATTCTGAGAAGCCGCAACCTAATGTGCCACTGCCACCCAAGCCAATCATAACACGATGGGGAACGTGGTTAGAAGCAGTAACATACTAGGCAGTTAACATTGAAGCCATCGAAAATATGTTGAGTCTTTTAGATTCCGACAGCACTACTTAAATTGAATCCAACAGGTGTTGGTGATAAAGTAGTGGAAACTGACACAGCTTACATCCAAGCAAACTTCTCCTTATATATCGTAGTTGGTCTACCCTCCCTGTATATAGGACTGACACCCCCCTCTAAGACTTACAAGGGATAACTAGGGGTCAGAAGCTTGTTGGAGAGCTAACGACACAAACCACAGAGTGGAGAACCTGGAACGAGTGGTCGGCCGTAGCCAGGCTTGAGCGTGAGGAAGTGGATGATATGAATCATTACAACATTAAATGCTCCCCAAAAGCAACAACCTACTCCACACAAAAACCTCACCGTGCAAGGGAGTGACTGAACGTCTCAACTGCTGCAGTGGAAAGGTTGGAGAAGTTGCAAAAGTGAAGTTAAACACTTTGCTAGCCAAGAATCCAGGATATTTTGCAAAACTAGTGCAATCATAAGTGGCGGATCAAGAGTAAAGCAAAATCTCCATATATCACTTGAATATGTTGCAAGATTTAGAATGCTTCCTATAACTCCTTGTGCAGTTTAGCGAAGTTTCAGAGAGTACAAAGCAATTTTAAGAGACAATAGACGTAGTTTCAGTTTTGAAAATTCAAAACAAGACTTTGTAACCCAATGCTTCGCAAATAGGCAATTCTCATTAAAAGATTAAGATGTGTCCCCTCCCATACAGAAATTGTAGCAATAGTCAATTCTAGTTTATTTTAAATTTTGATATGGAATGTGTACGAATAGTTTATATTTTGATTAAATAATTTTATTTTTTGGTACATGTTTTACTCTATATTTTGAGAATTTTTATCCCATATAAATTGAACCATTTGATTACTTAATATCCTAACCCTGTTGATAACATTTAGTGGTATATATAAACATACTGAGGAACAGAATAGAAAAGCTGACAACTATTTGAAAGATCTTCTCGCCAATTCTAGATGCATTTGATGTAAATACTTAGAAAGAACACAATGATGGACGAGACAAGGGGAAAAGGTAAATATAACCAATGCAGAAGTATTATTTTTATTTATTGTTGATTTTTAAGTCGATTCAATAGGCGGATCATATTGCAACTACACAATTCTATGCAGAATTATTGTTGGGCATAATGTAGATTTAGTACTATGATAAACTGGACAATAGAGTTCCTTATACAAATCCACTTTCTCTAAATTGCCTGCAGCATAGAAAGTTGTGAAAGATCGCTCCTGAAAGTTTGCACAGGCTGTTTCAAGTGTTAATTTCATAAGCAACCTACGTTATTCTTGTGTTTGCAAAAGAGCATGTGATGGGTCTGACATGCAGAATGCCTATTTCTACATTCACCATTTATAAAAAGCTGGCGCTTTACTTTCACGTGACTTTCTCTGTCTTTTTTGTTTATTAGTGGTTATGCAAATTATTTTTACGAACGTTTAATTTTTAACCACTTCATTTTAATCGCGTAAAACCTTTGTAATAATACCTAGATTACAAAAGGAACAGCGATAATCAAAAATAATAATTAATAACTGGACGCTACAACTATGCAGGCAAAATCACAAATTGCTTCTATGCAATCGCGAGAAACAACTGAAGTTAGGAAGGACTTAATTGCAAGTAATCAGCAAATGAAGCCATTAGTAAGAATATTTTGGGAATGGCTTATATCACAAAAATGATTTTGAAATAAATTGTGTGTTTTAATGAGATCTAAATTTTTACTTTCTCAATACGTACTATGTGCATAGTGTATAGAGGCAGCAGTATTATATTCCAGCCAAAAATTCGATACCGAGATAGGTGTATGTTTTGAAGTCTCCTAAGTCCAAAAAAAAAACATTTTTGGAAAAAGGCACGTGTCTGTTTGTCTGTGTGTGTGTGTGTGTGTGTGTGTGCGCGGTGTGTGTATGTAGAGAGCATAGCTCAAAAACTAAAAGACCGTTAAATTCCAAACTTGCTATTTAAGTTTGGTATTTATACAAGAAAATTCCTCCACCCCAAACTACCCTTTACATGGAAATATTTGTGAAAAGTATGCGTTTCTCAAAAATGGCTCTAATGGTTTTGATTAAATCCGTATATTAAAGATATTTACATTACAAATGAGCCCTGGGTGAGTGGTATAACCACTCGCCTCCCATCTAGGCGGCCCGGGTTCGATCCCAAAAGCCCGCATGTGGGATTCATGGTGGACGAAGCGGCGTCTGCGCAGGCTTTCTCCGGGTCCTCCGGTTTCCCCCGCCACTCATTCCACTAATTGTTTCATTATCACCTTTCCAGTCATCAATTTCGCTTACATTTCATATCGGGACGACCCCTCGTAACAGATTCTCCATGCTGTTTCGCAGGCTCCCCATAGGCTTCTGACCCCTAGGCATTGGCATGAGGTTCAGTCCTACAAATGCGGGAAGGGTAAGCCGATTACGAAACATTACAAATAAAATGTAGATCTTGAATTTTCTTGGAATAGCTTCTGAAGACCTGTTCATTCTGAATGAATTTGCATAACTGGTAAACCGTAAGAGATACACAGAAGCTTACTACACAAAAAGTAGATTTCGATAAAATACATATTTTATATCATATACATTTTATATATAATCGACCGTTTCTAAAATGCTCTTTGTTTTAGTTTCAATTTTAAGCTACTTAATTTTTTCTCAAACAGTAAGTGACGTTTCATCTCTCTTGTTTTACTGCAAAACGAAGCGGACTTCAATTGTTTCACAAAGGACTAGCTAAGCAAGTAATTAGACCATTTCAGTTAATTAGCATGTCATAGATGAAAGAAGAATCTTTTGTAAAGAAAGTTCTTCCGAATGAAGTGAATTTCACGGAAAATTCACAGAAAATTCAAGATATACATTTTATAAGTCATGTAAATATATTTAATAATTGTTAGTTTAATCGAAATCGTTAGATCTATTGTTTAGAAAGTCAGAAATTTCGACAAATGCTCCATGTAGACGGCAGTTTCGGGTGGAAATTCTTCGTGTCGCATCTACTGAACTTAAACACCAATCTTGGTATTAATTTAATTGGGTTTCACACAAGCCGTGTGTAGGACAGGAGTTGGATAAATAGAATCAGATTGAAAAAAATCTGATGTATTGCAATCACATGACTTTCTCTGGATGAATTTTGCATAACTGGTAAACCGTAAGAGTTACACAAAAGCTTACTACACAAAACATTTAGATCTCGATAAAATACATAATTTATGTCATATACATTTTATGTAGCGTATATATTATGTATGCATGTTTTTATGTATTATTGTTAAAGAAAATACTCTTCTACTTTATACTAATCGAGGTAAACATTAGCAGAAATTGTCTTATTACTTGTTTTGTTGTAAGGAAAAGAGAAATAAGGATTAAACGATAGTGAAATCTTTTAAAAGCTATTGCTAAGTGGATAAAATCCATTTCTATGCATTGCCAGGAATTGACAAATTCCCGTATGAGAAAATTTAGAAGTATTTCAAAACTGAAATTAATAACAGGTATATCTCAAAAATGGTCAACTCCACGAAAAAATGTATTGGATATAAATTGTGTGTTTTAATGAGATCTACATGTTTTGTGCAATAAGTTTTTATCTATCTCTTACGATTTACTAGTTATGCAAAATCCAGCAAAATTCATCCAAATAAAGATATCTTCAGAGGTTATTCCCAGGGGGATTTTGAACTCCTGGCAATGCATAGAAACGAATTTCATCCTCAAGGCAAGCAGCTTTTAATGTCGTTTTAGACTAGTGTATTCCCTTATTTCCTTTCTGCTCGCAAGAAAGTATGTCTGCTAATATTTATCTTGATTGGCATGGAGTAGGTAGAAGCTTGATCTCTTTAACAATAATTTGTTACAGAGATGTAGAGAAAGTTATGTGAATGAAACACATCAGATTTTTGTATAGTAAGTTTTTGTCTATCTCTTACTGTTTACCAATTATGTAAAATTCAGCAAAATCCATCCAGAATAATGAGGTCTTCAGAATCTATTTCCAGAAAGTTCAATATATACATTTTATTTGTTATGTGAGTGTCTTTAATATACACATTTTAATCAAAATCGTTAGAGCGATTTTTCAGATAATCAAAAAATTTCCAATTTTTTCCATGTAAAGGGTAGTTCGGGGTGAGTGGATTTTTCTCAAAAATTTCGTGTTTCATCTTTGGAAGATGCTAAACATGAATATCAAGTTTGGTGTTTTACCGACTCTTCGTTCACAGACCACGGACACACATATACGGGCCTTTTTCTTAAAATGTTTTTTTTTTTTTTGCATACTGGGGACCCTAAAACGTGTATTTCCGGGGAAATCTCTAAACCGAATTTTCGGTGGAATGCAATATCTTCTCGATACACTATGTACGCAGTACGTGTAGAGAAAATTAAAATCAATGCCATAGCCGGGATTTGAACCACGGATCTCCCAGTCATATACGGTTGCTCTAACCACTGAACTACCATGGCAACATGCCGGCAAGGCATTATATTTCTCAACTGACTCGCGTGTTTCCCGAATACCACAAGGTCACCTCAAATTATTTTGAGAAAATATTACAAAGGCGACTTAAAATGTGTTAAGTACTTGTGTCCTAAACACGGCTGTGTGAAAATTATATTCTTACAAAAGTTAACTCAAAAAGTCTGATGTAGTCCATTCCAAGACTTTCTCCACATCTCTGAAACAAATTATTGTTAATAAGCTTATTCTTCTCTCTATTAAATGCTAAAACATTGGCAGAAACGGTCTTATTACTTAGTTCCTTTATAAGTAGAAGGGAAATACGCTAGGACAAACCGACAATCAAGTGTTTTCAATTGTGGTTGCTAAGGGATTGAAATTCGTTTCTTTGCATGGCCAAGCGTTGACAAGTTCCCGTATAAGAACATTTTAAGTATGTTAAAACTAAAATCAATAACAAGGAATATCTCGAAAATGGCAAACTCCAGAAAAAAAGGTATATGATAGAAGTTGTGTGTTTCATCGTGATCTACATTTTTTGTGTAGTAGTTTTTGTCTATCTCTTACGGTTTACCAGTTATGCAAAATTCAATAAAAATCATCTAGAATAAAGAAGTCTTTTGAGGCTACTCCCAGAAAATTCAAGATATACATTTTATTTGGCAAGTAAATATCTTAAATATAAGGGATTTTAATCAAAATCTTTAGAGCCATATTTAAGAAAATCAAAATTTTCGAAATGTTTTCCATGTAAATGGTAGTTAGGGGTGGGGGATTTTCTTGAAAATCTTCGTGTCGGATCCTTGAAAGATACCAAACTTAAATACCGAGTTAGGTACTTAACGGTCTTTTCGCTTTTGAGCTGTGCTGTCCACAAACACACGAACCTTTTTTCAAAAATTCTATTTTTGGATTCAGGAAGACACAAAACATGTATTTCCGGTGAAATTTCGGTATAGAATTTTTGGGAGCAATACAATATTTTCTCTGTACTCTATGTACATAGTATGTGTAGAGAAATTAAAAATGTGTATGACAAATGGTGGTTCTAACGAAATCCACAATTTTTGTAAATGAAGTTTTCGTCTATCTCTTACGGTTTACCAGTTATGCAAAAGTCATCCAGAGTGAAGAGGACTTAAGAGGCTGTTCCCAGAAATTTGCAAGATATACATTTTTTACTTTCTCTATACGTGCTATATACATAGTGTATAGAGAAGGTATTGTAATCCACCCAAAAATTCGATACCGAGATTTCACCGGAAATACATGTTTTGAGACCGCCTGAATCCAAAAAAAGCATTTTCAGAAAAATATCCGTGTGTGTGTGTCTGTCTGTGTGTGTGTCTGTGGGTAGCATAGCTCAAAAACGAAAAGTCCTTAAAAACCAAACTTGGTATTTAGGTTTAGTATCTTCCAAGGATACGACACGAAGATGGGGGGACTCCCTACTACCTTTAAGTGGAACTTTTTTCGAAAATTTTGATTTTTTAAAAAATGGCTCTAACGATTTGATTAAAATATCGTATATTAAAGATATTTACCTGACAAATAAAATGTATATCTTGAATTTTCTGGGAATAGCCTCTGAAGACTACTTTATTGTGGATGAATTTTGCACAACTACTAAACCGTAAGAGATGGATAAAAACTTAAAACGCAGAAACTGTAGAGCACGTTAAAACACACAATCTATGTTATATACATTTTTTTCTTGGAGTTGATCGTTTTTAAGATATTCCTTGCTTTTGGTGTCAGCTTTGAAAAACTTATACTTTTGTCATACAGGAATTTGCCAACTCGTGTCCATACAAACAAAGGAACATCACTCATATAGCAACCAGCTTTTGGCTTTCACTATAACTTATGGTACTCCCTTATTTCGCTTCTACTTACAATAAAGCAAGAAATAAGACTATTTCTGCTAATTTTTCTCAATTAGCATGAAATAAAAGAATAAGCTTATTAACAACAATTAGCATGAAATAAATAAAAGAATAAGCCTATTAACAATAATTTGTTACGGGGATATAGAGAAAGCCATGTGAATGGAACACATCAGATTTTTTGTCACGTAAATACTTTTAATTATGAGGTAGTTTAATTAGCATCGTTAGAGCAATTTTTGAGAAAATCAAGATTTTCTAAAAATATTCCATGCAGGATGGTTTGGGATAAAGGGAATTTTACGAAAATCCTCGTGTCACACCCTTGGAAGATGCTTAACTTAATGATCAAGTTTGGCGTTAAACCGACTTTTCGTTTTTGAGTTATGTTGTTCACACACGGACATACACATATACACACCAAAATGAGCTTCATCTTTTCTACCTATGCACTGTGTACTAAGTTGAGAAAGTAAATATGAAAACAGTTGCACCTCGAAAAGCCAATGTGGCTATTCAGGATGTGGTGGTGACATAAACCAGCACCATGACGCATCCAGACCCTATTGGCTGTCGTAATCTTGAATAAGTGGCAACCCTAACTTTCCTCCCTTCCCGTTTGGTTTAGTCTCCCTAGACAGACGACATGGTGGTATTAATAACCCCAAGTTGTGGCTACCCCCCAAATAGAATTTCAGCTGCAGCGGAACTAGCTTGCTGTTCCATACTGTTATGTTATATTTACCAGAATTTACCGCGCACCTCGTTTACTTTCTCTACACGTACATGGTGAATATTGTAATGCACCCAAAAATTCGGTACAGAGATTTCACCGTAAATGCATGTTTTGAGACCTCCTGAATCCAAAAAAAGAAGCATTCTTAGAAAAATATCCGAGTATGTGTGTGTTGTCTCTGTCGGCCAGTGTGTGTGTGTGTGTGTGGGCAGCATAGCTCAGAAACGAAAAGTCCAAGTTCAGTATCTTCCAAGGATGCGACACGAACATTTTCAAAAAAATCCCCCTACCCCCAACTACCCTTTACATGGAAAAATGTTCTAAAATTTTGATTTGCTCAAAAATGGCTCTAGCGATTTTTATTAAAATGTTGTATGTCAAGTATATTTACATGGAAAATAAAATTCTTGCATTTTCTGGGAATGTCCTCTGAAGACATCTTTATTCTGGATGAATGTTGCGGAGTTTTGCATAACTGGTAAACCGTAAGAGATAGACAAAAACTTACTGAACAGAAAATGTCGAACTGGTTAAAACAACAATTTGTTGTATACATTTTTTCTTGGAGTTGGTCGTTTTTGAGATATTCCTTGTTATTGGGTTCAGCTATAAAATACTTTTCTCATATGGGCATTTGTGAGCTCCTGACCATACAAAGGAACTTCAGTCACATAACAACAAGTTTTTGACATCTATTTAGCCTATGGTACTCCCTTATTTCCTTTCCACTTACATGGAAGCAAGTAATAAGACGATTTCTGCTAATTTTTTCTCGATTCGTATGGAGTAAATAGGAGAATAAGCTTTTTAACAATAATTTGTTGTAGAGATGTATGTAGAGAAAGTCATGTGAATGGAACACATCACATTTTCATCCATGTCACACCATCTTTTACCTTAGAAATCTACTGATATCGTTTTCGATAAGCTTTCTAATTTCAGCTGATTGAGCAAAGAAGCTTCCATTATAGTGGGAGCGAATGGGAGTTGTAAAAAGTTTGAATCTTCATAAACTTTAGACACGTTTTATCATATTTATGCAGAAAATAAGTTCTTCCAAAACTTATATTCTTCAGTTTTCGTCCAATGACTTGTTTCTCTATAATTTACCCAGAGCTGAGAAGGAATAAAAAGGATTTCATTGGAAATGCATGTTTTGCGATTACCTGAGTTTAGAAAATGCATTTTTTATAAAACAGACCATTTCATCACAACTCAAAAACGGAAGTAAGGATAAACTTTCAAGAATGAAAAGGGAATAAAATAAGATCTCTAGACTAACATTCAGCGCAGTTTGAGTTTTTTTGTGTAGTGTTTAACACCCGCTTTTATTACTTAAGGCACCGCAGGCTATGACAGTGATGATAATGGAAGTAGATGTACCGGTGAAATGCGTGGCGGGGGAATCCGGAGAAAACCTGCCCCTGCGTCGCTTTGTCCACCACAAGTCTCACATGCGGTCACTTGGGATCGAACCCGGGCCATTTACGTGAAAGGCGAGTAGTCTAACCACTCGGCTACGACGCGGCCCGAAGTACCAACCCCAGAAAGCTAAACACAGTTACGTGAAATGTTAATACCTTTTAATTATTGCTCCTTCAAGAAGGTTAGAAGAATATTTCATCGTGCAACTTGGAATACTTTTGTGTGTGTGTGTGCGTGTGTGTGTACGTGTGCGCATGCGCGTACGAGCGTAAGCTGCAAGAACAAGATCGTTCTGAGTGGATAACAAATACCAGTCACAGAGTAAAAACTTTCAGTATTTCGGATTTAAGCGGGAGTTTAAAAAGATTAAAACCACACACACACACACACACACACACACACACACACACACACACACACACACACTTGATGGTCGGATGCATTGGTTAAATGCAAAACTTGTATCTACTACTCATAACTGCTGGAGGGTGAATAACGGCTAGGTGATGTCATACTCACAGCACACAGTAATGACTTGATTCTGGTTTTTCCCGTTGACGTGGATAACTGAAGCAAGAGTAGCACATATTCCTTTCTTTTCTTTTGGGCTTCAGAATGAATCAAATAATGAAATAAAACTAAACTTTACTATTACATATATATATATATATATATATATATATATATATATATATATATATATATATATATATATTTAAGATTGTTCTCCTTTTTCTTAGTTCTAATTTACGGAGATTTATGGAAAATAGATATTAATGAAACCAAATATAAGGTTGAAAAATTAAATACTTAACTAATGAATAATAATACAAGTAATCATAGCAACAACACTGCAACAATTTTAAACTTTTTCTCTTCTTTAGATCAAACCAAGTGATTTTGATTAAACGAGATTCATTTCTGAAATCCAATTTTCTAGTACTCATTTTTAGTTTCTCTATACGCACTATGTATAGAGAAAGTATTGAAATGCACTTAAAAGTTCGATAACAAGATTTCACCGGAAATACATGTTTTGGGTCCCCCTGAATAAAAAAAGCATTTTTATAAAAATGCCAATATGTGTGTGTGTGTGTGTGTGGGAGGGGGGCAGCATAGCTCAAAAACGAAAAGACCGCTAGTTTGGTATCTTGCAAGGATGCGATACGAAGATTTTCAAGAAAATCCCCCGTGGGTTCGGTCCCAGGCGACCGCGAGTGGGATTTTTGGTGGACAAAGTGGCGCAGGGGCGGGCTTTCTCCAGTTCTCCGGTTTCCCTCGCCATCGCATTCCACTGGTGCTCCATCTTCATTCCATATTAGAGTCATCGCCTGCGGCACCTGTGTAGTAAAGGCGGACACTACACAAAAACATAAATATTCTCGTTTCATCTCTCTTTTATTCGACTCCTGGCGTGCGAAGCAAACAGAATTTCAATTGTATTACACAGCGATCGCTTTTAAAAGATTTGAACAGTTTTTTAGCCTAGTGTATTACCTTTTCCCTTCTATTTGGGATTGAAAGAACAATACAATCATTTTTGTTAACGTTACCACAATAAAAGACTAATGTTTTACAGCAATAGTGTGTAGAGAAAGTCATGTGAATGGAACACATAAGATTTTTTTCTCCTTGAATAGAATCTTTCATATACTCTTCAGGGACCGAAGTGCTTTTCTGTGTCTAAAACAGTTACCTGTACATTTTTTTTTTTTTTTTTTTTTTTATTGATGATGGGGGAAAAGGCAGCTAACGCCCTAACCCCAGGCAAGCCTGGGAGTGTGAGACTCCCCACCCTGGACTCGAACCAGGGTGGCACTACTCACAAAAAACCCCCACCGGAAGTAGGAGGCCCATGCCTCTCTGGTGCAGTACCGCATTAAGCACCTGCGCATTTCTGGTGATTGTGATTGCTGCCTGCCAGTGGCAGTAACAGCGAGTGATAGTGAATTTAGCCAGTGGACACACATGACTTGCGCCCTGAGTGCCCCTCTGGAGAAGTGGTTGGTGAAGATGAATGGTGATTTTCGGTGAGTTTACTCAGTGTTCTGAGTGGATCTGCTGGTGTTTTCGGTGTTGTCGTGCTTGCTCGGACCTGTATAAACCGCTTGCTGATATTGGAGTGTTGTATAGCGGGTTGTTGTATGGTAACTGGTCGGCGGAATGGTGTTTCTGATGTGGGTGGTCCTGCTGTAGCTGCACTTGGACACTGGCTATCCGGTTGGACAGCTCAGCGGTGGAGGACTGCAGAGTGGAGATGGCGGCGGTGGTGGCAGCTTGCAGGTCCAGTAGCTTCCTGGAGATGACGCTGGTGAAGGCCTCTTCTAACGCAGCTAAGCGAGCGCCGATATTCAGGATCTCCGCATGAAGGTCCTGAATGGCATCCCGCGTCGCTGTGTCAATAGAAGCTGGAGGTGGTGTGGCGTCTGTGTGTTGGGTCTGCGGTGATTGTACTGGCTGCGGAGTGGTGCGCCCGTCCCTCGGGTAAAGGGGACACTGGGCCTGGCCAGTAAAGTGTCCTGTGCCACGGCAGGTGGCACAGAACCGGCGACGGCGGCGGAGGTCGTGCCCAGTGCACTCCGATGTGTATGAGTTGGTGCCACAGTAGTGGCACTTCGGCGGCGAAGAGCAGTTTTCTTGGCTGTGCCCGTAGGCACAGCAGCGACGGCAGGGGCGGTGTCTTTCCTGTTTGCTTTCCTCAACGTGCAGAAGTCGCCCTAATAAGGGCAACCCTGACGCTAAGGCAGCCTCCAGGTCTGATCGGTCCTGTAGCTCCACCCTAACTAGTGGTGTCGGGCCCCGGTCACAGATAATTCTAGTGGCCCTCGAACATGAAGGCCATCTAGATTGAGCAGCGGCGAGGAGGTGCCGGGTGGAGAGATCCCGAGGGACACCCCTAACCACGGCACTGTACCGGGGCGGCGGCGGTGTGGAGCTCAGCGGTGGCGGCGATGAAGTGTTGGCTGCCGGTGAGGCAGCGGCGGCGGTCTGCGGCAGTGGTGATGGTGAGCGCGGCAAAGGTTCAGCGCTCACTGCCGGCGTAACGGCAGGTGGTGGAGATGCCTGTGAGCGCTTCCTACCGGCGGTTGCCGGAGAAGCGGTGGCTGCTGTAGGAGCTGCTGGTCTGCGCTGTTGCTTCCTCTTCGGCATCTCGAAGCCTCTCTCCACCTGTACTTTTTTTTTTTTTTTTTTTCGAGTGGAGGGAAAAATCCACCTTAAGGACTAACCCGGGCTGGCTAGCCCGGAGTGTCGGGGTCTCCCAGAGTGGGCCTACCGACTAAAAAACCCTCCACCGGGAGTGGAAAGTGAGGATTGTTGCGGTACCGCTGATGCACCCGCGTAGTGATGGAAAGGAAAATGAAACTGGCCCGCTGTGCGGCCACCAGTGGGTAAGGTAGTGCTAGCAGACCGACTTGACCAGGGCCCAGCCGGCCTCCTATGCGGATTCAGAGGTAGGGATAATTAGGGATTATGGAATTTGGCGTTGGTGGTAAGGAGTGTAGGGAGAGGTGCCACTCTCTCCCTATGTTTATTGGTGACATTGCTGAAGACTGGTCTCTACATGAGGTGCAGTTCTAGCGTCGTAGTTTGGCTTGTGTGTCTTCTGCCTATGGGGCCGTGTCTCTGAAACAAACTAAGGAATGATGGTGAGTTCCATTCCATGTCAGTGAATGTATTTTATTCTATGTACAATTGGTAGTGATATTTCAGCCGCGGGCTGCGTCGAGTATCTGAAATGAAAAACTAACTAACTAACTAATAGTACAAGTTATTATAATTAAATTGTGGTTTCTTTCCAGCCTAACGGCCTCGTCTAAGTGTTGATTGTCTCGTTGGCCTGTGGAAGTCCTGGTCGTGTAGAGTGCGCACACGGCTGGCTGCCTGCCTATCATGGTGCAGGTGCGGACCCGTGCCACTCGCGGGGGGGCCCTCATCCCCCGGGAGCCGCCTTGGCTGGGTAGCACAAGGACTTAGAGGACTACTGAAAATAAATGCATATGTGTGGTGTGTTGGTCTGGAGTGAAATGCTCTCTGACATTGCCATTAGTTACCTAATGAGGTTGTCTAAGTATTCCTGAATATTGATTTCTGGTTCCCCTAAACCGATGTTCCGGCTGAAGAGCGATAGAGGGCGGAGGTGTTTGTCGTTTCTGGTGTCATATTCGCCAAGTTCTTGGATGAGAACGTTGTGATTATTACTTTTCCGCTTGTAGATGTTAAATGCCAGTTGCTTTATATGGGTCTCAATTGAGCAGATTTTGAGCTCCTCGTGTAGTTCAAAGGTTGGAGCTACTGCGGGCACTTGTGCAATAATTCGCAAAATTCGATTTTGAAGCGTTTGGAGTCTCTTGATGTGGGTTTTTGCCGCATATCCCCAGACGGGGGCGGCGTATGTTAGTATAGGTCTGATTAGCGTTTTGTAGAGGGTTAGGCCCATGCTTAGTTTCAAGCGGCTGTTCGTGTTAATGATAGGGTAAAGCTTGTTGAGCTGACCATTGGCTTTAGCTCTTACCGTGTTGATGTGTTGTTTCCACGTGAGGCCTTCGTCCATCCTTACCCCTAAGTAAGTGACCATGCTCTCCCACACAATCGGCTCTTGCCGGTACATAAGTGGTGGGAGAGCGCGCCTTTGTTGCCTATGTGTGTGGCGTTTTGTGAAAACAATGGCTTTACACTTTCTGGCATTTAACTTGACCCTCCATTTTCTGAACCACGGTTCCAATGAATTCAAGGCATTTTGGAGCCTGAGGTGTATAATCCGTGGCTGCAGTGATGTTGTTACTAGGGCAGTGTCGTCGGCGTAGATATATTTCTCTACCCGGATTAGTGGTGGGAGATCATTTATGTATATGTTAAATAGTGTGGGCCCCAGCAAACTTCCTTGGGGTACGCCAGCTCTGATGGGGCGGAGTGTTGACTCTGCCTCATCCACTGCTGCCTTGAAGCTTCTATTTCGTAGATAGTCTTTAATGATGGCGACCAACGAGTCGTTGACTCCGTATGTCGTCAGTTTATTTAGTAGGCCAGCATGCCATACTCTGTCGAAGGCGCGTTGTATGTCAAGGAGTACCGCCCCTGTAGATCGATTGTTGTTGAACCCTCTGGTGATGTTTTCAGTGATACGTAAAAGTTGGAGTGTTGTAGAGTGCTTAGCTCTGAAGCCGAATTGCTCGTTCGTGAGGGTATTGTTTCTAATTAAGTGGGCGTTCAGGCGTTTTAGAAGAATTTTCTCCAGCAGTTTACTCATGGTATTGAGCAGGCTGATGGGCCTATAGTTTATTGGCAGTGACAAGTCTTTGTGCTGCTTGGGGAACAGCAAAATTTTGGCCTCCTTCCATTGGGGAGGGAATCGGCCATGTTCAATGGTGTGGTTGAATATGTTCGCAAGTTGTTTTATTGCCCTGGGCGGCAGATGTTTCAGGACCAGATTGGGGATTTTATCTGGTCCTGGTGCTTTACGCGTCGGGAGGTGCTTGATTAACCAACTAATTTCACCGGCGCTTGTTTTTCGAGTTTTATTGTGTGTAAATGCTATGTCAATGAGGTTCGCTTTGGCCTCCGTGTCTGTTGCAAAGTTTACATCGCACGGGTCCTCATTTGGTTGAAATTCCTGTTGGAGTGTGTCGGCAAAAGCTTCGGCTTTTTCTGCGTTCGTTTCCGCTATACGGCCCCCTGTATGGAGTGGGGGAATGTTCGTGCGCGCTCTGGTGAGGCATTTAGCAATCCTCCAAATGGTGTGATGTTGTGGATCAATGTTCTCCAGGGTTTCATTCCACTGGTTGCGAGTGAAGTCCGCGATGTGAGTGTTAGCACGAAGTTTTAGGTCCTCATACTCATTTCGGTGAGCTATGTGACGACTCCGCTGCCATTTTCGCCGGGCTTTGTTTCGATCGCTTATAATTTGCCTTGTATCTGGGGGAAGCAATATTTTGTTATTCAGAACCTGTACATTTGCCATTAGCCAAAACAATTAACTGGAACGAACCTTTTAGACATTCTTCCTAAAGTATTTGTACCAAACACTGATTGCTATCTCTTTTCCGGTAACCTACAAATGGAACGCTTTGGCCTTACATTTTGGGCCTCAGTTTCAAGTGTTTTCTATAAAGCGCCAATAAATGTACCTTTTCCTCCGCATACAACGAACATTCTTTTCTACTCAGTTTTTATCTGAGGAATAGTAATGTAATAACCATTTTAGGAATCAGTATTTACAGACGTCCTGGGGATAGCGTGTTCATCTCCTATTCAGAAGTAACAGCCTTCTAATATCGGTTAGAGTGTACTCGAATAGTTACTGTTTACATCGGGTGTTGAATGCTTTTTCTTTTACTTTATCTGTATGTTAAGCCGATGTCCCACGGTCAAATATTTTGGTCCAATACTCTCCAAACTACAAATTGTATCGTAGGACATCGGATAATTTCATTATATACAATTTCCGTCCTATTTTTTTGTCCAATTCCAGTTTACTACAACAGGATACAGCGGTTTTTAAGTTTTAGTCCAAACGCATGAAATGAACCAATGAGCGATCTTTTTGGTAATGACGTAATAAGATGGCAGCTAGCGCTGGGTCTTCCTTCCCGCCCATGGTATTGTTTGTGTAATACTTTGCTGTATCTTGTAGACTTTGTCCTAAATAATAGTGTTATAGTAGCTGAGCTATGATTGAAATACACATTTTTTGTGGGGCAGAGATTTATGAAATAATGACACGGGTATTTATAACCCCTGCAAGTGTATTTTATCGCATCCATTTGTACCTAACCTTCTTTTCTCAACAAAATATAAAAACGCTACCTTCGATTTGCTGGTATGGACTGCTTCATATTTGTCTTGGCGAGTGATTTTTGCCTCAACTAAGGACAGCAACTTTCCAAACAAATTTTCGTCCATTTCTGAAGAAGTTAAAATAATTTACAGGGTCAGAAACGAGTTCATTTTGTAGCATATGTAGTACACCTCTTCCTTGGGCTGCATTCCTACGTTCCAGCCATTGCCAGCCATGGTCTAGTCCACCAACGCCTCTTTATTGATTTTCTTTCTATTATAATATGCTCTTGCAATGGTTACATAAACTAAGCTTGCGACAGCGAACGTAAATAATTGTGGATCAGCAACCTCCACCATTTTCTATCAGCTGTTCATGTGCATGTGCGAAATATTTGAACCAATACACACTCCCGTGGGAATGGTGCGTAGAAACTGTACACAACGTTCTGTATAAAAACATTTGGACCAAATCTTGACCGTGGGACATCGGCTTTATATGGTACGTAGGTAAAAACTGCAACCAACATACCGAGATTTCACCGGAAATACAGGATTAAGAGTTCCCTGCATCCAAAGATAAGCATTTTTAGAAAAAGGTCCATGTTTCCTGTGTTCGTATGTCCGTGTGTTTGTGAAACGATAACTCAAAAACGAATAGTCGGCAAAATATAAAAATTGGTATTTAAGTTTAGTATCTTCCAAGGATACGATACGAAACATTTAAGGAAAATCCCCCAACTCTGTTGTGGAAAATTTTTCGAAAACTTTTAAAAAAATTTCTCATAAATAGCTGTAACAATTTTGATTAAAGTAGCGCATATTAAATATATTTACATGGCAAATAAAATATATTTTTGAATTTTCTGGGAATAGCCTCTGAAGAGCTCTTCATTCTGAATGAATTTTGCTGAATATTGCATAAGTGGTAAACCGTAAGATATAGACAAAACCTTACTACATAAAAAATGTAGGTCTCGTTAAAACACGCAATTTATGTCTAATACATTTTTTTCGTGGTGTTGGCCTTTTTTGAGATATTCCTTGTTATTGGTTTCAGTTATAAAATTATTCCAACTTTTCTCATATGGGAATTTGTCAATTCCTGGCAATGTAAAGAAACGGATTTCAATCACATGGCAACCAGCTTTTAAAAGATTTGATGATTGCCTTAGCTTAGTGTATTCCCTTATTTCCTTTCTCCTTACAAGAAAGCAAGTAATAAGACTATTTTTGCTAATGCTTATCTGATTAGCACGAAGTAGATAGAATAATACGCTTTTTAACAATAATTTGTTATAGAGGTGTAGGGAAAGTCATGTGAATAGAACACATTAGATGTTTTTCTTCCTTCTACTGGTTCCCTCTCGCTTTATCGTCCGGTGCAAGAGTAAAAATCGGATGTGTACCATTCACGTGACTTTCTTTATTGTCCCGCAAACAAATTTTCTTACAAAAGATTATTATTTTATTTACATCATAATAAACATTATCGGAACTGTCTTATTGCTTGATTTTTTGTAAATAGAATGGAAATAAGATAAAGCACAAGCTAAAGCGATACTGACATCTTAAAAGCCATTGGCTATGTGAAACAATTGACATTCAGTTCTCCAAGCTGGCTAGGAGTAAACGAAAGAGACACGGTATGAAAGATACTTCCTGTTTGAAAAAAAAAAAAAATTAAGGTACCTTATAACTGAAAGTAATAACAATATCTCTAGAACAAAAATGTACTTACACGAAATAAATTATGTGTTTTAACGAGATCTACATTTTTGTATAATAAGTTTTTGTCTATCTCTTGCGGTTTACCAGTTATACAAAAATTATGCAGAAGTCTTCCAGACTGAAGAAGTTTTTAGAGGCAAAATCACAATTATCGAACATGTTTCATGTAAACGGTTGTTTGTGGTGGGGACGTTTTCTTGAAAATCTTCGTGTCTCATCCTTGGAAGATACTGAATTTAAATACCAAGTTTAGTATTTTACCGACTTTTCAGTTTTGAGCTATGTTGCCCAAAGTCACACACCCACACACACACACACACACACACACACACGGACACACACGACACACATGCGGAAATGTTTCTATTTTTTAATGAGGGTGTCTCAAACCATGTATTTCCGGTGAAATCTCGATATCGAATATTTGGGTGGAATACAATACCTTCTCTACCCACTATCGTACATTGTACATGCGGGTTAGAGAAAGTAAAAATTGACACTGTGATCGCATAACTGTGAAAGAATTTGTGAGTATTCAGTGCGGTAGCACATTTTTACTTTCTCTGCATGCTACTTGGTACGTTGGTAGAGAGCCAACATTTTTCCAACCAAAAATTCGATACCGAGATTTCACAAAAAAATTACACGTTTAAGGATGCCTGTAATTCCCCCCCAAAAACGCATTTTTAGAAAAAGGTCCGTGTGTGTTTGTGTGTGTGTGTGTGTTCGTGTCTCAATGTGTTCGTTTTTCCGTGTGTCTATGAACACGATAACTCAGAAATGAAAAGTCTGTAAACTCCCAAACTTGGTATTTACGTTTGGCATCTTCCAAAATTGCGACATGAAGATTTTGAGGAATATTTCCCCACCTCAAACTACCCTTCAAATATATAAAGGTTCAAAATTTTTGATTTTCTCATAAAAAAAAAAGGCTCTAACAATTTTAATTAAAACACCATATATTAAAGACAAGTACATGACAAATAATGAATTGCGAATAGCCACTGAAGAGCTCTTCATTCTAGATGAATTTAGCTGGATTTTAATAACCGGCAAATCGTAAGAGATAGACAAAAACTTACTGCACAAAAAATGTAGCTCTTCTTCAAAAACACAATATATATGTGTACTTATATATTTATTTATCTATATATTTTCTTGGAGTTGACCATTTTTCGATATTCTTTGTTATTTGTTTCAGTTTTAAATTAGAGTTGACTGCTTTAAAATTTTTCATGCGGGAATTTGTCAACTCACGGCAATGCAAAGAAACCAGCTTTTAAAAGATTTGACTATCGCTTTAACCCTTCTACTTATAAGAAAGCAAGAAATAAGACAATTTCTGCTAATATTTACCTCGATTGGCATTAAGTAGATAGAAAAATAAGCATTTTAAAAATAATTTGTTAAAGAGAAAGTCATGTGAATGGAACATATCAGATTTTTAATTAATTTAATGTTATTTCCCTCCCCAGTCCATGTAGAATATCATAAATATTATTTGTGTCTTACGGATGCCCCTCAAAAACTTGAACAGTACTTATAAAGTACTCATTGTTATCATTTATACTAAGAACTACTTATGATACCGCTTAGGGTTTTTAAGTAGACAGGCATTTAAATTGCATTGTAATTCTATATTAATGATTTGAATGCTGCCTTATAATTTTTTGTTTATGTTAAATCCACTCTCTATTAAGTCACCATTAACATTTTCGGGGTTATTGATTAATGACATGAGTTATCATGCATATTTTTACTTTCCCTACACGTACTATGTACATAGTGTTAAGAGAAGGGATTGTAATGCACCCGTAAATTCGATACCGAGGTTTCACCTGAAATAGATGTTTTGAGAACCCCTGAATCCAAAAAAAAAAATAGAAAAATGTTCGCGTGTGTGTGTGCCTATGGGCAGCATAGCACAAAAACGAAGAAACCATTAAATACCAAACCTGGAATTTAAGTTTGGTATCTCCCAAGGATGCAACACAAAGAATCTAAAGAAAATCCCCCACCCCCAACTACCATTAACTTAACAGAAATTTTGATTTTTTCAAAAATTCTCTAACGATTTTAATTAAAATACTGCATGTTTAAAATATTTTTATGACAAATGAAATGTATATCTTAAATTTTCTGGGAATAGCATCTGAAGATCTCTTCATTCTGGATAAATTTTGTATAACTGGCCAATCGTAAAAGATATACAAAAACTTATTACACAAAAATTTAGATCTCATTAAATCGTGCAATTTATGTTATGTGTTTTTTTTTTTTTTTTTTTTTTTTTTTATTTTTGAGTTAACCGTTTTCGAGATATTCCAGATTATTAGTTTCAATTTAGCCACTTAAACTTTCTCAAACGGAAAAATATATTTTTTTTCTCGTTTCTCTTTTGTTTACTCCTGGAAGCAAAGAGATTGGAATTTCAGTTGTTTCACATATTAACCGTATTTTAATAGATGAGATTATTGCTTTAGTCTGAGCTCTTTATTTCTTTTATACCTACTAACAAGGAGCTAGTAATAAGACTAATTCTGCTTATGTTTGTCTTGATTAGCATGATGCAGATAACAAATTAATGTCTTGAATAAAAGGTTTGTTTGCCGAACAGCTAGAGGACATCATGTGAATGGGACACATTAGTTTTTTTCCATTCATATTACAAGGTACCAAGTAATAAGGACAATTTCTGCTAATGATTATCTCGATTAGCATGAAATAGATAGAAAAATAAGTTTTTTAACAATAATTTCTTACAGAAATGTAGAGAAAGTCTTGTGAATGGAATACATCAGATTTTTATCATATATAAACGTTTTAGTGTTCATCAGAATTAGAATATTAATGTAACTTGTGAAAGATTCTAGAACAGATATTTGGGTATATCGTGTCTCTTATTGCTGATTTAGTTCTTTGTGTAGATCCGATGTTTTCGAGGATCAGTGGTAATGTTACCTGCAGTAAGAGGTGGCCGAGGTCTTAAATGAACTCTTGAACTGAAGGTCCACGGTTTCAATTCCGCCAGGACCGTCCTCTCTGAGGTTTTTTCTTTAGGTTTTCCTCAATCTTCATAAGCGGGAAACGCCACACTTAACTTTAGATCTGGAATGTTTCCTTCCCCAGTAATTTTACTTTATGTAGGTATCATCATTGTACACCTCGTGTCGTTCCATATATAGTAAGGAAGAAATAGGTCCGTGGTGTGTGTGTGTGTGTGTGTGTGTGTGTATGTGTTTGGACAGCATAGATCAAAAACTACAAAAAATAGTAAATACCAAACTTGGTATTTATGTTTAGTATCTTCCAACGATGCGACACGAAGATTTAAAAAAAAAATCTCCCCAACAGAAATTGCCCTTTACATGGAGAAATTTTTATTTTCTCAAAAATGGCTCTAACGATTTTTATCAAAATACCAAATATTAAAGATATTTACAGCACAAACAAAACGCATATTTTGAATTTTCTGAGAATAGCCTCTGAAGACCAATTTGTTCTGGATGAGTTTTGCAGAATTCTGCATTACGGTTAAACCGTAAGAGATAACACAAAAATTTACAGCACAAAAATGCAGATCTCATCAAAACACATAATTAATGTCATATACGACTATTGTTGTTGTTGCTGTTGTAGAGTTGAACGTTTTCGAGATATTCTTTGTTATTGGTCTCAATCTTTAACTACTTAACTTTCTCAAACTGGACCATGCGAAGGGAACTGAACCTCAATTGTTTCACATAGTGACCAGATTTTAAAATATATGACATCCTTTAGTCTTATGCTTTCCCTTATTTTTTTCTACTTACAAGGAAGCAAGTTAATAGACTAATTCTGCTAATGTTTATCTGGATTACCATGACGTAGATAAAATAATAAATAATTTTTGTAAGTACAGTTTGTATGTGGAACAGCTAGAGACAGTTATGTGAATGGAGCACATTAGGTTTTTTAATTTCTTTTTCAAATATCCAACGTCGAGCAACAACTAACGATCAGCTAATGAATATCGTAGGATGCATGCGAAGGAAAAACTTAGTACCGTTCCTGAGAAATTTGAGTAGGCTTTCCTCGCTCTCGAATGTTTTTACTTTGTTTACATATCCTTTTTTATTTTGGTTGTCATGAAGAAGAAAATTGGCCTTCACTTCAACGTTTTTAACAGTGTTTACGTTAGTGTGTTGTCAGGAGACAAGGGAATCTACAGCGTGCAGCTGTATGCAGGAGTGTTTCAAGGAGAACTGGATGACGTAGTAATGCTAACACATTTAAAGATGTATGGCCAAGAATAACAATGATCTTTTGAAGTTGATGAACGTGACATTTCATGTGTAAGCCACTGAATAAGATGTAGATCCAAGAATAATATCGAGGAGGAGTAAGGATTTTAATGTCTCTTATATTAGGTATCTTCTTTTAACTTTAATTCTTTTAAATGCTTTCTTTAGATATTTAAAAGATTTGTTTTATTCCAATATACTTGAATAATTATTACAATAAACCTAATTTAATATGGGAAATAATTATATTCCTTTGAAAACACAACTCTCAATTTTAGAAGATTACTGAAACGTGACAGTTTTTATCAATGCTTGAAATTTAAGTTAAAATATGTTTCCAATTTCCATCTACTTCACGGCATAAATTACTTTCTCTACCGCCTGGTTAGCTACGGTAGAGGAAATATTGCACCCGACTCAAAATGTGTTGGCGAAATTTCATCCAGTTTCTTTTATATTTTCTTACTGGCATTTTTTTATTTATTTGTTTATTTTGTTTCTCCTCCAGTCACCTGGGATAGGCGAGGAGATATATACTCTTAACTAAAAGTTAAATATTAAGGTTTGATTATGAATATTCGGTTCTATGATGAACTCTTCCAGATTAGCAGTAATAGTTCTAATTGTAGTTTTCTCGGGAGACGGTAAATGCGTCTAATGGAAATCATTACCTGTAATCAGCTTGCCTACTTAATGGCGTATCATGGAAATGTAAACTCGTCCAAATACTAAAGAGAACAGCTTCCTTCGCTTGTATCCAGGCTTAGAAGTGGCAAATGATCGATTAAAAATATTTCTCATGCAAAAAAGGTAATTTCAATGATCTAGCAGGGACAAACTCCCTACTTTATAATTTTCAAGAGTTTTCTATGTACGCAGTTGTTTATTCTTGGTAGCTCATTTAATTCTTCCCTGTGCATTTATATTCGCAGTTTGATATATATTTCTGACTAAAATTCTTTTAAAACATTGATAACATTTTAATTTTGGAAGAGTAGTGCTAAACTCTTGTTAACATTTGCATGAAAAGATTGTCATGCGTTAGTTGTGTGGCAAACGCTATTAGAGTTATTATTACCATTATTATTATTATTATTATTATTGAACAACATTGTAGAGTTCATCCTAAGAAGAGGAAGAAATTCCCTTTTTCTCAATTGGAAGAGAGAACGAAAGGCGGAAAACAAACTTTGTTCAAACTTTGAAAAGTCAACAGATTAAACTAGGAAGTATTGTTTTCTGACTCCATATATATCGAGACTGTGACCGAAAAATTTATTCGATATGTGGGTGAGCTGTTGCTGTTAGAGAAGGCGAAAATGGATGTATGGCGTGTAATCTTTGTTTCAATTTAGGCAAAGCTGTTGAAAAAGGAAATATTGTAAGTTGAATATCGAACATCAGGCAAATAAAATAAGTTAAACTCTGTCACAAAGATTCACAGAATTTCTCTGTAGATCGGGATGGTTTAGGCGGTAATGTCTGTGGCCCACATGCGGGAAATGTAAATGGTTTGTTATTTATGGACGCTCTTTAACTGCTGTGTTCTCAGCGTCCCATTCTATATTGGGCGTGAAAGACCGCTTAATTTTGCTCAGAGACCTCTCTATCAGGCTTGAGGTTCTTTTATGTGCCATAAATCTACGACACGGGACCCACGGCTTTACTTCCCTTCCGAAGGAGGCCTACTAAGGTATTTTTATGCCCGGATAAATCCATCGTCCTCCGCCGGGTTTGAACCCACGACCTTGGATATATGAAGTTAGCATGGTAACCATTACACCACGGAGGGCGACTGTCTACATGCGGGAGTCTTGGCTTTAAATCCCTTGGACCGATCATTCTGGGTAAGGTTTTTTTTTTTTGTGGTTTCCCTCAGTTGCCAAGGTAAATACAGGTTAAAATATTTAATACTACGATCCAAAGTTCCACCTTCAGTCTAGAACTGAAAATATATGGTATTGCAACTACGATTACTCTGGCATCTGTTTCTGTCGTGGAGCTAAGTGGTATGGTGTAAAGGGGTGATACCTCGAAGGTTAGCTGCTTTTTGACCACGGGTGGTAGAGCAGCTAGATTGAATGGCACTCTGACACCATCTGCTTGGCGTGTAACGAAAGTAGTACCGCACGGGGCAGACCATGAAGTTAAACTCTCCACCACATCTTTCAACTGGTATCTTACTGAACAGATCCTCCGCGATATGACTAATTTGTTAAAAGTGACGTAAACAAGAATTTTAATAAAAAGGTGTCTCACAAAATCTCTTTTAGACATTTAGAGTTACTCTTCGGGTTCGATTTCCTGACTTAGATAGCGGAAACGTCATTCTCACAATGTGGTGGTAGTTCTGATGCTGAGGACGTCCTCTACCAACTGGGAAAGGTGAATGAGATCCCGGAACAGTTTTATTCAAGGTCTAGTTAACGTGTGGCCAAATGAATTAATGAGACTTCAAGACAGATTCCGAAATGTGAAATTGCCTCCGAACAGTCACGATCACTCAGTCTACAGGAGGCAGTCAACAATTAATCATATACATATGCAAGTCCAAGAACCCAAGTATTGTTAAAATTAGTCGTTTAGCCACAAAATGATATTAAAGAATTGGATTCCAGCGTGTCTGCTGGATTAAAGTCGCGATCAGACTCTTGACAACTACGCTACATGCTGCAGAGTGGACGGTCTGAAATGTTGACTGCAATGTTATGCCTCGATACCTTGCACATCAGCTGGTTCCGTCAATGCTTCAGATGCATTAAATGTTCTCAGAACTATAGCGGTCTTTACACATCAAGAGCATCTAGATATGCTTCTTGTTTATAGCAAAGCTCAATTCCTCAGATGTTTATTTCTGGAACATTTTAAGAGTAAAGTGTACCGTGGCGAGATTGCTACCATTGATGATCTTTGCACACTTGTGTTTGAAGCAGCCCTAAAGGTTAGGCAGGGCACAGAAATTCTAACGAGGGTAGGGGAAATTCGCTAAGAAAATGCGATGCCTGCATAGATTCTAATGGAGTGCATTTTGAGCATATATTTAAATAAACATATAGTGTTGTTATTGCAGTTATTGACCATTAATAAATGTCCTGTTTACCAAACTGTGGCTTTAATTTGAATTTGCTTTATATTTCATCATCAGAATAAACCTTATGCAATGCCTCTTACGCAACTTTTAGCTATGTTCTCGTGAATACGATCGTAGGCTTGAAAGAAAACTACCCTTGCCACACTGTATAGATAATGTATTCAATAATGTTCAAGTAGGTATCTCCTTTACCTTTCAAGATAGAAGAGTTTTATCGAACTTTATTAATCATCGTATTTGAATCTTCCAGCACTCATTACCTTAACACCCTGTGTTTATATATAAATTTGTGATATATTTTATTCTATTTAACGCCGCTTTGACTTCTTGGACATATCACAACGGACCTGTTCGGCAAGATACCATGTTGGCAATATGTGGTGGACATAGCCTTTCAGGATTCATTCCCGTACCATACTATTTCCGCTTCGTGCCAAACAGATGATAGGGTGCCACAGTCTAGCTGCTTTCACCACCCGCAGTTAAATGGCGCGACAGACAGATTCCGAGACCTCTGGTCTAACCGCTTCCACCTTCCGTAGTCAGATAGCGTAGTACAAGCCAGCGCTCGAGGTCACATCCCCATATACCACACTACTTTGCTCCTTGACTAGCAAATGACATTAACCTACCATTTAGTCTACCTGTTTTGGCTATCTGTGGATAGAACGCAGCGCAATCGTATTGCCACCCTTAAGCAGTTTTACTATTGTTTTAGACTGAAGGTGGAACTTTCGATCGTGGTATTAACTATCTAATCCAGTATACACCTCGGCGACCCGAGGGAAACCAAGACAAACAAACAAGCAAACAGCTAGATTGATTAGTCCACGGAATTTGAATTCAGGGCATTCCGAATTCGAAATTAAGTTTTGCATGCTATTCTTTCGTTTAAAGAGTATTTTGTATGTTCAAGTATTCGTATTTTTAGAACGAATTTGAAAAGAAATTCAGATTTTTTTGTATTATTAAGTGCCACTCCATCGTCTGTGTTAAAATAATAATAATAATAATAATAATAATAATAATATAATAAATAATAATACATTAATAATAATACCCAAGCAATCTACCAATATTTTTAAAACAGACTTTCATTATTGAAGGTTTCAGTCCTTTTGATGATATTTCCATATTTAATTGTCCCCTTTGACTTTAAAACGGCTTTTTAAATGCACGAAACATTACATTCTCCTTTAAAATTTGTATTCCATTTAGGTTCAGCACCGTGACAGTTTGATATTGTGTAGCACACTGCCTAGAACACATCTTAAGCTGGAAAATACGTTTTAAAGACAGTGAATATTGGTATCTAATGTTGGCCAGTTGACGATAAAGCCATTCGCTCTCTTGCACTCCCGTGTTTTGATGAGAAGTTGCTATGTTGACCAAAAGCTGAACAATGGAGTAAGTGGTTTCTCTCTAAACAGTTCATAGAATGGGCATAAAAATACAGAGAGACGATGTTATTAGCAGGGAGGAGACCATTAATTCCTTCTGATGATTAAAGGAACTAATTAGCACAAAGGCATAGTATCCAATCCTTCATCTTCCCGTGGTGTAGCTCATGTTGGGTTAAAACAGAAAGGAGATCCTTTAATCCCCTCTGAAATTTGAAGACTTCTGGACAAAATCATGTGATGAATTAAGGCTTGGTGAGTCACAAACCTGGACTGATGTTCCTTCCTTTCCACATATCAGATTCCCTCTTTAATCTTTCCTACCCAGTCTTCCTTATCTTAACGCTTCAATGGTATTAAAGTATTCCATACCAAGGGATCGAATCATTTTCTTTCCTGTTCATACTTCTCTCTACTTAAGCTGATTTAACCGCCAATTATGGCGTCCAGTTTTAAGCAGTTACAACTTGAAACACTACACAAAATATAAAATGTTATACTTTGCAAAAAACTGTTTAGCATTTTATAACATTTGGAACGGTTCGATGGGTTCCAATTCTCCTCCTATACGTGCACGTTAACTGGATGGGTCATGAGTGGGCTTTTGTAGGTTTCGGCTAGATCAGTTTGTTTGCTATTTTATGCTGTTAGAACATTATTTTAAGTTCGCAGTTTAATAGCCTATGTTTACAATGTATTTGATTTTACAGCAAACAGACTATCATTTAAGTTAGACATAAAAGAAAATAATTAAAAGTTGAATAATTGAATTTCATATGGACAAGAGATTTTTTTAGCCCGCCTGGGTAGTGTGGTGGTAGCGTGTCTGCCTCACATTCTGAAGGTCGTGAGTTCGAATCTCGCTTATGGTGAGTTACTCGGATAAGGGTTTTTTCGGGGTTTTCCCTTATCCTGAGAAGACGAATGTCAGTAACTTTAAGATCCATCGTCCGATATAACCAACCAGGTTAAAGGACGTTAAGCTACAATATATAAATTTCTCGGGTCCTGAAGATTTAGAATTGAAACACAGAAAAGTATGAAGGTATAAATTTACGTGTATTTATTTGGCGTAAATTTTCATATACCATAACTGTAAGTGGAACGAAGTTTATATAATACATATAAACTGAAGATATTTGTTAGTTTATAATTTTGTAATCCTCTTAATTTTTATGATTATCGAAAGTCTAATAGTTTATTTTGTATACGTAGAGCTAATTTATATAGGCTTAGCACTCCGGTCGATTTACAATATCAACTTGTGTCTGATGCGGTTGAGTAAAACTGTTTTGTTTGAATACCAAGTGGTAACGTCTTCAAAAAATATTTATCGTGGTTATGAACCTTGTTGAAAACTATAATAAATGTTGATTTTATTATAATGAAAATTTGTTTCGCTGCTACGCCAACATGTAAATTTTCGTTATACGTAAACGTTGTTATAACAAATGTTCTACTGAATATAAATTTAAATGAGTTTGTTATGTTAAATATCACATTTTTGGTGATTATAATATTTTAGTTCAATAACACCATCACTGTCATTTATCATTATTTTTAGTTAAACATTTCGAAATTAAGAGGATCGTATACATATAATACCCATACAATGCATGCTTTTTGGATATATAATAAATCGTGAGTTTTAACACAGTGTAAGATGTAATGAATTAACATAAATACTTCTTTTTAATTCTTACGTATTTTATTAATGCCGCAATTTTGTAGTTGGCCGGAAACAACACAAGTTCAACCATGGAAAATGTTTCGATTTCTTTCTATATTTGTTCTTTGTGAACCTAGCGAAATGGATCTAAGGTAGTTCATATAAACACAGAACTTTTAGTTCCTCAAACACTGCTTCTATGCGTTAATTTATAATGCTTCATAAACATTCTGACTTAATAACAGCTAACCGATTTGAGAACATTCCGCAAAAATTAGTCACTTTTAGACTTTATGTTGTAAGTATTCATGAAAATAAAGTATATTAGCTTAAAACACCTTAACTGTGTGAAATAAAATGTCTGGGCTTGTCGAATGTACTCCTTCAAAGTATCTACCAACGAAAATGAAACAAATTAATCCTCTTTCAATCATTCAATCAGTGTGCGTAGCTCTTATTTATTTACTTTTTTTTTTTTTGGAGCTTAACGTCCTTTAACCTGGTTGGTCATATCGGACGATGAATGAAATTGGTGAAATGATACTCAAATGATCTCGGGGTCCATGGAGCTTAAAGTTACTCGACATTCGTCTTCTCAGGATGAGGGAAAACCCCGAAAAAAACCGTATCCGGGTAACTTACCCTAAGCGAGATTCGAACTCACGACCTGTTGAACATGAGGCAGACACGCTACCACCACGCTACCCAAGCGGGCCGTATTTACTTATTATGTTTACAAACTTAACATACAGATCCAACAAAACGGGTGATGCAGTTAGGAAATAAAGTTGGCGACGTTTGTATGTAGGAGGATATACGCAGTTCAGGGACATTGTTATGCAAGACGGCGAAAGGCACGGTCCGTGACGGGAAGCCGCACTGCCTCGGCCAAGGTATTCATTCACTATGCGTTTTATATCTGCTTTACACTTGCTTTATAAGGTAGCATAATGTTAGGCTGGCTCTCTGCTCAAATCCACGGGGTTATTACAGGTTATTCACAGTGTACTAAGTATAGGAAATATGAAAATAAAAAAAAAATGTGTTTAATAGAATTTGGGATTATTCATAGTGCACAAATTATAGAAAATATGAAATAAAAAATCTAATGTGTTCCATATGTCTTTCTCTACCTGTTCTGCAAATAAACTATACTTATAAAATATTATTCTTGTATATACATGATGCTAATCGAGATAAACATTAATAGAAATGGTCTTATTACTTATTTCCTTGTAAGTAGGAAGGGAATACATTAGGTAAAAGCGATAGTCAGTTCTTTTAAAAGGTGGCGGTTATGTTAACAATGATGTTTGGTTCTCTTTATATGGCTGAAACTAAAACAAAAGAGAGACGGAGCGAAATATGACTTCCCATTTGAGAAAAGTTTGTGATTTAAAATTGAAACCAATAATAATGAATATATCGGAAACAATTAATTATACAAAAATATTGTATATAACATAAATTGTGTGCTTTAACGAAATCTAAATGCTGTATAGTTGTTTTTGTCTATCTACCAATTATGCAAAATTAATCTAGAATGAAGAGGTCTTCAGAGGCTACTCCCAGAAAATTTAAGATATACATTTTATTTGTCATGTAAATATCGTTAATATACGGTATTTTAATCAAACAGATTTAGAGTTACTTGTCAGAAAAACATAATCAATCATTTTTCCACGCAAATGTTAGTGTAGTTTTTTTAGTGTTTAACTCCCGCTTTTACTGCTCTGGCACCGCAGGCGATGACACTGATGATACATGAAGATAGAGTCCCGGTGGAATGAGATGGCGGGGGAAACCGGAGAACCCGGAGAAAACCCGCCCCTGCGCCGCTTTGTCCGCCACAAATCTCACATGTGGTTGCTTGGGATCAACCCGGGCCGTCTAGGTGAGAGACAAATGGTCTGACTACTCAGCCACGGCGCGGCCAAGTTTAGGGTGGGGTATTGGTGTCGTGTCCATGGAAGATACCAACTTAAATGCCAATTTTTGTATTTAAAGGTATTTTCGTTTTTGATCTATGCTATCCACATATACACACTGATATTTTTCTAAACATGCTTTTTATTCAGGGATCTCGATACCTTCTCTATCTACTATGTATATTGTACATAAGCACTAAAGAAAGTAAAATATGTTTAATGGAATTTGGTATTATTCATAATGCATAACCTAAAGGAAGTATTTGCTTTGTTTTCTTACTTCATCATATTGGTAAGAGTGAAATTCTTCAACGTTTACAGATGCTAGAAAAGGAAAAGAAAGGGCAGTAGTAGCACAGAAATAAATACTCGATACCCATGAAGGATATTAGGTATTCTAAGCTATCATGCGGGAACCCAAATGTTCCCCTTATTCCCAATGCTAATTAAATACAATAGTGAGTGCTGATTACAGGACGTAAGTGAGAAGTCAGTTACATTTCCCAGCTACTTTCTGAAACACTAAGTTCTGCAGCTAAGCTATTTCATGCCTCATGGACGTCGAAAATATTACATCTCAGCCTAGACCATATATTTTGCCTGAATATTTTCATATATAAGGATAGTCGAAACGTTATCAAAGCAGATTTGGGCTGCCAATTTAATATGATAAGATAAGTTTATAGAATGATATACACTATTCCTAAGAGAAACGTTTTCTATCAAAATGGGTTGCTAATAAACAGTGATTTATTATGGATGGACAGTTAGGGTCGCCTATCATTAACACGGAATTTACCTTCAATCCCTTCTTTGGCATGTCCTCGTTTCCTCATAAAGGAATCCTAGGTAGACGCGCATATGTGGACTCAAAATACCTTGTAATAATCGTCACTGAGTTATAATAGTGTGCCTGGAGGAACAATGGCCATCTCTCGCGCATATGGATCTAAGCAGTGTTGCCATTTGATATTAGCTTCATGTTGGAAAGTCACCAAAAGTCGCTAAAGAATAGATAAAAAAAAGTCTAAAGACGGAGGGGTTAAAAGCATTACATTTAGATTATTATTTCTTCCTCGTATCTTTTCACTGCCGGAGATGATAACTACCACCTTCATCATTATAATGTCGCCCTCCGTGGTGTAATGCTTACCATGCTAACTTCATATACCCAAGGTCACGGGTTCCAACCCGGCGGAGGGGTGTAAAAATCCTTAGCATGGCTTCCTTCGGAAGGGAAGTAAAGCCGTTGGTCCCGTGTCGTAGATTTACGGCACGTAAAAGAACCTCAAACCTGATAGAGAGGCCTCTGAGCAAAATTAAGCGGTTTTTCACTACCAATTTAGAATGGGACGCTGAGAACCGCAGTAGTTAAAGAGCGTCCATAAATAACACGCCATTTACACTTAACATTATAATCATTAGCCTCCTATTCTGCTGCTGCTTCTTTCCCGAAGGTGTCACCAGGCAGGATCCATCGGTTAATAAAGGCGATTCTGGGATTCTTCGTGCCGCATCCTTGGAAGATACTAAACTTAAATGCCAAGTTTTGTATTTAACGGTCTTTTCGTTCTTGGTCCATGCTATCCACACATATACATCTGATCTTTTTCTAAACATGCTTTTTATTCAGGGATCTCGATACTTGTATTTTCGGTGGATTACAATACCTTCTCTATCTACTATGTATATTGTATGAGGGCCGTTTTTTTCAACCTCCGATAGGCTATAAATAATAGACAAGTTCATAGAAAACAATTATTTTATTACTAAAAGTTTTGTACACTTATAGTTACTTTTCAACATAACCACCGAAGATTGAGACATTTATCGTACCTGTGCACAAGATTTGCAATACCCGCTTCAAAAAATGTTGCCGTCAATGATTTCAAATGAGCATTGACGTTGTTTTGAAGATCTACTCCCAATATTGTGTCTATGCTAATCAATTTGGTTAATCCTGATTCGCCTTCTAGTATTTTTTACACTAGCAAAATAATGAATAGCCTAGTGCATAACTGTTAGTATGAATAAGTATATTGCGATACAAGTGTGGAAACTGTACTATTCCAGAATCGAAGAAAAGTTTAAAGTTGAGTATTTTCAATTTACGAAATTCTGCAATACACTTAACGCACCTGCATCGCATACTATTTTTTGGACGATGAGATTAATGTTAATTAAAATGTAGTAATAAACGAATTAAAATATTGGTTGAATGCAAATGAATTCCATGAAAAATCTGACGTGTTCCATTCGCTGTAACAAATTATTGTTAAAACCATATTTTTCTGTCTACTTTATGATAATCGAGATAAACATTAGCAGAAATTGTATTAATTACTTGCTTCCTTGTAATTAGAAGTAAAATAAGGGAATACACCAGGTTAAAACGATATTTAGACGAACCGTTAGAGCCATTTTTGAGAAAATCAAAATTTTCGAAATTTTTTCCATGTAAAGGGTTGTTTGGAGTGGGAGAATTTTTCTTAAAATTTTCGTGTCGAATCCCTGGAATATACTAAACTTAAATACTACGTTTGATAATTTACCGACTTTTCGTTTTTGAGTTACCATGTTCACAGACACATGGACACACACACACACACACACACGGAACTTTTTCTACAAGTGCTTTTGTTTGGATACAGAGAGCCCTAAAACATATATTTCCGGAGAAATATCGGTATCGAATTTTTGGGTGGAATGCAATACCTTCTTTATACACTATGTACATAGTACGTATAGAGAAATTAAAATAAACAACAACAAAACAAGTAGCAGTCGTTATGCAGCTTTGCATTGGTTTTTAATGAAACAAGGTTTGTTGGATGTGGAGAATTTTTTTCTGTAGTGCCCTAATATGAGTACATTTAAGTAGGTATATTTAACTGATTAGTGTTCGTCCAATAACATTCAATAATTGTAATAATTGTACTTTCACATTCAATATATCAAAACAAATATTGCAACTGTTTTACTTGCCGCACATGTGCTTTTTGAGTCCATATCAGTATTGCGATTTCTTTTGTTTCTATAGCAATCAGGTTAGATGTGGGAATGTAACTTACATCCAGTAACAATATCGTTAAGGGGTAGAAATTAGTCACGTCATCCAAAAAGCTGTTTGCAATCCTATATTCAACTGACTAATGTGTCAGCTCAATTTAAGTAACAACCGTGATAAAACAAGTCAAAAGATAGTCCTTCTCTCAGCTGTTCGCTCAGAATACCTCGGTGGTATTGTTTCAGTCCGCTGAGCGACCCTGATGACCAGGATTATGTAAACATCAATTCGATGCTCACCCAGGCGAACATTAGTGTTTGTGTGGAGTCTGTCCATGGTGCTATTGTGTTTGAGGTGGGTCTGCAAGTAGTCATGGTTCGTCAGTTGTGGTTGGACAACACCCAGTGGACGAGTTGGGTCATTTGGGATGCGTTTATATCTTTGAGAATTAAAAACCGAAAATGCGAGCATAAAAATGTACTAAAATCTGTCAAGCATATGGTATTGTGGCTATATACTGCTATACTGAAATATGAACTAAACGTTTAAACTGTTGTTACAACAAGATCCCAAGAAGTGGAAAATATAATTGTAAAAAATGAATTATATAAACTAAAAGACTTAAAGAAAATAACAAATATTTTAAAAGTTAGACTTTAGAAGCGGAGGATATCAACATTGTGGAAAAGGCTAGGCCTATTGCGCCTACTGGCCAGATTTGATTGCGGTAAGCACAGCGCAGCCGCAGCGGGATCCCTAACGTTTTCTGTTTGAGCATCCCCACATGCCCCTTCGATCCCGTGTAGCCGTACAGTCGATTCGGTCAGAAGGAGGGATTAGTTCTCTCCTTAACACACATCGACTGCATCCACCATGCACAAACGGCTATCGTAAGGTCATGAAATGAGAGACAGACAAATTATCGGTAGTATAAAATTCACTCCAGACATCGCCTACCCAGTTGTAAACATCACGAAATGCTCAAGAGGGAATCGAACAAAGTACCTTCTGAATGCGAGTCTCGTGAGTCAATCCGTTCGGTACTCAATATCCTGGTACATATTTATATGACTTTAATGAAACATCGTGAATCAGTTTTTTGGATGTTATCAGAATCCAAAATCTGTCTTCAGTGTGTAATTGAATTTGTGTACAGAATAATACAGACATAAGGGGACGAGACTTAAACTACGACAAATATTCATCCGCTAAAAATCACCTCACTGAATCGAGACTGCCTCTACGTACGCCTGCTTGCATAGGCAACCTGATCGATATTTTATCCTGCCGCTAGAGGAGACAGTGATGGGCACTATCGAACTAAAACTATAGAATTATTCAAGTCACCTATCATCTGTAATTCAATTGTTTTCCAAGTATTCGGTTTTCATTCAGTTTTAAAATCTTACTATACTATTAGTTGCTTGGCAATCGACAGTCCCCAATTATTTTTCAAGCCGCTTTCGTCAATGAATCAATGCAGTTATGATGGCACCCTCATTCCAGAGATAGTAAACATTGCCAGAGAGTATAAAACATCTACTGTTTTATTTTCTTTATTCTAAACTTTTGGCAACCAGTCATTTCGTTTCCATTTACAAGGAAGCGAATAATAAGACTATTCCTGCTAATTAGAAGCATAGGCTTTTTAACAATAATTTGTTGCAGATATGTAGAGAAAGTCATGTGAATGAAACACATCAGATTTTTTGAATAACAGAAGATAAAAGTTGTGGTACCTAATGCTGCTGCTTTATGTTGCCAAGCTAGTTAACAACCTCAAAAACTATTGACACTCCCCACCTGTTTGTGAATTACAATCGAGAAGCACAACCTAATTTAGGACCGATTACCAGTCCTAAATCAAGGTCTCCCCATTGCGAGGAAATAGTATTTGCCATATTCATTTTAACTTCGAATCAAATGGTTACGAAATAATAAGTACGATATTAACCACAAATTACTGACCCATAACAGCACATATTTTTGAAACAGGTAGATAACTTTAAAAAGGAAAATATCTCATTATGTATCTTTATTTAAAAATGCAGAGTTCCATTTCAGAGTTATATGTGCTAGTGTGATTGAGAAACAGTATGCTTTCACAATCGATATTATAGAATTTACTATCGGTTTAATTACGCAGAGTAACTAGTAATTATGTGTTTTAATATTAATGTGCACTGAAGTGCTTTTGTATTACTCGAGGATTAGGGCGCCTGTTACATCGTACTTTTAAATCTGAATGAGAACTGGCTTCCTTACCTATGCTACTAATGTAAGATTTTTACGAAAATAACTATCTTTTAAATCCGAGTGAAAACCCGAATCATACGATAGTCATTTCTCACTATTATAAACATTTGACTGTCGAAAACATTCACTAGTGCCCATCAATAGAGATTGTATTTTAACTTCTCTAACTCGACCTTCCACACTGCCTTGTACGATTAGAACCGGTTGTTGTGATATTTTATAGAATCTGAAATCTTACCGGACGTATACCAGGTGGCCTAACAGCGCGGTGTTTCACGTTAGAAAATGGAAATGGCCTGTTATATATGCTGTGGATCTCAGCGTCCCATTCTATATTGGGCCTGAAAGATCGCTTAGTTTTGCTCAGAGGCCTCTCTTATCAGGCTTGAGGTTCTTTTACATGCAGTAAATCTACGACACGGGACCCACAGCTTTACTTCCCTTCCGAAGGAAGCCATGCTAAGGATTTTTACGCCCGAAAAAATCCACCGTCCTCCGCCGGGTTTGAACCCGCGACCTTGGGTATATGAAGCTGGCATGGTAACCATTACACCACGGAGGGCGACAAATTAGAGATAACCAAACATTCGTGCGTTTAAAGAATCGCTGAACTCAACGGGGAAAATTCAAGTAAACGCCGCACAGTGCCATTGTTAATACGAGCGACCTGCGTTCTACTCCTCTTGCATATCAGCTGAAACGTGAGGCATTCTCGCTCATTGAGAAGAGTTCCCAGCTTTGTATTAGAATCCATGATCTCGTGTACAGGAACAGTGTGAACAGATCAAAAAGGTTAACATGTTTTGCACTTCGGTTACAGAACTTTTATTATCTACTTTATCTATACGTATTATGTACAGAGAGTATAGCGAATGTATTGTATTAAACCCAAAAATTCCATACCGAGATTTCATCGAAAATACAAGTTTTCAAGTTTAGAGACCTCCTGAATCCAAAAAAAGCATTTTTAGACAAATGTCCGTGTGTGTATCTGCCAGTATGTGTGTGTGTATGTGTGTGAGAGAGAGAGAGAGAGAGAGAGAGAGAGAGTGTGTGTGTGTGTGTGTGTGTCTGTGGGCAGCATAGCTCAAAAACGAAAAGTCCCTAAATATCATACTTGGTATTTAAGTTCAGTATCTTCCAAGGATGTGACACGAAGATATTCAAGAAAATCTCCCACCCCCAACTACCCCTTACATGGAAAAATTTTCGAAAATTTTGATTTTTTCAAAAATGGCTTTAACGATTTTGATTAAAATATCGTATATTAAGGAAATGTATACGGAAAACAAAATGTATATCTTTAATTTTCTGGGAATAACCTCTAAAGACCTATTTATTCTGAATGAATTTTGCTGAATTTTGCGTAACTGGTAAACCGTAAGAGATAGACAAAAAGTTACTGCACAAAAAATATAGAGCTCGTTAAAACACACAATTTATGCTATATGCATTTTTTTCCTGGAGTCGACCATTTTAAGATATTCCTTGTTATTTGTTTCAATTTAAAAATACGTATACTTTTCTCAAGGGGGAATTTGTCAATACCTGGCCACGCAAAGAATCGGATTTCTATATCATAGCAACCGCATTTTAAAAACTTTTGAGTGTCATTTTAGCCTAGTGTATCCCCTTATTTTTCTTCTACCTATAAGGAACTAAATAATAAAACCATTTCTGTTAATTTTTATCTCGATTAGCATGAAGTAGATAGAAGAATAAACTTATTAGCAATCATTTATTACAGAAATGTAGAGAAAGTCACGCGAATGGAGCATATCAGATTTTCTTTGAGAGAATATTCACCTGTTAGGTTGGGAATCAATCAAAAAGCCTTTATTTCACCTTTATAAAAATAATAATTATAACAATAACACAATAATGATGTTAATAATAATGATAATAACAATAATAATGATGACGATGATCACTATCTGAAACATACGGTATTTTTAATAAAAATCATTGTTTTTGAGAAATTAAAAGATAACATTTTTCCCACGTAAACTGCAGTTTGGTATGGGGATTTTCTTGTAAATCTTCGCCGGCACCCGTAAACAATGTCTGCTTCAAATTTGGAATTTGATATTTGTCCGTATAAGTTTACTGACTGACGCCGGGCACCCGTAAAGAATGTCTGCCTCAAATTTGGAATTTGGTATTTGTCCGTATAAGTTTACTGACTGACGCCGGGCACCCGTAAACAATGTCTGCCTCAAATTTGGAATTTGGTATTTGTCCCTATAAGTTTACTGACTGACATATATCAGCGTGAATGGGTTGATAGAAATAATTTGTATGGATTCAAGCTACTTAAATTTCCAATAAAATTTTGAATTGAATTTTTGTGTAAATTACTATAATACCTACAACCTTAAGGGAAAGTAACGAATGTTATAAAGTGCTCTTAATTTCAGTATGACAATATTTACTTTGCCTACTACCTAGTACAGGGTATATAAGTAGAGAAGGTATTGCATTCCACCCAAAAATTCGATACTGAGATTTCACATTTTAGGGTCCACTGTATAAACAAAAAGAAAAAAAATCTGCTGTGTTTCACATGACTTTCTTTACATCTCTCCTCAAACTATTGATAAAAAGCTTATGCTTCTATTTACTTCATGCTAATTGAGAAAAATTAGCAGAAATAGTCTTACTACTTGCTTCCTTGTAAGTGGAAGCGAAATAAGGGAGTACCATAGGTTAAAGTGATAGTCAAAAGCTGGTTGCTATGTGATGAACTTCCTTTGTTTGTATGGACAGGAGTTGACAAATTCCTGTATGAGAAAAGTAAGTTTTTTAAAGCTGAAATCAATAACAATGAATGTCTCAAAAACCATCAACTTCATGAAAAAATGTATATGACATAAATTGTGTGTTTTGTCGTGATGTACATTTCTGTATATTAAGTTTTTGTCTATCTCTTACGGTTTACCAGTTAAGCAAAATTCAATAAAAATCATGGGGATCGAACCCAGGTCTCCCGCTTGGTAAGCAGCTGCGCTACCACCGCGCTAAGGAGACGACCTCCAAACTACCCTTTACATGGAAAAAAGTTCGATAATCTTGATTTTCTCAAAAATGGCTAAGATTATATGACAAATAAAATATGTATTTTTAATTTTCTGGGAATAGCCTCTGAAGATGTCATCTTCATTCTGGATGACTTTTGCATGACTGATACCGTAAAAGATAGAAAAATCTTACTACATAAAAATGTAGATCTCGTTAAAACATATAGTTTATTTTATATACATTTTACTTTCTCTACACGTACTATGTATGTAGTGTCTAGAGAAGGTATTGTAATGCACCCAAAAGTTCGATACCAAGATTTCACCGGAAATGCACGTTTTGGGTCCCCCTGAAACCAAAAAGAGCATTTTTGGAAAAAGGTCCGCGCGTGTGTGTCTGTGTGTGTCTGGACAGCATAGCTCAAAAATGAAAAGTCCGTTAAATGCCGAACTCGGTATTTAAGTTTGGTATCTTCCAAGGATGATACACGAAGATTTTCAAGAAAATCCCCCCACACCCAACTACCTTTTATATGGAAAAATGTTCGAAAAATTTTATTTACTCAAAAATTGCTCTAACGATTTTGATTAAGAAGACATATTCTGGATGAATTTTACGGTATTTTGCATAACTGCTAAACCGTAAGTGGTGGACAAAAACTTATCACACAAAAAATGTAGAGTAGGCTAAAACACATAATTTATGTTACATACATTTTTTTCGTGAAATTGATCGTTTTTGAGATATTCCTTGTTATTGGTTTCAGCTTTAAAAAAGGTATACTTTTCTCCTACAGGAATTTGTCAACTCCTGTCCATACAAACAGAGGAAGTTCAGTCACGTATGAACCAGCTTTTGACTATCACTTTAACCTATGGTACTCTCTTGTTTCGCTTCTACTTACAAGGGAGCAAGTAATAAGACTATTTCTGCTGATTTTGTTCTCGATTATCATGAAGTAAATAGAAGCATAAGCTTTTTAACAATACTTTTTTGCAGAGATGTAGAGAAAATCATGTGAATGGAACACATCAGATTTTTTTTCGTGGAATTGAAAATTTCCGGGATATTACTTGTTATTATTCCTTATTTCAGTTTCAAAGAAATTAAACTTTTCTCATACGGGAATTTGTCAACTCCTGACCTTGCAAACAAACGACTTTCTATTACACAGCAACCAGCTTTTAAAATATTTTACTTTCGCTTTAGCCTCCTAGTGTACTCCCTATTTATTCTACTTACAAGGAAGCAAGTGATAAGACCATTTTTGCTAATGTTTATCTCGATTAGCATGAAATAGATAGAAGAATAAGTTTTTTAACATAATTTTTACAGAGATGTAGAGAAAGGCACTTGAATGGAACACATCAGATTTTTGTATTTTTAGCACAAGTTTTCCTAATTAAACTAACGATACATTTCTCCTGTTAAAATGGGTTTTGCAAATAATTGATTCTCATCGACATAGATGTGCTGGATTGGATATAATCCCAGTGACGTAGCCACTCCTCTATTGGAACAGTAGCGTAAAACTAGAAATGCCCACATATTTATTAAAATGCATGGTATACCTTAAATGCCAAAACAAAATTAATTGGTTTTTTTCATGGTTAGTCATATAACAAGCCTTTGAAGCTCAATATACATATCTCATCAAACTAAATAAATAAGTAAAACGTCACTTTTAACTTGCAGGAAAAATTAACAAACAATACTTAATACATTTTTAACAGTAAATAAATATTATCTTACTGAACTGTTATAATCGGAGCCCGAGGTAGGCAAGTACTATCGCATTCCTTTTTGCATCTTTTTTAAATAAAAAAAAGTATAAATTAAGCAACTATTCATGTATTAAATCAGTTGTCTTCAGTATTTTTACCCCCAATATTATGTGTCACTAGGTATATTGAAAATTATTTGCTTGGAAGTAAACTAATTTATCCTTATATAAAGTTGTTTTATATAAATGCAATTTCCATTTATGCATATATTTATTTATAGATTGTAATTATTTGCAGGTAGTATTTTATATAGTTGCAACCTTTTTAACAGTTATTTGTACTGAGAATTTGTTTGTTCACACTGGTCGTGTATAGGACAGCAGTTGAAAAGTTAGAGTCAGACTGAAAAATTAAATTCATAGCTAGGATTTGAACCACGTACCTCCTGGTCTCCATCCAGTAGTTCTAACCATTGAGGTACCATAGCACATACCGATACATAATTAAATTCCCAACTAGCTCACATGGAGACCAGGAGATTCACCACTTGCTTGTTTTACTAATGTGAAGGTTGGTGTTGCAAGGCGGGATCAAGAATGCCCATGCCTGTAGAACTAATGTTACCTACTATATATATATATATATATATTTACACATCTCGTTAAAGCACATACTTTACCTAGGTCAGGTACATTTTTTGTTTGAAGTTTACTATTTCGAGATATTCTTTGTCATTGGTTTAGTCTATCCACCCTCCTCAAACGAGAAGTCCTCATTCATTTTTTTATAGCTTAGTGTACGTATTACCTGATTCCCCTTGTTCGTACAAGGAAACATTTAATAAAGTTATTTCTGCTAATTTTATCTCGATTAGCATGAAGTAGATAAAAAAGAAGCTTTTGTAAGAATAGTTGTGCAAAATAGGTAAAGAAAATCATATGAATGGAACACCTCAGATTTTCCATATCCACATTTTTCATTTTATTGGGTCGTTGCTTTAAATATGGAGCTTAATAATAAATATGATATATTATATTCACACGACCTCTGCCCATTCTTCAACAATATATTCTTTCAAAAGCTTATTCTTGAATTTACTTCGTATTAGTACAAATAAACATTTGTAGAAATGATCTTATTGCTTACATATGTACTTTTAATTACAGTGAGAATAGTACAAAAGTTCAAACCAACAAGATATTCCTTGTTGTTCAAACTAACAATAGGAATATCTTCAAAATATTGAATTACTGCATAGAATATGTGGTTTATGGGATCTATCTATTTTTGAATAAAATGATTTTCTCTACTTCTCCCGGTTTACCAGTTATACAAAACTCATTCAGAATGAAGAGGACTTCAGACGCTTTTCACATTTTATTTGTAATGAAAATATCTTAAACATGTGGCATTTTAATCAAAATCGTAAGATTATTTTTAAAAAAATAAAAATGTACGAAAAGTGTTTCATGTGTTTGGGGTAGGGGATTTTCCTGAAAATTTTGGTGTCGCATCCTTGGAAGATGCTAAACTTAAATACCAAGTTTGATATTTAACTGTCAATACTGTACGTTAAATTGTGCCAATTCTTATGTAGTATGTGTTATTTCTATGACGATAAAGCTGTTTTAGTTCTTAAACCATAAACTTCAAGCAAATTGTTCATTTGCTTTACAAAATATACAATTTAAATTTATAGGTATATGAAATATCACATCTATTATGGTAATAAAAAGAATGGGCATAATAATACATTTCAAAATAAAATATTTAATTGCAATTTATTTTATTGAATTACATTCCGGAATTCTTCATGGGCGACATTATTAAAAAATTACCGCGCGCGTCGTGCATGTGTTTGTGAACAGCATAATTCAAAATTATGATGCATAAATGACAAGTTTAATATTTAAATGTAGTATCTTCCTTGGGACGAATACCTTTAAGAACATGTCCCCATTCTAAACTACTCTATGCACGGCAAATTTTTCGTAATGCTTCATTTTTCTTCAAAATTTTTCAAAGTAATTTTCATTAAAGAACTATTTTTAAAATATTAATAAAATTATTTTGAATTTTTGTGGCAATAGCCTGTAAAATCCTCTTCATTTGGATTGAATTTTGTATAGTTCATTCCAAATTAATTCTATTATAAATAAAAAACCGACACAGTTTATGTAGATGTCTTTAAGCTACAATTTATTTCAAATAATAATTTTGTGGCACCAATCATTTCCGAGACATTCGTTGCTATTGGTTAAAAAAAACTGCAGTCTCTTTTAACTGGTTTCATACATTTTTTTCAAAAGATTTTTTTTTTTTTTGGCTTAATGTCCTTTAACCTGGTTGGTCATATCGAACGATGAATGAAAAATAGTGAAATGATACTCCAATGATCTCGGGGTCCATGGAGCTTAAAGTTACTCGACATTCGTCTTCTCAGGATAAGAGAAAAACCCCGAAAAAAACCTTATCCTGGTAACTCACCCTAAGCGAGATTCAAACTCACGACCTTTTAAAAGTGAGACAGACACGCTACCACCAAACTACCCAGGCGGGCCCAAAAAAAATTATTGGCAACTCAAAATTATACTATACATTATGACCATACTCGGAATTTTAACTAAATAACATTTTAAATCTGGCTCAAATTTGAAATAATTCTGTATAAATTAAATCTTTGTATCTGAAACGCCAAAGTTTTATACTGCGTTTCACTGCACTTATTTAAAAATAAATACCTACCCAATTTACGAAATGGTTGTTTTATATTGCATTTATTTATTTTCTTTAATTTTTAAAACTGTGCGTTTGCATTTTTATTTATTTCTGAAATCGATACAATGAATAAACTACAGAATCGAATTCATTTCTTTTCAGTCAGCACGCATTTTCACTAATAGCAACAATGAATGCCACCGTGTAACATGCAAAGCGTTACCATGGGTTTTTGACTTGCATTCCAATCGGTTCGGCTCGTGCCCCCTTCAAAAAGAACAATCAGTGAAGCACTTAAAAACACCTGATAAATACTTAAATTCTTGTTTTAAACTTCTCTTTCTTTTAGTTCCCATCACATAGTTATACAGATCAGCTGGTAACATGTCAAAAGTCAGTATTCTTTAAGCAGAAAACTAAAAAGTTAAGCGAGAAAAACCCAAGGACAGCTTTCTTCAGTAGGAATTACCCAAAGTTCCAGTCTACTTGCTAATCCAAATGGAAAATGGTTAACAGGAGGTAGAGTTATTCTGTAAAAGTATGTGTTGGATATAATACCTATATATAATTATTGAGATTGCTTAAAGACATACCCTTCCGGAAAGCTCTATTAACAATAATTTAGTTACAATATTGATTATACAAATGGTTATTTACAATGCTAATAAGGCTTGAGAAAGTTTAAGAATATTGATTCTAAATTCGAAGTTTCGGTATTGACTCTCTTAAATACATGTATTCTAAATGTTGTAATTGTTCTTCGAGTTCCAAAAAATAAAGCAGTCGCTTCCCAGTTTGAAATATATTTTACTTTCATGTATTTTATACATGACTCGTGAGATTTGTTCTGTCAACTTCGTTAGCTTGGACTTGGTTAATATCAAATGTTACTGTGTCTGCTCGTTTAGGCTCCTGTGTCTGATATCAGTGTACTTCTTCCTAAACGCTATGACAGATGTTGGCCTATGTTACGATTAAGTTTACCTCTTCTTCCTTGGGTCGACTGATGGTAAATTGCATGTGTAAAATATGTGAGCCGTCATAGAACTACAAAAGCAAATATTTGTTATCTCAACATATCAGAAAAATCTGATGTGTACCATTCACATGACTTTCTCCATATCCCTGCAACAAATTATTCTTAAAAAGCTTATACTTTTATTTACTTTCTGCTAATCAGAAAAAAATAGCAGAAATAGTCTAATTGCTCGCTTCCTTGTAAGTAGAAGCGAAATAAGGGACAACTGTAGGTTAAAGTGATAGTCAAAAGCTGGTTGCTATGTCAATGAAGTTCCTTTGTCTATATGGATAGGAGTTGACAAGTTCCTGTATGAGAAAAGTATACGTTTTTCATAGCAGAAACCAAAAATAAGGAATGTCACAAAAACGACGAACTCCACGAAAAAAATATATATAACATAAATTGTGTGTTTTAATGTGCTCTACACTTTTTGTGTAGTAAGTTTTTGTCCGTCTCTTACGGTTTAGCAGTTATTCAAAATTTAGTAAAATTCATCCAGAATAAACTACTCTTCAGAGGCTATTCCCAGAAAATTCAAGATATACATTTTATTTGTCAGGTAAATATGTTTAATATACGAAATTTTAATCAAAATCGTTAGAGCCATTTTTGAGAAAATCAAAATTTTCGAAAAAAAGTTCCATGTAAAGGGTAGTTGGGGTTGGGGGGATTTTTCTCAAAATCTTCATGTCGCATCCCTGGAAGATACTAAACTTAAATACCAAGTTTGGTATTTTACCGACTTTTCGTTTTTGAGTTATCGTGTTCACAGACACACGGACACACGGACCCACACACACACACACACACACACACACACACACACACACACGGATCTTTTTGTGAAAATGCTTTTTTTGGATATTGGGGACCCTAAAACATATTTCCGGTGAAATCTCGGTATCGAATTTTTTGGTGGAGTGCAATACTTTCTCTATACACTATGTACATAGTGCGTATGGAGAAAGTAAAAATCAAACACCTAAAAATATATTTTCAAAGGCTACCCGGGTAAAATTGTTGCATGCTTGTGTTTTTACTTTCTCTATAGGCACTATGTACATAGTGTATAGAGAATGTATTGCACTCCACCAACAAATTCGATACCGAGATTTCACCGGAAATATATGTTTTAGGGTCCCCTTTATCTAAAAAAACATTTTCGGAAAAAGGTCCGTGTGTGTGTGTGTGTGTGTGTGTGTGTGTGTGTGTGTGTCCGTGTGCCTGTGAACACGATAACTCAAAAACGAAAAGTAGGTAAAATACCAAACTTGGTATTTAAGTTTAGTATCTTCCAGAGATGCGACACGAAGATTTTGAGAAAAATCCCCCCACCCCCAACTACCCTTTACATGGAACTTTTTTCGAACATTTTGATTTTCTCAAAAATGGCTCTAACGAGTTTGATTAAAATTTCGTATATTAAAGATATTTACCTGACAAATAAAATGTATATCTTGAATTTTCTGGGAATGGCCTCTGAAGAGTAGTTAATTCTTGATGAATTTTACTAAATGTTGAATAACTGCTAAACCGTAAGAGATGGACAAAAACTTACTACACAAAAAATATAGAGCACGTTAAAACACACAATTTATATTATTTACATTTTTTTCGTGGAGTTCATCGTTTTTGTGACATTCCATATTTTTGGTTTCTGCTATGAAAAACTTATACATTTCTCATACAGGAATTTGTCAACTTCTGTCCATACAAATAAAGGAACTTCAGTGACATAGCAAACACCTTTTGATTATCACTTTAACCTATGGTACTCCCTTATTTCATCTCTAATTACAAGGAAGAAAGTAATATGGCTATTTCTGCTAATGTTTTACTCATTAGCATGAAGTTAATAGAAATATAAGCTTTTTAAGAATAATTTGTTGCAGGGATATAGAGAAAGTCGTGTGAATGGTACACATCAGATTTTTCAAAGAGAATCGCAACATCGAGTCCAAAACCATGATTTACAAGAATTAAAAATAAATAAATAAAACTTTCTTAGACTGCCTCGGTAGTGCCTGCCTTATATTCGTACGAATCTCGCTTAGGGTGAGTTACCCGGATAGTATTTTTTGTATTTATTGTCTCCTGGGTTTTCCCGTATCCTGAATATCGAGTACCTTATTTTCCATGGACCCTGAGATCATTGCAGCATCATTTCACTGATTTAATCGTTCTATATGACCACCAGGGGAAATTAAGCTATAGTTATGTATGTGTAAAACTTTCTTCTTATTACTTTTTGTTTCTGATTTATGCGATTCTTCGAAGAAAACGGAACAGCACAATGGAATCGAACCCCTAAAGTTAACTGTTCTTACACTGGCTTCCACATCATATGAAGGTTGGTAAAAATCTGCCTTACTGCAACAAAATCTGAGTTGTTAATTTTCAGACAGCGTTTCTTTTACTGGAAGGAAGTGGCTTCATATTATTGTTTCCCCTTACAATCAGAATAAAGCAATTAACATTTTGGGGATACTGTGCCAGTAATAGTAGCATGTCACTTTGATTAATTAAAAAGGATTAAAAATCCGGTCATTTATTGATAAAGCCTTCTGGGCTGAAAGACCGTGTCAGTTTATACTTGACCTACAAATGTTAGGTCAAGGCTTGTTGAAGTGAAAGCATCTGACGTTTCGAGTAACAATTTGCTTGCAATCTTCAAGAGGAACTCGAACAGCAGAGCAACCTCTGGCGAGGCAGAAACAGCAACAGGAGCAAATTCAGGTCTAGTTAAATCGCTCCGTTTAGTATGCATTTATTTTACAGTATGATAGGTAAGATATTTGTTTCGGAAGCATTGTTTTTGTTTATTGTTGAGCGATTTTGGCCGCTGTGATCGTTACCTGCCCAAGCTGTTTTTGTATCAGTTGGAGCTTAACTTATCCCGTCGCTTGCGGGACTATGTTGCTAGGGTCTTATAAAAACAATTAATTCAAATGTAAAGCACAACAAATGCTGTTTATAAACCATAATATTAAAAAAAGAATATATATATATTTTAATGTTAACTATATATAATATATATATTAACTATATATATAATATAGTTATTGACGAGAGGTTTATTAACAGTTTTCGCAAATCACAAAGTGGATAAAAGGGCTAGAAATAGAATTAACACCCTTTACACAACAATTTTAGTTTTTCTGTCTCACGGTGGAAAAATACAACAAATGATATTTATAAAACGTAATATTATGACAAAAGTAATAAGTTTTTGTGAGACAAAATTATTAACAATTTTCGCATACAAAATGTTCACGTTGCCCTCAAAAGCATACCACATGTTCACGCCGATTTTTAGTTTTTCTGTTTGCTTGTCTTGGAAATACATCTGGATTTTATTGCTGGTTATTCACCAAGGTCGCGTTGAGAGGTATGTATTTCTATGAGTTTGCGTATGATGGCTTACAGATCTTGAGGAACATGCTTCAATTCCCTGCGTTGCATATGCGAGCAAATAAGAGTTTTACCAAGGTGCTTCTGTACGTTCCATTTCTTCGGAATTTTCAAAATAGCTTAAAAATGTCATACTGAGTACGCCAGCAATGTACAATATAGCAAAAAAAAATGACCATTTTCCATCTCCTGTTTCGTCTAGTGTAAATGTGAGTAGTAGCGCTAAGCTGATCCAGACTATCCATTCCAGCTTTAGCATTGTATTAATCGTTTATCATACCTGGCTTTCCATTTTCTTTGCGTGCTTCTTCCTTCTGCTGCAGTATAGATAGTAACACAACTGTCCAATTTCTTTAAGAAATCTCAGGTCTCATTATGATCAAAAAGTGCTCCCTGTCTGGGTGGTGTGGCGGTAGCGTGTCTGCCTCACATTCAGCAGGTCACGAGTTCGAATTTCGCTTAGGCTGAGTTCCTTTTTTTCGTTTTTTTTCCCCTTATCCTGAGAAGAGAATGTCGAGTGACTTTTAAGCTCCATGAACTCCGTGTTCATTTGAGCTTCATTTCACCAATTTCATTCATCGTCCGATATGATCAACCAGGTTAAAGGACGTTAAGATTAAAAAAAAAAAAAAGAAAAGAAAAAAAACAAGAAAAAGAAAACAATGACAGCTGCGGTTTATTCACTTTAGAGTACGTAGCACAGTCAGAATGTTTTCTGTCAGATTTTCACATAATTTCACGGACATAGACCAATTATCCACCACAACATTCATATTTAAGTCGGGTGGGAATGCTACATTTCAATACTTACGTCATTTGTGGTTACAGACAGTGCATCATTCCATCGTTCCTTACCAGTGTATACAATATAAATACGAGAGTCACACATGTCATATTTGCCTGGTTTTTAGGCATGTACATTTTGAAATTGCATCTTCTGTGAAATGGAACCAACATTTCGTCAATAAAATGCTGGTGCATAGTAAAATTAGAAGCAAATATATTCTGTATTTCACGCAAGCTGCTAGTTTATCATAAAGATTTTCTTTCTGCACTGGTGGAATGACTATCAAATCGGAGACAAGATAGAATAAACGAACATCATGCATGACACACTCATGTTTGGACGGAATATGTCCCTGCCAGTGTCATCTGATGCAAATAAAGCTTCAACATTTTCATGCCCTGACTTCATATATACCTACTGAAAATATGACAACCCAACAAAAGCCTTAGTTCAATAAATCTAAGTCGTTTGTGTATCAAGGGCGTGGTTCTCTCTGCTTTCTGTTATTTTATTATTTGCATGTAACGAAATAATATTCAATATATCAGAAACAAATAAAATCCAGGTTTGTAACACATTTCAAGCTCAATATCTTTTCCTGCAGCATCTTTCATTCCTGGCACTATTATATTTTCAGATCGAATTCGGGCATGTCTTTTACAGTTTTAGACTATTTCCGGTTAGGATGTTTACCATTGTAATCGTTTGTTCATCTTCATTGTATTCAACACTTCAGACTCGGGATTATCTCACTGTCGATAAATTAATTTTCTCCAGCATCACTTTTCATCGTCGAAAAAGTGCGGAACATTGACAATATGCTCTATTAGAGTTTCTATTGGGTCTGTAAGGTATATTTGGCGAAGTCATTGTGCTGAAAAAGTAAACACAAATTTCAGTTTGATTACTCGTTTGTAATACGATTATTAACGAATCAACTTTTTATATAAGCCGATTTGCAAAGCTTTTAAAGTTTGTGTAAGCTTAATTTACCTAGCAACAGACAAAGAGTGGCATGCTGGTGGGATACAAATGGTTACACATTGTGACATTACCTGAGTCCAGCAAAACGCTTCATGCAACGGTCAAATGACAAGATATACTAACATTACGGAAAGATTCAACATCTACATTTAACTCGTGAAATATTACAAAACAAAAGAGTAGTGGGGTTTTACATGCCCCACCATCACAGTTGAGGGTCAAGGAAAATAGATCCCAGCTAGCGAGAAACAGCATGGAAGCATGTATTTAGGGGTGTGATTTGTCAAGCAGTCACCCATCCAGCCGTGGTCAAGCTCGATGCTACTTAAACTTGGTGGGTGAGATGTGGAAGGGAGAAGTAAAATTAATCAGCCTAGGAGGCTAATGGGCAGGCGGTGGTTTATGCGTCTTCAGGGCATCCTCTCAGTACTTCCCAAGTATACATACCAGCCAATTGAACTGGTTGTGTGTTTTGTGAGAGCTTTCTCGCAGAACACCCAGAATGTGGAAAAGACAGGACTGAGCGTATAGAATGTGGGAATAGAATCAACGATCCATATTTTAGATCTTCCTGAGTGTCTTTTTCTGCCCGTGGACATAGTCTGAGGCGCCGATCTCCAAACCTCTCAGCTGTACAGGATCAGGGGAGCAGCTTTAGATGCGTGGGCATGGTACAACGGAATATGGGATACCCTGCTGTAGTAGCGCGGCGTGTCTTAACCTGACCTTCGCCTTGACACGCGGAGTGAAAGTTAGCAAACGCTTCGCAGTTTGTACGAAGCTGAAGAAGCCGGTCGCTAAGCTCGTATATATACTTTTATAATTAAGTAGACATTAAGAGATAGACCAATACGCTTTGCATTAAACATTAAGTTCTCTTAAAAACATAATAAATTTCAAATACTTATTTTGTGAGCTATTTCCAAGATATCCGTTTTAATCATTGTTCTGTTTACTCAATACTTCTGATTCTTTTCAAGTACCGTCGACATTCACAGTTTTTTTTTTTTTTTTTTTTTTTTTTTTTTTTTTTTGCGATTGCGTGGAGCATGTATGACGAGCAGTTCTTAAATATTTTAATGCTGTTATTTCATTTGTGTGAATAGCTCGGATTAAAACGAAAAAAAAAGTAGTTTCGTAAGAATGAAGTAACACCTCTAATACACGAAGGGTGTTAAATAAGGATTAAAAATAGGAGTTTCATTTTGCGAAGCGGAGACCATAGACAGTGTTTCCTAATTCATTTTATGTGAATGTAACACATAGATTTTCTTAGATTAGATTAACCGAGCGAGATGACTCTGCGGTGACGCGCGAGGTTCGCATTCGGGAGGTTGTGGGTTCTCTTTCTCGGCAGTTCATCCAGACCCATGTTTTTTTTCTGGTGTTTTCTCGGGCCACCAGGCGAATGATGGAGAGGTTTCTTTCACTCCCCGAATTTCCCGCCTCTTCATTTCATTTTTTTAATTCGGCCTTTCCAGGTTGAAGTGTCGGTGGTCGTGCTGCGGCCGAGGTGATGGCCTCTCACTTTGTAACTGTTGTTCTCTCCTGGGGCGGCCTGATGGTCCTCTGGTGGGCAGTGTCGAAACCCTTGTGGGCTGGCGGCTCCCTGGCGAAACCTAGCTGAGGGACGAAGAACTACCAGCATCGTACAGGGCCCACTTCGATCGCGCACTTGTTCGACCACATGCTGTCTCCCTTCGTCTCGCGCTTCCACCCAAAGGCCTGACATACTATAGTAAACATAGTGCTCAATGTGGAATCCCCTCCGCTCAGTTCACATCAGATTAGACTACTGTAAGTTTCCTTCTTCTTTAACTTGCTTTCACACGCACATTCACATTCACGCTTCCAGACTCTATGGAGAGTAAGGGACTAGTCATACTAATTAAACAAAACTTCCCACGTCCGGCCGGGAATCAACCTTCCGGATGAGAAGTCAGCTACCACTTTACCACGGCGGTGGTCAGTGTGGTTTACCTTAAACAGTTTCTTTTCTCTTCTGTAATAAAGATACGTGTAAAGTATGTTGCGTTTCTCCTACGTCTCCTAGAGTGCAGATTGAATGCACTGAAACATTTCTTTCTTCTCTGGATTCAGTCGCATAAGACGGGATTTTACTTCACTTACCGAGAAAAAGGAAGTTTATTAATACCACAGACTAAGATTTAATAAACCGAGAGCGGTGACGCCGCGGTAACGTGTACGTTTAACATTCGGGAGGTCTTGGGTTCGATTCCAGGCAATCGCCTACATGAGGTTTTCGTGATTTCCATGGGGTCGATGGGCAAATGCCTTTTCATTTTTCAGGTGCGCTTCTAGGCTCCTACGGACAGACGACGCGGATGCATGCTAAACTGAAAGAATAATCCCGGTGGACACTCGAGAGCTGCCAGATCGACGTATCACTTGATCGCCCTCTCTGGTAGCTCCAGCAGTGGGACAAGTCATCCTGTTTGGAAATGTTGGGCTTCCGCACGTCTTTGTCGACAGTCTGACTGCGGTCTGTAGCTTCCTGTGGTTCCCTCACATCGTCCCTTTCTCCTGGGAGAGGTGTTAGCCACTGTAGATCTACGTAGGTCCCAGCGTGCGTGATGTCCTCCATCGTTGTCTAACCTTTACCTTTAAGATGTAACAACAAAACATTTTAATGTTTACAATAAAGATAGATAAGACCAAATTTCTCAAAACTACACATATTTTTAGCGTAGAGTAAATGTCTGTATAAGTCGATCTGAATGGCTCGTTGGTTAGGTGCTGGCCTTCTGATTCCAAGGACGCGGGTTCAAACCCGGCTAGACCGGTGGTTTTTAAGTGTGCTTAAAAGCGATACTCTATGTCAGTAGATTTACTGGCAAGATAGTAATAATAAATATTGAATAATCATGAAAATATATAGGTTTGTGGTTATTTCTGAACGTTAACTATTTGTCAAGAGACGAAGTCACCTGACAGGAATTAAGTAGTTATAATCGACCAATAAATGGCCTTATTGACTTGAAATAGTCAAGAGTCTGTACAATATTTCCATTATCCTGTTTGTCAAGTTTGTGAGCTTATGGTCCGCCAGCCAGCCTTGTTTACGTATGGAAGGTAATAAGGTCATCCTAATTTTACAAATTTACACGTTCTCGTCAAACTTTGCAAGAAGAAGTAGAGCCACATTGGGTGAATAGCGTTCAAATAAAGCTTCTTTTTCGTGTTGAACGAAAACACGGATGTATTGTGCTGAATTATATAATACTTAACTAATTGCTTTAGAAAATATTGTAACTAAGCAATACATTGTACTTAACACCTTCTGAATTAATACATTCCATAACTTTATTGAAATGGATTATGACATTTGCAACGTCTATTTAGGAGTTACAGATGAACACAGATGGTTGGCAAATGAGCTAATCAAACACACTAGCTAATGAATAGAAAGTAGTTACATAATAAATTTAAAATAATAATAATAAAAGAAATGGAAAACAGTGTGCCTCTTATGTCATACAGACCATTCTTTATTAATACATTTTAAAGGAAAAGTCAGATGAAGTTTTTAGAAGAAACGTATGTTTCAACACCAATACCAAATCCGAAGGGATAACGGACAAGACATAGGTAATATGTATTTTGTCTGCTGCCCTTTTGATTTTCTAGACTATTGTCCAGATTTATTTTTAGCTCTCTGTTTTCCTTTTGTTACTTAGAAACTTTATTGTACGACCTCCTGATGAGGCGGTTGATCCTTCATCGATCGTGTGCTCAAGTAAAGGCTCACACCTGTGTCTTAACCATGCAACCTTCCTTTCAGAGCTGTGCTCTTTCTTTCCAAGGTGTTCAATATGTTCACCCCTGGGCATTTATCGCGATAGTAGAAGGTGACCCGGGTTGTGAGCATTTTGAAGCCGAGTAAAGGTAGCCCCTACCCTCCAGCTACAGTCCCATCAGCTTCCTACCCACCCTCATGAAAATCGTCGTCTCACGCTTGCCGCCACTCCTGGAAGACATTTAGGCCATCCCAACCCATCAGATTGGTTTTCGTCCGGGGCACTCAACCAGTTCTGTGATGGAAACTACTGTCGTGGGGTTCCAGGAAAGGGATTTTGCCCCAGTAATATCTGTGAACGACGATGTAGCCTCTACGATCTATAATGAGATGCTCTTCTACAAACAAATCCAGCGTAGCTTAAACAGACACATAAGAATCAATGCAATACACATCTTCGTACACCAATGTCCCTTACCAATCAGTCGTGATTGAGGAGGACAACATTAACTCAAAAGTTCATTCAAGACAGAGTCGTAGAAAGCGCTGTTTTATCTCCCATGCTGTTTATCCTGTTTATGGCAGCATTTCTAGATGACAAGACGTTAACATGGGCCAATTTGCTCATGCCATTATTAGAACATTATTATTCAGGGCTTTCAACACCTTCGCCTCGTTCAGTATAGGCAGTGGGTTGTTCATGAATCCAGGCAAAATTCATGCTGTCTTGTTTACCAGATATGATTCCCTACAGGATAATAAAACTTCCATTCTGTACCTAGGAGTCACAAGGGCCTAACTATCCATGTATACTTGCAGGGGGAGGGGGCGGATAAACAGAGCTAAGAGACTTTATTGGCTGAACTGTTTCCTCTGGAAAATTTTACTCCGAATATGCTAATAATATATTGCGATATAAATGCGTAAGTGGATCTATGCAGAAGAAGAAGTCTGAAAATACGAGAAGTCGAGTTTCTGTAGACCACTTAACATGTGTGTGTTGTGAGTGTTAACATAAATCACCGTTGTGGAAAAAATAGTATATGTATATATATATATATATATATATATATATTATTATTTATTAGTCTGACTCATAAATGAGTTTGCCAAGTGACACAGAACAATATACATTTAGAGGTTTTTAACAAAAAATGTTATAAGTGAGTATTACAAAAAATATTTTATCATACGTTATAATAGTTATATAAAATTAAGCTATGAGAACAAATTGTAGCAGATTATAAACGATGTGCAACAATAAAAGTTATAACAATAAAGGAGAAAAAACTACAAAAATAAAGTGATTTATAAACCATAATACATTTTACGTTCTATTCAAACCATATAAATGATTTCGAAAAATGGCTACGGAATGTTTTATGATTTTATATATTATACGTATATAGTACCATAAAAATAGTATTATATGGATGTGTGCGTATGTGTGTGTATGAAAATACAGATTTGGTCTCTGCGAACTAGTGATCAATTAGTCACGCCTGAAAATTTGACTAAGCCAGTGAACAACTGAGGTGGATGGCTGCGTGCGTCGAAAGAGACATTTAAATGCTGCATTAATTAAAGCGTCAGTAAATTATAACAAATAAGTGGAAGTAAAGACTTGAAATAAAGATTTAAATGGTAATATTCAACTATTAAATAAGATTATATTGAATGTTTATTGCAATAAATATATCTGGAGGATTAAAATGATTTTATCCATTTCTGAAGTAAAAATCGGATGTGTTACATTCACATGATTTTTTCTGTCTGTTCTGCAAACAAATTATTCTTATAAAATATTCTTCTTCTATCTATATCATGCTAAACGAGACAAATATTAACATAATTGGTATTACTACTTAGTTCCTTATAAGCAGAAAGGAAAAGGGAATATACCACGCTAAGGCCACAGTCAAATCTTTTAAAAACCGATCGATATGTGAACAATTGAAGTTCGGTTCGCTTTACATTTTCAGAAAAACAAAAGAGAGATGAAACGAAAACTGACCGCGTTAGAAAAGATGTGTAGTTAAAATTGAAACCAATAACAAGGAATATCTCGGAAACGGTCAACTTTGCAACAAAACTATGTATGACAAATTGTGTGTTTTAACGAGATCTACATTTTTTGTGTGTAAGTTTTTGTGTATCTCTTACGGTTTACCAGTTATGCAAAATTTAGCAAATTTCAACCAGAATGAACAGCTCTTCAGAAACTATTCCCAGAAAATTCAAGTTATACATTTTATTTGTGATGTAATTAGCTCTTTAATATCGGCATTTTGATCAACATCGTTAGGCCATTTTTCAGAAAATAATACTTTTCAAAAATTGTTTCCAAGTAAAGTAGTTTGCGATTTTCTTGATAATCTTTGTGTCACATCCTTGGAAGATATCAAACTAAAACACTAAGTTTGGTATTTAACGGTCTTTTAGTTTTTCAGTTATGCTATGCACAACACACACACACACACACACATGTTTTTTTCTAAAAAGTTGATGTGTTCCATTTACATGACTTTCTCCACATCTCTGTAACAATTGTTGTTCTTCTATCTGCTTCATGATAATCGAGATAAACATTAGCAGAAATTATCCTTATTGCTTAGTTCCTTATATGTAGAAGGACAAAAATCTAATGTGTTCCATTCACACGATGTCCTCTAGCTGTTCGATAAACAAACCTTTTATTCGAAACAGTAGTCTGTTATCTATATCATGCTAATCAAGATAAATATAAGCAGAATTAGTCTTATTACTAGCTTCTTTGTAAGTAGAAGGGAAATAACAAAATTCACAGGCTAAAGCGATAGTCTCGTCCTTTAAAAGCTGGTCGCTATGTGAAACAATTGAAATTCCAATCTGATTTCCAGGAGTAAACAAACGAGAAACGAGAAGAAAAATGTCGAGAGGAAAAAAGTAGCATGATGTAGATAACCGATTAATGTTTTGAATATAAGGTTTTGTTCCGAACATCTAGAGGACATCATTTGCATGGAACACATTAGATTTTTTCCCCTTCTACTTACAAGGAGCCAAATAATGATAATTTCTGCTAATGTTTATTTTGATTATCATGAAGTAGGTAGAAGAATAAGCTTTTTAACAATACTTTGTTACAGAGATGTAGAGAAAGTCATATGAATGGAACATATAGATTGTTCACTCTATACACTATTATGCTGTTATTGCCCAAGTGCATATCATGAACTAAATGTTTGATACCTATATTGCATGTTCAAATGACTGCAAGTTCTGCATTTTCCCACTTACGGTTTTGTTACTCTGGTAACAATGGAAGTATATTTAATCCCTTTTCTAAAGAGATGGGCGAGGAATGACAGATTTACTCTTCGTAATTTCAGTTCCTTTAGGCTATGAAAATTCGAAGGCAGACTAATCATTAGTTTACCATCTGTATTAAGCAAGCGCACAAGCGTGTAATTTTCCACTCCAGCTGTATCTGAAGGACAGCATGCATTTAACTACTCTGACATGCTTGACCAGATACAGGAGAGCGAGCGTAAGTAGGAAAGCAATGAATGAATGTGTTTACTAACACTCACATGAGAAAGTTTTCAGCAAAGATGTCCAGAAAGAAACAATTTCATAGTTACTTTTAGCGGAAGAAAAAATGAAATTGATCATTTCCAAATGCAGAGCTATAACTCAAATATGGAAAGCACCAAATGGCAAAAAATGGAGGGAACATAAGCAACTATGCATATTTTTTTCCTTTCCTAACTAGTGATTTCACATTTTAAATTTAATTTTATTAAGCAAATAAAAAGTCGCATTGAAATCTCGTACTCCTAGCATACTATCTTGCAAATGAAATAGCACTTCATAAGACAGTTTCACCAGCAATACTTGTCTTGTTATTTTTGGCGTATGTAAACTCAGGTATTTATGTTCATTGCTGGAAGATAAAAACACGTTGCAAACCCAGATCAAGAACCCAAGATATCTGGTTTTGGTTTATGTGTTTTAGGGGCGGTATTTAACTCGGGTAAAATGTGTTAAAATCACGTTTTGGTAAAAGCTGTTTCACCAACCAGAGAAACGGTTGCCGAGGCTCAAACAGGGCTACAGCTTTACCGGCCATTTCCCACTGTTTAAATATCATCCAAATCATCAGACAGTGAAGCAGTTATTATTTTAAGTTATATTATGATGTGATTTCGTCTCACAAATACTTCCCAGTTTGTCTCTGTAGTCGAGTGGCTATTGTTCTGGCTTTATAACACAGTTGTTCCGGGTTCGAATACCTGTTATCCCGCGTGAATTTGTTTTAATTAGAATTTTTGTCTGTCCTATAACTTTTATGGTTAGATACAGCCTGCGAGTTATGTGACACGAAAGCACATGACAACATTTACACAATAATATTCATAGAAATAATATAAATATTATTAATTAGCTATCTGGTCTATCATGATCACTTTTAATTTTTATCCTCCACACATAGTTCTATCTATCATCACTACTTTCATATTCGACGTTTTCGTAACTAAATTCATTACTCGTTGCGGCGCCATTTTTCTATTATCTTCCTCTGATTGATGAAACAGATGTTTTACAAAAACGCGGTTTTAACCCATTTATCTGAGTTAACCGAGATTATCGTTTTTGGTGAAACCGGTCCTAAGTGATGTAACATTATTAGTGTTACCTATAGAGGTTCTGCTGTTTGGGTCTGCTAGTTCTTAGTTATCTGTTTACTTATTTTAAAGTATTGCGTTGTGGTACGCACGTTAAGAATAATATTCATCTCTAAGGATAGGTCCATCTTAGTAGCATATGGGGCTAAAATGAACAATAGAAATGTTTATAATAGAGGAGTAGTTCGTTTGATTCGATCTACAATAGTAATCATAAAGTCCGTGTCCTAAAAGTCCAAATCCAGCCAACCGGAGCCGAAAGATGTCTCAAGAGCGAGGACTCACGGCCAGCTTTTAGTCTCAATTCACCTCATGGACCAGGATTTCGTTCACTTCAATGCGGCAGCTCCCAAATAGTATCGTAAGGCTAAGCATTCCCTGTTGCTGTTTCATCGCCTAGAAAATGTTGGATCTGCACAAACGATTCACATAAAAATGACGAACACTTCCAACTGAAAACACCAAAAATGCCTACATGATTCGCATCTAGTGAATCCTTCAATGTCTGAACATAAATTCTCCCTCACAGTTCTATAATCTGTGTCTCCTATGTTTATAGATGTATAATCTTCCACTGTATTGTCTTGTTGATTTAAATTATGTTAAAACTCATTTCTCTATGGGCTTACTCTATTTTACCATCTTTAATGGACACAAACGACTGTTAGTTCAGGAATTAATTGTTCTTTCACACACGGTATCTTCCGGTTAGTACAATGTTTGGTTAACTGTGAAGCCCAGAACTTAAAGTACTTACATCCTTTGGAGTGTAATCTCAAAATAAATTTGGGTTCTACCTGTGGTTTGTTAGAAAATTTGCGAGTCAGTTGGGAAATTTGCTATCGCATTTATGGTAGCTCATTTGGTTAGAGCAACCGGACGGAAACCGAAAAATCGTGGTTCAAATTCCGGCTAGAGCATTTGGTTTTTTAGTCTGCTTTTAACTTTCCAAATAATAGTTTGTTTTTTCTAAATACGCCTCGGTGAGAATCACTGGTTATTCGTCTTACAGTAAACGCGATGAAGGGGGATTGATATGTATTATTTGGTACCTTTCTAATTATATTGCATTTTAAAATATACAGTATTTTAACCAAACCATTAGAACCATTTTTGAGAACTAAATAAATGGAACCGAAACAGCTTTCCATTTTAAGAGTTGTTGAAAGCAAAAGTTCGTGAAATATTTCCTTGTATCCCTGAAGGATGCTAAAATTAAATAGAAATGTGTAAAAATCGTCGGTAGATTGCAGAAAAGGTAATAAAAATCATAACCTAAATACGATGCAGGGACACACACAAACCAATGCTTTAGCGCTTACCAAAATACGAGTGCAGCATTCTTGTTTCTGAGGAAAAAAAGACAACTTCGGAAAAAGGCTAAACCCAAGAACCTTCAAAGACAAACATCACTGGATAAGAAAACCACTAAATGTCCAATTATGAGCTGCCACCGATAAAAAGCAATAGGTATTACATCAGCGGTTCAGATAATGTGTTGTAAACTAGTTCAAGGATAGCTGGTTTAGCAAGTATAGGTTCATGACTGAATTTTTTTTTATCTATTCTTTGGTTAGTTATCGCATGTTCTTAATGTCACTGCTTATATTGCATTTACATAAACAAAGTTCTTTATATGCGTTATTAGTAAACTAATAAAACCAACATAAAATCGTTCCCATTTAGTCACATTTTTTTAATAATAAATAATCAACAATCGGAATTTCTGTAAAGTTATTTCGTCTGAAGTTTAACACATGATTATGGATTATGACAAAAGATTCAGGGTTTAGGCAATTCAGGTTAATGTAATACAACATCTTAAAATTAGAACTGAACGGCGATAGATGCCTTATGCACTGCGACCAAACAGAAAATCTTATACATTTAAGCAGAATGTGCGAAAGTTACGCAAAAATCGTATATATTACACTTACGTGACTATCTCTATCCAGTACCGTTTATTTTATATACCTACCTTTTACGAACTGTTCTTACAAAAGTTTAACTATCTGCTTCATTTAAATCAGGATAAATCTTTGGAGACATGTTTGATTACACATTATATTGTAATTAAAGACTGATGCAGGCGGCTTCAGTCGTGTATTCAAAAGCCTTAAAATGCCATACTCTTTCTACGACGTCCCCTGAAGCAGCTCAGTAGTGACCAAAAACTAATAAAACGGTAAACGTATAAATGATTCAAACCATAATACATCATTACTTCGAATGAAGAGAGCTTAACAGGATATGTCAGGCTATAATCAGGCAAATTAAATTAAACAAACATGTTATATGTCAAGTAAATATATTTAATATACAGGATGTCCCAAAATTCAACGGCACAAATTGGCAGGATTGTAGAGTCCAAGATAAAATAATTTGAGATAGGGAACCTATGGGTTGTAGGTTCTAAATTGTTTGCTACAGTATAAAATGCATTAAGGGTTAGCACGCCACTGATCAAGCCGCCATGGACCGTGACCTAACACTCGAATTTCAGAAAGCGTCAAGCATTATTTAGCGGTATGGTTAGCGTCAGAGCATCGGGTCCAGATGTTGAGGAAGGTTCAGACTACGTAGGGATTTTTGTTTTTATGTTGTCTTCTTTATTTGAATCTTATAATAAGCCACTCATATTTTGCTGCGTTACTCAATTTGATTTATTCGTACTGACATAAATGTAATGTACGATAAGCATCTAGGTGCAATGGAGAACGTTTGAATAACAATTGCATTCGGCACTTGAAGGGGTATACTTTTCCACACCCCTCGAAGAACTTTCTAAAATACAGTGACACATTGACGTGTTATGTAAGTACACAGTTCACAATTATTCATGTACCATTACATGCACAGTTCACAATTTACGAAATAATATCAACTTTGTGCCAAATAGACTGCGAATGAAATACAAAATGAACAAAATCTCCATAGTAAAACAAGTACCTACATAAAACTAGTTAAGAACTATGTAATAGAAACGGAAGTGCGTTTTCCTTTCTGATCTCAGTGTAAGGCAAATAAAAACAGACTTTAAGAAATGCGTGTGCGTGCGAGATCTGGTAGACTCGCTAGGTATAGTTGTGTACCTACCTCGTAGGGGCTTAACCACAGGATGGTAGGGATAGGTTAAGGTTTGGTCTGGTACAGTTTAGATTGATGGTGTTAAGGACCTCAAATGTTGCTTTTTCAGGAGCAGTATCCTTTCTGCTGCTCCGCTGGTGTTAAGTTTTTAGTTAAGTTTTGATGACCACTCCCATGGGAGGTAGGTGGGAGTACTTAGTTTTGCTTTTTGCTTTGCTGGTTTGAAGCCATTGTTACCGATGCGGGGGAAACAGAACTGCCTGCATGGGCGTTAAGCTGGTAAGAGTCCCCCAGTGGTCTGACAAGGGTGTTTTATGTTGGATCAATCTGACGTAGAAATTTTGACCCCAGCACCTAATCACTCCTCCACGTATGGGAGAGTCGAAGCTTCAGGAGTAACCTCACTGGGGAGAGATGACATATAGATTAGATGGACCGGATCCCTCTATTCTGTATTCGCTGTAACCAGAGAAGCCAAGAGTCTGCTGCCATGCCCCACACCTCGCAGGCATAGAGCATCACATTACAAGATCTGAAGTATCCTCTGTTCCATATGTGCCCTACCGCTTCACGGAATGGAGATTGAGCAAATAATTAAAATGACTTCAGTCTTAAATTATGATGTCATTAAAACATTCGCTCGTGAAGAAATTGTGCAAAACAGTGTTTTAGTTAGTTATGCATTTAAACAGGTTATTATAAGCGTAGCTGAGTAAAGCTATGCTGAATTATATGTGCATATGTGAATAACCTAGAATTGTGCACGTAAAATGGAATGCCACTTGCATGCGCGAAAACGTAAACACATATAAATATAAAAACACATGCATCACATAATACATGCACCTTCTCCTTGCTACACACACACACACACACACACACACACACACACACACACACACACACTCTGTGAAGACTAGAATGCCTTCAAAACTGCGGTGACTGTGTTAATGGAAGCGAGGGTGCAAAATACAACAGGCTACCACAGGAACTGTTCGATGTGACAACATCGAACATACTGCAAAAATTGCATCAACGAAACACCGCCGTAGGACCACATCAGCTGAACGGTTAAACCGATATGCCGCACACACACACACACACAGACAAACCAAAGGACCGCTGTTCGAATCCTAGCAATAGTAGAGTTTTATTTGTGTGTTTGTTTATTTTTCACTTAAAATCATAATTTAGTTTCTGCGTTTCAAAGCACACATTACATAAATGTTCTCAACAAACTTAATTGTTTTATTAAATGAATCTACACAACTGCCTAGACAAACAATTACTGCATTGAATATTGCAAGCTAAGTAGATTTAATTCCGTCTTTTGAAAGTAATGTGTCTTAGTGTAAACTAAGCGTATTAGTGCTGGTCAAACCGTGTACCTCTTGGAGGAGGAAGAAAAAGAAAAAAAAATCTGATGTGTTCCATTCATATGACTTTCTCTACAGCTCTGCAACAAATTATTGTTAAAAACTTATGCTTCTATCTACTTCATTCTGATCGAGAAAAAAAATAGCAGAAATAGTCTTATTACTTGCTTCCTTGTAAGTAGAAGCGAAATAAGGGAGTACCATAGGTTCAAGTGATAGTCAAAAGCTGGTTGCTATGTGACTGACGTTCCTTTGTTTGTATGGGCAGAGTTTTATAAATTCCTGTATGAGAAAACTATAAGTTTTTCAAAGCTGAAACTAAAAGTAAGGAATATCTAAAAAAAAAAAAACCACCAACTCCACGAAAAAAAAGTATATAACATAAATTGTGTGTTTTAATATGCTCTACATTTTTTGTCGGGTCAGTTTTTGTCCATCTCTTACAGTTTAGCAGTTATGCAAAATTCCGTAAAATTCATGCGGAATAAAGTAGCCTTGAGAGGCTATTCTCAGAAAATTCAAGATATAAATTTTATTTATCAGGTATATACCTATTTAATATGCGATATTTTAATCAAAATCGTTAGAGCCATTTTTGAGAAAGTCAAAAATTTCCAAACATTTTTTTCATATAAAAGGTAGTTGGGGTTGGGTGGATTTTCTTGAAAATCTTCGTGTTGCATCCTTGGAAGATACCAAACCTAAATAACAAGTTTGGTATTTAACGGTCTTTTCGTTTTTGAGCTATGCTGTCAAAGACACACACACGCACACATAGACCTTTTTCTAAAAATCGGATGTGTTTCATTCGAATGACTTTCTCTATTTCAAACAAAATATTATTAAAAATCTAATGCTCCTATTTACTTCATACTAATCGACAAAATATTAGCAGAAATAGTCTTATTACTTACTTCCTTGTAAGTATAAATGAAATAAGGGAGTACCATAGGTTAAAATGATAGTCAAAAGCTGGTTGCTATGTGACTGAAGTTCCTTTGTTTGTATGGACAGGAGTTGAAAACTTCTTGTATGAGAAAAGTATAAGTTTTTACTTTCTCTAGCCCCGTATGTACAATGTACATAGGAATAGAGAAGTATTGTATTCCACCTAAAAATTCGATTTCGAGATTTCACCGGAAATACATATTTTAGAACCCGCTGAATCCAAAAAAAGCATTTTTAGAAACAGGTCCATGTGTGTGTGTGTGTCTGTCTGTGTGTGTCTGTGGACAGCATATCCGAAGAACGAAAAGGTGGTTAAATACCAAACTTGGTATTTATGTTTCGTGTCTTCCAAGGATGTTACACGAAGATTTTCAAGAAAATCCTCCACCCCAAACTACCCTTTACATGGAAAAATTTTCGAAAATTTTGTTTTTCTTAAAAATGGCTCTAACGATTTTGATTAAAATACCACATATTAAAGTCATTTCTATTACAAATAAAATATATATATATTGCATTTTCTGGGAGTAGCTTCTAAAGACCTGTTTATTCTGAATGAATTTTGCTTAATTTGGCATAATTAGTAAACCGTAAGAGATAGACAAAACCTTACTATACAAAAAATGTAGATCTTGTCAAAATTCACAAGTTATGTCATATACAGTTTTTTCGTGGAGCTTGCCGTTTTCGAGGAATTCCTTATTATTAGTTTCAATTGGTACTTCTACTTTTCTCAGACGGAAGTGTGTGTGTGTGTGTGTGTGTGTGTGTGTGTGTGTGTGTGTGTTTCTTTTGTTCTACTCCTGGTCAAGCAAAGAAGCGATTTGCAATGACAATTGCATATAGACAGCTTTTAAAACATTTTACTATCACTTTGGCCTTGTGTATTCCCTTAGTTCCAGTCTACTTATAAGGAACTAAGTAATAAAATTCTGCTAATGTTTATCTCGATTAGCATGGTCTTGGAAGAAGTGTTATCTTTTGTAAGAAGTTGGTTTGTAGAGTAGCTAGAGAAAGTCATGTGAGTGTAACACATCAGATTTTTTAAAGCTGAAACCAATAACAAGGAATATCTTAAAAACGATCAACTCCACGAAGAAAGGTAAATAGTGTTTTAATGTGCTCTATATTTTTTGTGTGGTAAGTTTTTGTCATTCTCTTACGGTTTAGTAGTGCCCTCAAACCCCATTCATCATCATCTCATCATCATCATCATCATCATCATCATCATCTATATGATTTGAAATCAACCGAATTGTGTCAGTGGCGTGCACACCCTCAAAGAACAGGCAAATCCCAATATCTCGAATAGCATGAAGTAAATAGAAGCATAAGGTTTTTAACAATTTGTTGCAGAGATTTAGAGCAAGTCATGTGAATGGAACACACCAGCTTTTTACTTTCTCTATACGTACTATGTATATAGTGTATAGAGAAGGTATTGTAAACCACCCAAAAATTCGATACCAAGATTTCACCGGAAATACCTGTTTTGGATCCCCCTGAATCCAAAAAATACAAAACAATTTTGGAAAAACGACCGTGTGTGTGCGTACGTGCGTGCGCGTGTGTGTCTGTGTACAGCATAGCTCAAAAACGAAAATACCATTAAATACAAAACTTGGGATTTAAGTTTGGTATCTTCCAAGGATGTGACACAAAGATTTTCAAGAAAATCCCCCCAAACTACCCTTTACATGGAAAAAAATTCGAACATTTTGATTTGCTCAAAAATGGCTCTAACGATATTGATTAAAATTTTTACATTCAAGATATTTACATGTCAACTAAAATGTATATCTTGAATTTTCTGGGAACAGCCTCTAAAGACCTCTTTATTCTGGATGATTTTATTGAATTTTGCATAACTGGTAAACCGTAAGAGATAGACAAAAAAGCACCACACAAAAATGTAGATCACAATAAAACACACTATTTATGTCATATACATTTTTTTCGTGGAGTTGATCGTTTTTAAGATATACCTTGTTATTGGTTTCAGCTTTAAAAAACTTATACTTTTCTCATATAAGAATTTTTCAACTCCTGGCCATACAAAAAAAGAGACTTCAGTTACATAGCAATCAGCTTTTGACTATCACTTTAAACTATGGTACTCCCTTATTTCGCTTCTACTGACAAGGAAGCAAGTAATAAGACTATTTCTGCTAATTTTTCTCAATTAGCATGAAGTAATTAGAAGCATAAGATTTTTAACAATAATTTGTTTTAGAGATGTAGAGAAAGTTATGTGACTGGAACACATCAGATTTTTTATTCACCAAATACATTAAACGAAAAACATTGGTGTATTATCCGGGTTCCATCAACTTATTTGCAGCCGTCCTTCTCATCATGTGAGTACCCTTGTCACTATTTCCTCTCTGACTGCTGCCATAAATATTTAATCCGACCGTGTATCTTAAAAAAAATCTGATGTGTTCCATTCACACGACTTTCTCACATATCTGCAAAAAAGTATTGTTAAAAAGCTTATGCTTCTATTTACTTAATACTAATCGAGAAAAAAAAAAAAAAAAAAAAACTAACAGAAACAGTCTTATTACTTGCTTCCTTGTTAGTAGAAGCGAAATAAGGGAGTACCATAGGTTAAAGTGATAGTCAAAAGCTGGTTGCTATGTGACTGAAGTTCCTTTGTTTGTATGAACAGACAAATTCCTGTATGAGAAAAGTATGTTTTTCATAGCTGAAACCAAAAGCAAGGAATATCTCAGAAACAATCAACTCCACGAAAAAAAGGTATATAACATAAATTGTGTGTTTTAAAGTGCTCTACATTTGGAGTGTGATAAGTTTTTGTCTATATTTTACGGTTTAGCAGTTATGCAAAATTCCGTAAAATTCATCCAGAATAAAGTAGTCTTCAGACGCTATTCCCAGAAAATTCAAAATATACATTTGATTTGTCAGGTAAATATCTTTAATATACGATATTTTAATCAAAATCGTTAGAGCCAGTTTTTAGAAAATCAAAATTTTCGAAAAAAGTTCCATTGATGCTAGCTTAGGCACCGTTATGTTATTACACTCAAGGCTTTCTACTTGATATAACTAGATGTAATTTTTACTTTTAGTGAAATATTTTTTTATTTTCAGTGGCAAGGAAATATCACCCGCCAGTGCTTCGCCGCCACCATTTAGCAACAGCCCTTTCTGCTCTACAAGTTATTCTTGGAGTGGCTGTGTCATCCCTTGCTGTATGGCTGCTCGTCTGGGCTCCCAACCTTCGCACACGTGATATTCCTTATTGGAGCGGATTACCGGTATGTTGTATTCCACTAATAGCATTGTATTGGGAGAGAGCAAATACCATTGTATACTCTACTTGGACATAAAATAAATAAATAAATATTTGGAAGGTCGCAGGCACTGGTTTATGACTGGTTAAAAGACATGATTCTGTTTGTGCTTCTTTTTAATCCACTGTCACTCAACATCTTGACTACCTTCAATTGGATTGAACTCGTTACCTCCACCACCGCCACACAGTCTCAAAACAGTATTTCCGGTGAAATATCTGATTCGAATTTTTGAGTGAAATGCTTTCAATTAATAAGGCATTGAAATTTAATTCCGTGAAAATTCTTTTTTATAATTACCTGCACAGTACATAGCCAGAGTTTTTCTAAGCAGGCTCAGAATTTCACCCCCACCACCACCGCCGTCACCGATATTTAACAGGAAAAGCGTTTAAATAAAGCTTTTTTCGAGAAAAGACCTCGTTTTGTCTTCTTGTCTCGGATACCAAGTAAGATGAGTACTTACTCTTCTTTTGAATACAAGGACAAATGGCGCTTTCCCACCATTAACTGTAATTTGTGATGCAGTGTTTAAATTACGTTCTAGACCTTTGTTCACTGTGTGGGACTGCAATATACAGGTTTCACTGATTACGTGGATATCGTGCTGGAGTAGCCTTTCCTCTTCGTACATTTGTTTTGAGAACCTATGACAAATAACAACCTCGAATAGGGCTTCAGGGATATCGCTACATAATATTACAAGAAAACAAAACAAAAATATCGGATGTGTTCCATTCGCCCGATTTCCTCTGTTACAAAGTATTGTTAAAACGATTATTTTTCTAATTACTCCATGCTAACTGAGAAATGTTAGCATACATGGTCTTATTACTTAGTTCCTTGTAAACAGAAAAGAAAGAAGGGAATACGCTAGGCTAAAGTGATAGTCAAATCTTTTAAAAACCGGTTTGCTATGTGACTGAAGTTCCTTTCTTTACATTGCCAGGAGTTGACAAATTCCCGTACGAGAAAAGTTTAAGTATTTTAAAACTGATTGCATTAACAAGGAATATCTCGGAAACGGCCAACTTTACAACAAAAATGTATCTATATGACTTAAATGTGTGCTTTAACGAGATCTTTTTTTTTTTTTTTTCCTTTTTTTTAATTGTCTATCTCTCAGGGTTTACCAGTTATGCAAAATCCATCCAAAATGAACAGGTTTTAGATGATATTCCCAGAAAATTCAAAATATGCATTGTATTTGTGATATAAATATCTTTCATGTAGGTTATTTTTTATCAAAATCGTTAGAGCTATTTTTGAGACAAACAAAATTTTCAAAAGAGAATCTTGTAAAGGGTAGTTTGGGGTGGGATAATTTTCTGAATATCTTCGTGTTGCATCCTTGGAAGATACTACACATAAATACTAAGTTTGCATTTAGTGGTCTTTTACTTTTTGAGCTATACTGTCCGCAGACATACATATACATGCGAACCTTATTCTAGGAATTTTTTTTTTTTTTTTTTTTTTTTTTTTTTTTTTTTTGGACTCAAGGGACCCAAAACATATATTTCCGGCGAAATCTCTACATTAAATTTTAGATGGAATACAATACCTTCTCTGTATACTATGTGCATAGTATATGTTGAGAAGATAAAAACTATTACCAAAGCTATCACTTAAAGGCTACAGAATGTCATTTCGGAATATCCTATCAGCTTGATCCTCGTAGGTACTACCATGCAAGCATTTTGATTTACATGCCCATAGACACGTTGCTCTGAATGGGCAAAGTGCTGAAGTATTTATCGATTGATAAGCATTTATTACTCTCTTTTCAAAATAACTTACGTTTTACAAGTTACAAAAGTCATTCAGCATGAACAGGGCTTCACAGACTATTCACATAAAATTGAATATATACGTTTTATTTGCCATGTAAACCACTTTAATATATGGTACTTAAATCAAAATCGTTAGAGCCATTTTTAAGAAAATAAAAAGTTTTGAAAACTGTTCAGTATAAAGGGTGGTGGATTTTATTGAGGACCTTCATGCTGTATCTTTGGAAAATAATGACCATAAATGCCAAGTCACTTTCCGTTTTTGAGCTATGCTGTTCACAGACAAAACGCGTGCGCGCACACCCACACACATGGTGAATATTTCCCCTACTTTTGGATTTAGGGGATCTCAAATCATGTATGTATATTTCTAGCATCAAATTTTGAATACAATGCAATACCTTTTTTACCTACTAAGTATGTGCTAGAGAAAGCAACAACAAAAAACAATTAGACTTCCCATTTTAGAGAAGTAGTAGGTACAAGGTCTGAGAATTCCAACCAATAACAAAGAACACCTCGGAATTGCTTAACGCAAAAATAAATAAATAAAGTAAAAATATAGCTATATATACTAACGTATTGTGTACTTTAACGAGATCTATATTTTTTGTGTTGTAATATTTTGTCCATATCTCATGGGTAATCAGCTACGCAAAAGACATTCAGAATGCAGATTTGAAGACTGTTCTCAGAAAATTCAAGATATACTAACATTTCACTTCTCCTGGAAATATCTTAAACATATAGTATATTAATCAAAATTGTTAGAGCCTTTTTTGAGAAAGTCAACATTTTAGAAAATATTACATGTAAAAGGTAGTTTGGGATAGGGAGATTTTCTTAAAAATCTTCATGTCGCATCCTTGAAATTACAAATACCAAGTTTGGCACTTAACCGGCTTTTCGTTACCTTTTCCACATTCATGCGCACGCATGTAAATGTAAAATATTATTAGAAAAAATCTGATGTGTTCCATTCACATGACTTTCTCTACATCTCTGTAACAAATTACTGTTAAAAAGCTTATGGTTCTATTTACTTCATGCTAAGTGAGAAAAACTTAGCAGAAATAGTCTTATTACTTGCTTCCTTGTAAGTGGGGCGAAAAAAGGTAGTACCATAGGTTAAAGTGATAGTCAAAAGCTGGTTGCTTGTGACTGAAGTTCTTTTTTTTTTTTTTTGTATGGCAAGGAGTTGATAAATTCCTGTATGAGAAAAGTATAAGTTTTTCAAGGCTGAAACCAAAAACAAGGAATATCTAAAAAAGATCAACTTCACGAAAAAAGTGTATATAACATAAATTGTGTGTTTTAATGTGCTCTACATTTTTGTTTGGCAAGTTTTAGTCTATCTCTTACGGTTTACCAGTTACACAAAATTCCGTAAAGTTCATCCAGAATAGTGTTCAGAGGCTATTCCCAGAAAATTCAAAATATACATATTATTTGTCAGGTATATACGATATTTTAATCAAACTCGTTAGAGCCATTTTTAGAAAATCAAAATTTTCGAAAAATTTTCCATGGGTAGTTGGGGGTAGGGGATTTTCTTGAAAATCTTCGTGTCGCATGCTTGGAGGATACTGAACTTAAATACCAAGTTTGGTATTTAACGGTCTTTTCTTTTTTGAGCTATGCCACACACACACGGCATTTTTTTTTTCTTTTGCTTTTTTTTTTTTGGATTCAGGTGGTCTCAAAAATGTATTTCCGGTGAAATATCGGTATCGAATTTTTGGGTGCAATGCAATATCTTCTCTATACACTATGAACATAGTACGTATAGAGAAATTAAAACTTCCGTGTGCGCGCGTGTGGGCAGCATAACTCAAAAATGAAAAGTCGATGAAATACCAAGCTTGGTACTTAAAAACTTTTTGGTAGTGTTTAACGCCGCTTTAACTAACTGTGGCACCGCAGGCGATGGCACTGATGATAATTGAATGAAGATGGAGCACCGGTGGAATGCGATGGCGGGGGAAACCGGAGAAAACCCGCCCCTGCGCCGTTTTGTCCCACATGCGGTCGCTTGGGATCGAACCCGGGCCGTCTAGGTGAGAAGCGAGTGCTCTAACCACTCGGACACGGCGCGGCCTTCCTATTTAAATTCAATGCCTTCCAAGGATGTGACACAAAGTTAAAGAAAAGAAAAAAAACCTATCTCTCCTTCAATTTTCCTTCACCTGGAAAATGTTTCGTTATTTATTTTCTCAAAAAACGGCTCAATTAACTTTGGTTAAAGTATACTTTTGAGAGTTTTTAAGATAAAATTTTGAATTTTATTTGGTAACTTCAAACGAAAGCTTTTAAGTGCTTCATTGCTCAGTGGTGTGCAATGCCAGTTATTGGATAAAGCGTTATTTATAACTCAATCTCTCAAATGACCAAAGTTATGTGGAATTTCTTTTCTTTGAAAGATGTTTTGTACAAGGCGTCAAGCATGTTATTTAAACTCATTTCTCCTATGCATATTTAAGTTCAGTATCTTTCAAGAAACAGATGATTTAAAAAAGAAAAAAAAAAACATTCCCCACCCCAACCACCCTTTAATAGAACATTTTTCAAAATGTTTGATGTTGTAAAAAATTATCATCACAATCATGTTTAGAATATTGATATGAAAATTAATTTTTTGGAAATAGCTTCTAAAGTCCTCTTCTTTCTGGATAATTTTGCATACTTGGTAAGAGATAGACAAAAAGTTACTACACAAAGCATGTAGATCTTGTTAAAATATGCAAATCATGCCATATACCTACGTCTTTTATTTTATTTATTTTTTTTTGTTGAGTCGGCCATTTCCGAGATATTCTTGTTATTGGTATAAATTTTCCAAGATATATTTTTCTCAAATTAGAAACCTATATTCGTTTTTATTGTGTATTTTACCCCTGGGCATGAAGAGAACCAAATTTCAAGATGAACATATGATTATCCCTTTAAACTAATATATTTCTTTATACGCGTTTCTGCTGTTTAGCTCAATTTGGATGAAATAGGTGGAAAATTGAGCTTCTTGAAGAACAGTTTGTTACAAAATAGAGAAAGCCATGCGAGTGTAACAGCAGATTTTTTTTTATCCATCCATTTACAACCACTATGCTTTACATTAACTTCCTAAAAATGACTGTATGAGTCAGCAATGACCTATAAAATACTCCCTGTATATGTTGCATTACCATTTGTATGTATGGTTTTATGTTAATTATTGTTTCATATTTTTTATAGTATGTATAGTTTTAGTTTGTATTTCAATTTTAGGTTTTACATTTGTTTTAAGTACGTGGACCCCTCAGGCCACCGATATATAAGTTGGCTGATATCTTTTGAATTTAAAAAATATAATGCGTTACATTCACATAACCTTCTCTAGCTGTTCCATATACAAACTATTCTTTTATCTACATCATGCTAATCGAGATAAACATTAGCAGCATTGGTCTTATTACCTGCTTCCTTATAAGTACGAGAGAAATAAGGGAATACATTAGACACATCTTTTAAAAGCTGATCTCTATGTTAAACCATTGAGGTTCGGTTCGCTTTGCATAGCCCCGTTTGAGAAACGTTAGGTGGCTTAAAAATGAAACCAATAACAAGGAATATCTCGAAAACGGTCAACTGTAAAAGAAAAACGCATATGACATACGTAATATTTTTTATCGAGATCTACATTTTTTGTGAAGTCAGTTTTTGTCTATTTCTTACGCTTTAACCGTTATGCAGAATTCTGCAAAACTCATCTAAAATAAAGAGGTCTTCAGAGGCTATTCCCAAAAAATTAAAAATATACATTTTATTTGTGATATAAATATCTTTAATATACTCTATTTTAATAAAAGTTGTTAGAGCCATTTTGAGAAAAACAAAAATTTCAAAAGTTTTTCCATGTTTGGTAGTTTGTGGTGGGTGAATTTTCTTGAAAATCTTCGTGTCGCATCCTTGGAAGATTCTAAACATAAATACCAATTTTAGTACGTTCTTTTCGTTTTTGAGCTATGCTGTCCACAAACAGACACGCGCGCACCCTGACCTTTTTCTAAAAATGCTTTTTTTCGGATTCAGTGGACCTCAAAACATATATTTCCATTGAAATCTCGGTATCGAATTTTTGGGGGAATACAAACCTTCTTTAGCTACTATGTGTATTATATGTACATACGGCTAGAGAAAGTAAAAATTCTTAAGCACTTACTTAGTATGCAGGGTAATACTGCATTTGATATCAGGATTTCATCGGAATTACATGCTTTGCGATACCCCGAATCCGAAATTGAGCATGAACAAGGTTTAGGTGTGTTAGTGTGCGAGCGGTACTAGGTTCGTGTTTGAACAGCGTTAACTCAGAAACGAAAAGTAGGATAAATACCAAAATTGGTATTTAAGACCACCATGTTTTAAGAATGCGACACGAAGATTTTAAAGGAAATCCTCCCACTCCAACATGTAACATCTTTTGAAAATGTTGATTTTTCTCATAAATGACACCAACTATTTTGATTAAGACATTTTCATGACAAATAACGCGCACATTTTGAATATTCTGGGAGTTGCCTCTGAATTTCTTTTCATTCGGGATAACTTTTGTTTAACTGGTAAACCGTTAGAAATAGACACAACAAATTTAGATCTCGTTAAAACACACAATTTATATCCTCTATATATACACCCAACCTTGATCCCGCTGGTTTCTTTCAGGGTTGAAGTGCCGGCCGGCGATAGTGCTCGGTGCGGCGTGGTAGGGAAAAAGAACGCTCAAAGTGACTTATCTGCGTCCCCGGGATGAGGATCGCTCCTGTCGGTGGCCCAGGTCTGCCTGTCCGACTCGTGGTGCTTCAATCTGGAAACTGTAGAAACCCTGTCATTGATTGCCGTCGTTCCGGATCTATCATCTCATCTCACCTCATCCCAACCTCCCGGGAGCTTTGGCAAGTAACCTCAGGTTTGGTGCCGAGTCTCCCTCTGACCGTATCCTATCCTATTATGTATTGTTTTTGCCAGGCTAATATTTGCGAGATATTCCTTGTTATTGGTTTAAATTTCCCTCACTTATACTTTTCTCAGATGGGAAATCCATTATTTGTTTCTCTTTTTGCTGATCAAAGAGAACGGAATTTCAGTGTCATCACTTTATTTTTTTTTTTTTTTTTGGTAGTGTTTAACGCCCGCTTTAACTACTAATGGCACCGCAGGCGGTGTCATCACTTTAGCGACCAGCTTTTAAAAGATTTGACTGTTGCTTTAGCCTAGTTAATTCACTTATTTCTCTTGTACCTACAAGGAATTAAGTAACAAGACTATTTCTATTAAAGTGTATCTTGATTAGCATGGAATAGATAGAAGAATATGCTTTTGTAAGAATAATTTGTTGCGGAACAGGTAGAGAAAGCCATGTGAATGGAACAAGATTTTTTTTTTCTCACTATTTTAATTGGTAATGGAGGAATTGAGATAGCATTTTCAGGGAAGAATGAGAGTTATCTGTATTTTTAATGTGAATAAGAGGTAGTGCTTTTGTTTATTGTAAATAGTGAAGTAGTAAATAGTAATGCATCAGGCCTTGTTCCATAACTGCATAGCTGCACAAAAATAGAAATTTCATATTTGTAACACAAAGGAGGGCAACCATATACAGAATACAATACAATGCTTTCTTGTCTTAGTAGTTATAGAAACAAACTTCAAAAAGAGAAGTACATATATGTAAGTTATTTTAAATTGCAAAATCTTTATGCAGCTTATTGGAAAGTACATTTGATTGCACAGCTTTATGATTTGATTGAAGCATTCAATTAAACATTACATTCACTAAATCTGCTTGTTGCAATAATTTAAAACTCAATAACTGGCTGTGTTCAGTGACCATTCATATAGATAAAACAATGAATATTACATTTTTAAATAAACAATAGTAAATTAAGAAGCAGGCTTGCCTTGACGAAAATCCAATCAGTAATAGTATAAATCAAAGGCATAAATATTAAAGAATAAATCCCAAATTAAAGGAACACATATTAAAGATGAATTGTAGCTAGTAATGTTTTAAATTGAAACAATAGTTTTGTGCATACTATAATTAAGGTATGTTTAGTAAAATGTAACAGAAAATAGCTGGTTTCTAGACTTAATTCCATTTTTGACTGGTAAGGTCTCCTCTAGATCCTCTCCATCCTACTCTCCTGAGGAGAAAATGTAGAAATGTTCTGTTCTTTTTGTACTGTTACTTTTTCTGAGCTCTCTTAGTAGGCAATCCTTAGTTGAAATAATTCCAAAATAATAAACTCTCTCTTCTCAGGTAGAATTTTGAGAGCAACTTTTGATTCTCTTCAGAACTGAAAACAACCTTTCTACTGAAAATGTACCCACAGGAATTGTATATAGAATGACACTAATATTTTAAACTATGAATAACTTTTAGTATCAAATTAGTACCTAGCAGTACAAGTTCACTCACAGTTTTATCTCTAAACTTCTTTATTGTACACTGTAGTCAGCTCTTTTCCAATTGAATGGCATCACATCACTTTCCATATGTACATAAGAGACTTTGAAAGTTGTTTTTGGGGAACTTGTCAATAGTGCTCATGTGATAATAAATTTAAAAATGTCAATTTATAACAATCTTAAAATATTACATCCAAGCAGTTATGAATGTCATTAAACACTTTAAAACACAGAGGTTTATATTCAATATTTTTCCTCTTCCATGATTCTTCTACTTGGGACACAGTTTCTTGGAAACTGTTCTGATTCATCACATAATATGGTTATGGAGCAGTGAAGTTTTTGGATTTTCTGTCGACAACATAGATATCACTTGCTTAGTTTGGAAGGATATGTTCTGTGCTCACATTGATGAAAATTAATATTTCGTCAAATATGTTTAAGAGAAAAACAAATTTGAAATCTTCCATGATGCTAAAATATGACCCAAATTCTTGAGGGTGTTCTAGCACAGCACTAAACACAGCACAAAGTTTTGCTGTGTTCCTGCACACATTGTTTACTAATCTTGACAAGCAATTCCATCATATTGAACAAGAGGAACATCCTCAATTTCACGCTTTATAGTTGACAAAATTGCCAAAACTACAGTGCATATTAGATCATTTTGAATTTGGCCATAAATTCCTTTAAACTAAGTGGTGCACTACAAGAGTAAGTAGTCTGCAGTGCACTTAAACAGTTTCACATAATTGCCCGATTAATAGAATTTGTTTCTTGTTTTCCCAGAAAACTCTATCATGATGGTGATGATAACGATGTCCTGTTATTCCACTCTATGGAGCATACAGTCTTAATGAAGTGTTTCCATTCAGGTCTATACTATCTATTCTCTTTATTTCATTCCAATGTTTTTCCCATTTCCTGCAATTCACTTTCCACTGTCCTTCTCCAAGTTATTCTTGCTCTACCAGTTTTCCTCTTTAAGACTTGCAGAGGTTTCAATCCAGAGCTTGTCTTTCAATAGAAGATTGAGGTTTACATAGAGTGTGTCCAAATCATTGCCATTTTCTTTGTTTTATTTGTAGTTGTATGGGTATTTGCTTTGATTTCAACCACAGCTCCTGATTTGTTACTCTATCCATCCATCTGATGTTTAATATATATCTCAGACGATTTATAAATGTTTGTAATTTATTATTTATTTGTGTGGTTATTTTCCATGTCTCACACCCATATAACATTTGTATTGAATAGGTGTAGTTTTGTTTTTACAGATATATCCTTATTCTTCCATATTTGGTTTAACTGTACAAAGGCTCCATTTGCCTTTCTAATGTGGCTTGGGGCATCCTCTATAGTGTAAATATGTGCGTACCTCCAGGCTATATACAAACAAAGCTAGAACCTGTTCCTTTGACCCTGCCCACTGGGCCTGAGTATGTATACTAACTTTTACTGCCATATTCCTTAGCCTCTGAAGAAGGCTCACAGGCAGGGACGAAACTTAGGAAGAAATATAGTGCTTCCATCTAAAGTGACTATACTGTCAAGATATGTAAATGCATTTATTCTTTCAATTTTTTGCCCATTTATATCTAAATCTATATTTGCATATGGATTAATTCTCATTTGTTTTGTTTTTGAGTTGTTTATTTTCAAACTTACATTTGCTCTTCATTTTTAGTTTGTCTAACTTTGATTTTGTATCAGATAATCTTTGTGTGAATAAATAAAACAGAAACAAAATAAACAGAAAACTTACTAGACTAATAAGCTTTTTAGGGACAGCCCTGCTCCACCTTTTTGATTGTATAGACATACTTCATGCTTAAGCTACTCATCAAATGCAGTTTGTATTCTACTTTCCTTAAAAGCAGCTTTAGCTACAGGTGATCAGAGTATTATCTTGGCTCCAGTTTACCTATGTGGTATTTTTTAATGTAGATTAAAGCCTTACTCTACTGCATTTGTGTTCAGAATGCATATTCCAAACTTTGTTGCTGTTTGACAATTTTTCTAACACTCAGAATATTATGAGTGCTGTACAATTTCACTCTTAGTTGCTCTCTATACTCTGTGCATATCAATGTATTCATTTGCTCACACTTCTCTTATGCTCTTATTATTCACCAAAATGAGAAAGAAATACTTTTTAACTGTTTGTGTACTGAAGAACAAAATGACACTTTTCAACTGATATTATTATATTGGTGATATTATTATCATTATTATTAAAGCTTTTTGTTTATTTATTCTAGTAATTTTACATTGAGCTTGGCTGTTTTTTCTTTACAGAAGTTTATTAAACTATGGTATATTGTTTCAAAAGTTGCAGGTTTAGACGACTGTCCAATATCTCTCAATTTATCCCACCATAGTGTTTTCAATTTGTTATAAGTGAGTTCTAATAAAATCTTATGTTAAATGGTTAAGGGAGTAATAGGCAATTTTAGAGAATTTGCCAATTTACTCAGAACCACTCTTAATTTGTGTAATTGTTTCACCCTTGGCTGTAGGTACCTGTCATACAATATTAAATGTGCACATTTAACTGATATGAAGAATATATTAGGAAAAGAAAGTAAATAACTGTTTAATTCTATTTGGGAATTACGACTGACATATATGTATACTTTGTTACAGCTGATGCTTTCAGGAATTACGGGGCTCTTGTTACTTTGCTGTTGTCGCAAAGAATACCCAGGAATGCCTCTTGGGATTTGGATATTCTCTTTCAAGGTAGGTATGAATCATAGACCTCATCATTCTGTAAACACCCATGGGATGTTTATGGGTTAAGAGGAGGCAGTTTAAAACACTAAGTTTCTTTTTTAATAACTGTGCTTGTTCATACTTGATGGCAAATTGACATGGAGAGAGGGAGGGAGGGAGGGAGAGACACACACATGCATTATTTGGGTGAAATACAGCATAGCAATTCGTTATATCTTAAGTTTTATGCACTGCCAGCAACAACTGAAAACACATTTTAAAATCTCAAATTAATGAAAGTGTTTTAAGGAGCACAACAAAACATGTAGCATGCTCAAGTCTAAATAAAATGGTGGACAAATTTCAGGCACTGAAGTGGATATTTTTTAAACTGTAAATCTCAAGTAGGGATGCACAAACATTAATCGGTGCTCAATTTAACTCCTGGTTCACAAAAGCAAAACAATAATGAATGCAATATTAATTTTGTAGTTTACACAATATATTTATTTTGTTTTAAATCCAATTCTAAAACAGAACAGAGCAATGTAAGAGATGCAGACACACCTAATATTGCTACTGTAGGATCAAGTGAAGTTAGGCCACAAGTTTCCACTCCTAAGCCTAATCACAGTCGAAAGGATGGAAGGGAACCTGATATTGCTGTGATATCTGAACTGCCTGTGAAAAGTAAAGAGATAGTTGCTGACGGAACAGTAGGGAAAAGAATTGAACCAGGGAATACAGTTGGAAGAATAGGCTAACATAACATCCTCATGGAATCTCCAGAACAGATGGATCGTGGTAGAAATACTGTAGTGAAAGAAAATTACCTGCCCTGTGAGGAGTGTTAATACCTAGATACATATATTCTCGAAAGAATTTAATGCTGTACTAAATTTAGAGCCCATTAAGAACTGCATGAGGACTTTTGGATTCTGAAACTTGAAGCTGCTATAGCAGTTATGTATAGGTGCGCAAGGTGTATATTAGGAAAAAGATTTTCTCTTGATAGATTTGTGGTCAAAGTTTGGGGGCTGTCTTTTTACACTTGAACAATAGGAAGGGACAAATTTCTTCAGATCATGCAGTTCCTAAGATTTGATAATAAGCAAACGTGTGTCAAAAGATTTAAGACTGACAGTTTTGCAGCAGCCAGTCCAATCTTGTATCCATTTATAAAAAATAGTAGGTATACTTAGCTACAAACCAAATGATACTATAACTGTAGATGAACAACTTGACTCCTGTAAGACTAGATGTAGCAGTAAATGAGCAATAAGTAAGATAAGTTTGGTTTGAAGTTCTATTTGCTGTTGATGCTAAGTATATGGTGAATGGGTTTCTATATCTGAGTAAATGTGGCAATAGACCCACTAACATATCTGCAGCAGAGTATGTTGTCATTTATCTTCTGCAACCATTTATTTTGAAAGAAGGAAGGTTAAGTGTAACAATTTCTTTGCGTCTTTGTGCTAAAGGAAAAAGCAACCTTTGTGGGTACTTGGAAGAGAACTAGAAGTGAAGTTCCACCATCAGCGAAGTATACAGCAGTATCTTTGTATGACATCATCCTATATAAATCTGGTGACACAAGAATCAATCTTATTAGGGAAAGACAAAGAAGGATGTACTCTTGCCAGCATCAAGTGACAATAGATTGTAAAACACCTAAGAAACTTCCTGAAATAGTTAAACACTGTAATTTTACAAAATGTAGTTTAGCACTCCTTGATTAGATGTACTGTATATACATGGTGAAGTAGGGTTGTTAGAAGTGGTCAATGCAAGTGTGCTCTATGTGCTTGATCTAGCTGGAATCAACACTTGGATTCTGTACAAGAAGTCATTGAAGAAAAAACAATTTAACATGAGTTTTCAAGTTTGCCATAAAGCTCTCCTCTATGTACATCCTACTGGGGAAAAGACATGTTCATACATTTTCTATAACTGCAACTGCTAAATCAAGTAAAGTACACAAAACATTCCAAATTGGAAGTTGCAAGTATCTTAACAAAACTAAAAATGAGTGTGCGTGTGCAGTGTACTACATTTGTTTGTGGTCCATGTTCAGGAAGTGTGACTTATGGGTGTGAAAAACTTTTTGATAGAAATAGTGGGTTTAACTAATCTCAGGTCTATTAGAAAGATAGTTTGTTAAATGTTGATATTTTTAATTCACTAAAAACATTTAAGTTAGCCTGTAAGCAATGTATATAATATTTTCTTTTCAAATGTGAAATAGCTTTAATAATGAAAACTTATTAATGCCTCCTAGGGTTCAAACATATGTATAATATATTTAATAATAAATTAGTTGAATGAAAAACTATTTTATAATGATGAAAAGCACTACTGGTCAAAATGATGGTGCAATCTTTCTAGACAGATGATGTTAGTTCTTATAGTGTTAATATATTACACACTTCCTTATTAAACCTTTGCTTGCAGTCACATTTATTAGATTTTGTTAGCTTTTCAATTAAAAAAGGGTCTGTAGTTCCTTTGTAATTAACTTATCCTGGTGACTTGGTTTTTCCATTGGCATTTAAAAGGCTTCACTGGAGCTCATGTTGATTCCATACCCTAATGGCAAATCACTATTTCATACTATCACCTGGACACAAACAACCTAGTTTGGATAATTGTCGACACTTGGAGTCCTGAGCCACTTTACAGTTTGCCAATGTACATTTGCGACATACTTATAACTTTTCTGGAGACAAAGGATTTGTGACCCTAAGCTATAAAGCAAAGTTGAGGTATGCTTTTTTTTTTAGAAGTAGAGGAGTGAAGCACAACAAGGTATAGCCAAGGATTCTGTCAGACTAATTCCCAATGGTACCTATAGGAAGAGGGCAATATAAATAATAAATATTGTTGCAAATAAGTCTCAATTAAAAGAAAACTTACTAAAGAATACTTTCCTATTAAGAGTTCAAGAATGCAGGGTGATAAAATACATATCATAATGTATAAAACCTCATCCAGCAAACCCACAAAATGACAAATTTATACCATAATATACAAAATGTCATCCAAAAACCCATAAAAGACAATGTTCTGCATGGGCAGCCAATTTTGATGCACAAACATAAGCACACCCATCGAGAGGTAGTATTGGCTCACATAAGGCTACCAACAAATACAACTGAGTGATGGTACTGCCAACATGCTAGGCTCTTAACTGCAAGGTATAACCAAATGTTGAGGGCCCTAACCACAAAACATAGCCGAGGAATGTTTTTAGAAGAAGAGGAGTGGAATAGTCATAGAGTCATAGCTGAAGGATGTTGCTGTGGAGCAATGACAGGGCAAAGTTGCGGATTTTGTGAAGAGTAAATCCCAATGAAACATAGCATAGCCGAGATATCTGTGAACTTACAACACTCAGTAAGGAATGAGGGAAAATATTACAAATTAATTACATATATATCAGGTGGATCAACAGTGCCATATTTCAGGCAGTCAGGTGTTGAAGAAATCAACGGGGCAATTTCAAGGAAACACAATTCAGTGAGGCACTAGCACAATTGGTGCTAGTGACATTCATTCTACAATCTTGCTTATCAGCAGAAATGGTGAGGGGATCACACTCAGTGAGAGGCTGTTCCCAGGCTTCCTATAGAGCATGTATGCACAACTGTCATTCTTGACATTTCAATTGACTTAATTCAGGCACAGCACAGCACTGGTTGACAGGAGTTGTTGTTTGGAGGTCTTTCCCGCTGCTAAATAGTTACTCTGTCAATAATAATGAGTGCTCTAGCAAAGGAAAAAGTAGATAATAGCATGACATTCTGGTGAAAACTTTGCATGCCAATCGGGAAAACAGTTACTTTGTTATCTAAAATAATCACAAAGTTAAATGCCTTATTTGTGCAAAACTATTTTACAACTCGCATTTCAGTATAAACAGGTTATACAGCTATGTACCAATAAGTTATAAGTTAAATGAAAGCAATTAACAAGCAATATTTTAATGCAAGAATGTGTTGCTAAATTACTCAGTGTTAATGTGTTTTTTTATAATTACAGGCAAGCAGCGTTTGTCTAGCAGTTGTGGCAGCTGTAGCATGCTTTTGTGCTAGTGTGTTTTCTCTGCTGCACCTCATATTTCTGGCTCATATGAGCTGTGAGCCAGCACACATACTTAATGCAACCTGTGTATGCAGAAGTTTAAGAAATTCTACAGACCTAGCAAAGGAAGGCAAGGTGTACCATTATATTGATCTGAACTGTCCAGAAGTAAGCAACATTCTTAGCATACTTCTCATTGGTTCTTGTGCTGCAAATGGTATTGGTGGAATACTGTCCACCTGGTATGTTTTCCTCCACTGGACCAGTCGTTATGCCTACTTATATTCAGAGGTGCAAACAAGTGAAAGCAAACCAGTAGTTATTTCAAACAAAATGGGCAACAGACCTACTTGGAAATAGTGCATTGAATTTTAGTGCAATATTGCAGGGAAAACATGTTCGAATATAACATGCTAGAACATTTATTTGATTGCATGCGCTAGTTAAAGAAGCTATACAAATTAAGAATGCTTATTTAACTAACAATATACAGGAATTTCCTCCTTCTATGCTGATAAACAGTGTATAGTAATTATTGTGATAAAAGTTCATTCTATGGATCAGTGATGTGTTTGTAAGAACAGTGAGTTGTAAATATAACATAACACAAAACACTTCACCCAAAGTTATATTTTTATAAGTTAAACACTCCATTGTACATCTACAGAATAAAATAATTCTTTTATGCATTTATTTCTAACATTCATTCACATTAGAAAAAGCATAAATTATAGTAGTATAAAATTATTCTGTAATGTTTAATATAAAGACAGTATAGATTTAAAACTATTAATTCAGTAGCTGTTGGGAGTAAAAGAAAATTTCTTTAAAAAAAAATAGTACTGATTACAATTATAGAAAAGATAAATAAGAATCTTGTTACATTCAAACAAGTCTTCACCCACTACTCTTGTAGAAGCTTGTTCAGGTTAATGTAGATAATCTGCATAACTAGTTTCATTATACATTTTGTTACAGATACTAGGGAATAGATATATTCAAATGTTTAAAGACTGGACAGGAAATTATACTCTCTCATGATATTGTGATGAATAAATGAATAGCAGAGTTAGAAAATAACTGTGAAAAATCAAACTAACTATAGCAGATATCTGGAAATGGCTGATGGCACAAAAATTTATATTAAATAAATTAAGTGTTTTAAAGAGATCTACATTTTTGTAGATGGAAACCATCTACTGTGCTAACCAACCTTTAGTCAACATAATGATATGACATCAAAATACTGGAATGCAAGAGAGCGAATGGCTTCACTGCCAACTGTTCAACATTACATACCAACCAACAACCAACCCCTATTATACATGCAATTTCATGTCATGTGACAATCTGAGAGTATGTTGAGTTGCATTCCCTGTTGCATGTAGTAGCAGGTTGTGAGTATACCTTCTGGTAGTTCACAAACATCAACAGTCGCGTAGCTCTAGAAATGTAAATAGCATCTGCTCCACAATAGTTATGATTACAAACAAGTTGGTACAAATGTAGCTGCTCATAAGAATCACAACGATGATGACAAAATTTATGCATAGGTTGCCTACGATAGAAAGGGTAGTTTTGTGGATGTTTGTTGCGTACATCATTAAATAGTACAGGGTTCAAGACAAGAACAAAGTAACATGGAAATTGAATTGTAGTTGAGAATATGAATTCTTTGAAATATGAGGTTCTGCGCACATGTACCTTACCTATTTCTGCTAAAGTTTAAAGATAGCAGAATTAACACACTCTTACAGCCACGACACTGATAAGTTCAGTGCTAAGAAGCATTAACATTACTGCCCTCTAACAACCTTGATTTTTACTGCAGTGAGCTACCATGTCATTAATGTTAAATTGTACTGATAGAGTGCAGAAAAGAAAACTTAAAGTCATTCATCCACAATTTCCAGTGTGCACATTGTGTATAAATTTGGCCCATTAGGCAATTATGTCATACCAGTTATGTATGTGCAAAAGCTACTTAAAACGTGCACAACTCATGATGTGCTACTGACATTGATGCCACATTTCTTGAGTCTGAGAGCAGTAGCATGGTAGATTTAAATGCTGTATATATTTTAAATTACCGCATATACATTATGTTTAACAGCATTCAAAGAAAAATATACAATAAATCCACAGGGTGTAAAAAATTATGTTGTTCATGTGCTTATGTGCTGCCAAGAAAGATATGTTACATGGTCTTTCAAGTTGCACAACACATGCGAGAGTCACATAACCTAATGTACATTGGTGCAATGCTTAATTCTGAGTGAGACAGTTGAGTTATTGCTGCCACATATTGCTGTTGTTACATTTCAGTGTGGATTGTCCTTTCACATGTTGTGAGAGTCATCTGATTTTCATTGAAGTTCTTAGGCTTTCATGGCCGGTGTCAATACTGGCTGGAGTATAATCCGGGCTTGTGGGCCGTGGTCTACTGGGCTCCACCTTCTTCTTCCCAGACGTTTCGTCTGCGACTACGGCAGACATTTTCGGTGGCAGCGGCGAGGTCGAAGTGCTCTAGTGGACGTTTCAACTGCAACTGTGCTGGTTGCACTGTGGACCACGGTATTTATATCAGCGGCCGGTGGGGAGGCGTATGGTGATTGGTTCGGGTTGGCGGTGGGCTGGACTTCTGTCGGCGGAGTGCTGTGCTCTGCTGGTGTCTGATTGGCTCGTTTGGAACTCTCGATTTTGACTTTGGTTAGTGCCGTTTGCCATATTCTTGCGATTGATGTGATTTCTATGCTTCTGTATTTCAATAGCTTCCCGGTATAAACGAGGGTAGTAATGGGAGGTTGATACTAGAATATCTGTGTCTTTATACTGGATGATATGTTAAAAAAAAATTACTGAAACGCCACAACGTTGACACTGTCTTCAAGCCAACCAAACAGATCTGTAACACACTGCATTCAGCCAAAGACCCTAGGGATCCACTAACCATAGCAGGAGTATACAGAATACCATGTTCATGCGGCAAAGTGTATATTGGAACCACACAACGAAGCGTAAAAACTCGCATCAACGAGCACAAAACCAATTGTCGCTTGGGTCAAACGGAAAAATCAGCAGTTGCAAAACATGCCATACTCGAAGAAGGGGAACATATCACAATGTCACCGGTGCCAGGGGTTTAACCACTCCAGTCACTTCTGTTTCCGCAAGCTACGCTGCTTAAGGTGCGGAAAAGCCCATCCTAAAGAGGTCTGCCCGATAGCCCCCACCGTGAAGCCGGTATGCGTAAACTGTGGTGGCGAGCATATTGCAAGTTATGGTGGCTGTCCCAAGAGGTTAGCTGTCATAGCTGCTAGGGGACCGTCACTAGTAGCACAGCAGGAGACAAGAGCAGCACCTGCTACCAACCAGCGCCAAGCAGAGCTAACACCGGAAACAACACCTGCACCAGCACCTGCTCCAAGACCTAGTCAGCCGGCGCAGGACAGGATCGCCACCAACACCACTATGGCGCAAAGGGCTGCGCGTGGCGCTGCGATGTCACGGGCTGATACAAACACACGCCAACCCCCAAGCAAAAAACAAGCTCCAGCTAACCCCAGACAAAACCCACCCACTCAAGCGAAGGCGCGCTGGCCTGCTAGGCAGCCAAACTTCTTCCCCAGGGCTCCGCAAGGGAACAGGACTCCCATACCCAAGCGACAGCAGGGGCAAGAGGTGGCTGGCGGCGAGCCAGAACCCCGACGCACTCCTCCCACACCCACTCCTAGAACCATCACCCCCGCTGGACGTGGAGAAGGCCTTCTCTACGACCTGGCACGCAGGCTTGCTCCTTAAACTCATCCGTCTGGAGCTCCCAACTCACATAGCACATCTGCTACATTCATATCTCAAACACAGATCTTTTGTTGTTTCAGTTGCGGGACACAAATCAACACATAGGCCAATTAGAGGCAGAGTCCCCGAAGGATCTGTACTTTCCCCCACGCTCTTTAGCGTCTACATGGCCGACCTACCAACAGTGCAGCAAGTCAACATAGCCCAGTATGCTGATGACGTGCTGTTATTCTGTACAGACACCCACGCAGAGCCTTCAACCCCATTCAGAGACACCTCCGCCTCATCCAAGAGTGGTGCGAGCGTTGGCGGTTGTCCATCAATCCGGAGAAAAGCCACGCTATCCTCTTCACCAAGCGCCGCTTTCTCGCAAACTTCCCTACATTCACGTACCTCAATCGAAGGATACAATGGACGAACACCATCACCTACTTGGAGGTGAAGCTTGACAGGGGCGTCACTTTTGGGGAGCACATCGGGGAACTGAGGTGTCGGGGTCATGGGGCTACGGCCTCCTTGTACCCGATGCTGAAGTCCACGATGCCGGTTCCCCTTAAGTTGCGCCTTTTGAGGGCTCTCATAGTCCCCTTGCTAATCTACGCCTATGAGATCTGGGGCATGGCGGCAGACTCCAGTCTGCTGTTGATTCAGCGGGTACAGAATAGATGTCTTTGGGCTATCTATTCTGTGCCTCGAGGCTTTCCAACGAGACTCCTGCACGAAGCCTCTGGTCTACCATACCTGGAGGACGAGATTAGGCGTCGGGCAACAAAATTCAACGAAGGGTTACCATTCCATCGGAGCGCCCTCGTTAGGTCTCTTGGGGATTACAATCCCACAAACCGCCGCTTCAGGCGATACCGACTTCCCCGCATGGCTTGCGGGCATCCCCGGTAACGAAGGAGCACCTCCAACAGTTGCTACGGCTAAGCTCCTTATAATCCTTCAAGAGTTGCTTGGATTCAAAATTAAAACCTCAAAACAAACATTTTGATAAACACACACCAGCGGTGCACAAGGACCGTTGCACCATCATAGGCAACCGCCGAGGGGCAACACTTGTCTCCTCCCGTCACTCCACAACCCTAACACTCACCCGCCATCCTGCAAAAACCCACAATCCCGTCAGAACGTGGTTAAGTCTCTCCGAGAACAGGGACACGTCTATCACACCTCGGGCTGCCCTCAGCCTGCCGATTGCTCTGGTCTGGCTGCTAATTGCTCTGGTCTGGTCAACCAACACAGTCGCAGTTGAAACGTCCACTAGAGCACTTCAACCTCGCCGCTGCCACCGAAGATGTCTGCCGTAGTCGCAGACGAAACGTCTGGGAAGAAGAAGGAGCCCAGTAGACCACGACCCACAAGCCCGAATTATACTCCAGCCAGTACTGATTTTCATTGTAAAGAATTTTTAAGCATGACACGGAACATTTCATATAAGAAAGTTGTATTAAAGTGGGTCTCAATTGCCTCAAAAATCAACAAAACAAGTTGATTCAACACGATAAGCTCAACAGGTCAGCAGTTATCAAATGTCCCTACAGGTCAAAAAGTCTTGCAAAACACATTGATTCAACAAGTCTTGGCTAAACAAAATTATTTTCCACCTGCACTGGAAAATATGTTGAGTATGCTATGTATTCAGAGAACTTTGCCCAGACCAACTAACTTCGGCCTGACAGATAATACTTACTCATCGTTTACTAGTGAGGAAATGGAGGGGTTTTTAAATGTTCACCCAGGACAACAGAGAGAGAAGGAGAGGGGGAGAGGGATGGAGGGAGAGAGATGTTAAGCCTAACATCAGTTCCTCAGATATAAAAAATGCTTGCTCTGAAAATCATCTACTGTTTTTAATTGTTGGTGATTTATTTTTCCAAAATGTCTCAACAACTTTTATTTCAATTCTATATATTAAAGATATTTATATGACAATATGTACATCTTGAATTTTCTGGGAATAGCCTATAAAAATCACTTTATTTGTAAAATTTTGTAGGTATAAGTGGCAGGTTAAGCGATAGAAAAATGCATTACACAAAAACAATTTATTCTAAATATCCTTATAATGACATAAGGTATTTTCAAGATATCCATTATAAACAGTTTGAATCGTTCAATACTTTCTCATTACTTAAGGTCCTGTTGATTTTCAGATGTTTCTTGTAAAGGCATGGAAACAATTGAATTTTAAGGCCAGCCTATAGCATCCAGTTCTTAAACTTTTAACTATCGCTATTTTTCTTTGTATCCATAATTAAATCTAAAATGTGCATATTTCTCTAAAAGCTTATTCAATAAAAATCAAGTAAATAAGAAAATGAGCTTTTGTATGAACAATTTGTATAGACTGTAACAATAGAGGGTATAGAAAGTAATGTGAATGTAAAGATATCTGATTATTTTCTTTTATTCTTGCAGCTATTTCACAATACATACATTGTTACTATAAAGGCTGACACTAGATTATCTAAATCCTGGTGATTATTGATGTTAATAAATGGAACACGTTTAGCCAAACTTGTTTATGCAGTGGAGTTGGAATGTTGATAGGAATTCCAGCTACATGGACGAGGGGCATACTTAAAGTCACGAGCAACCCATTGTAAAAATTTAAATTTCAACAATGTAACGAAACGAATTGCAGCATCGTAATCTACAGACTTTAAGCCACATATTGACATATTGTGATGTCATTAGCTTCTATCACGTGACCACAGACGGTGTTTGAAAAATGGCTGACATTGATGTTTTGTTTCGACAGCGTGCTGTCATTGAATTCCTTGTGAAAGACGGCAAATCTGCTCCTGAAATTCATCTCAGACTTCAACGTGCGCATGGAGGTGCCAGCAGTGTTAGAAGATGGGCGAAACATTTCAAAGGTGGAAACACGAGTCTGCAAAATGCGCCTCGTAGCGGGCATCCTCGAACTGCCTCTACAGAACGCAACAAGGAAAGAATTGATGAGCTCATTACAGGAGATAGGTGTTTCACTGTGAATGAAATTGCTGCGCAACTTGGAATAGGACATAGTGCAGTGCAAGGAATGAGCCACAGCTTGGGTTATCGAAAGGTCTGTGCCCGTTGGGTCCCCCGTTTATTGACTGAAGACCACAAACTTCAGAGAAGAACCATTGCACAAAACCTTCTTTAGAGATTTCATAATGAAGGTGATGAATTTTTGATGTGTATTGTGACTGGAGATGAGAGCTGGTTCCATCACTATGAGCCAGAAACGAAACGTCAGAGTATGGAATGGCACCACTTGAACTCACCATCGAAGAAGAAAGCGAAGACAGTGCAGTCTGTAGGAAAAGTTATGGGAAGTGTCTTTTGGGATGCACAAGGTTGCATTCTGGTTGACTTTCTTGAACCTGGAGAAACCATAAATTCTGCCCGCTACATCAAGACACTTCTGAAGCTCTGTCAGGCTTTGCGTGATAAACGCCCTGGAAAGAGGATCATCCTTCAACAGGATAATACGCGTCCGCATAATGCCCGTGCCACTATGGAGAAGATTAGGGCATTAAGGTGGGAAACTCTTCCACATCCTCCCTTCAGTCCCGACTTGGCACCCTCCGACTACCATCTTTTCGGTTCTGTGAAGGAGCAGATGTGTGGCCAATGCTACGAGATGCTGGAGGATATTCGGAAAGCAGTGCGTCAGGGTCTGCGGGCAGCTGAAACAGAGTTCTATCACAAGGGCATATTCAAACTTTGTAGAACGATGGGAAAAATGTGTGCAAAACAATGGAGACTATGTCGAAAAGTGAAAGAAAGTCTGTAGATTATGATGATGTATTTGGTTTGGCTTAAAAATAAATATTAAGATTGTAAAACAGTGTTGCTCATAACTTTCAGTATGCCCCTTGTATGATTCAAAATTTTTTGCCTTACAACTTCTTTTTCAAGTTATGTATATTTGGTGTTGATTGTTGAAGCAGTGGAGACCCACCTTTGGAGTTCAATATACTATGTCTCAGAGAAGCACACAAATTTTGACAAAAAAAAAAAAAAAAAATATATATATATATATACACACACACACACACACACGATATATGCATCTTAAATGATTTTATATATAAATATTTTTTTATTTCTTTCACATACAAGTTCTAAAAGCACTATCCACAAACCTTACCTACTCTGTTATGTTCATCTTGTTTACTTTCTTTCCTAAGTATAATAAATAGAAGCATTGCATTCCACCTAAAAATTTGATATTGAGCTCACTGAAAATGCATGTTTTAGGACTACTTGAATCCAAAACAAGCATTTTTAGAAAACAGTCCAAGTGTGTGCCTCTGTGAATAGCATAACTCAAAAATGTAAAGTTGCTTAATACCAAGCTTGACATTAGTTTAGTATCTTCCAAGATTGTGACATGAAGATTTTAAAGAAAACCCCCTTACTACAAACCACACTTTATATGGAGATTTTTTTAAAATTTTAGATTTTCTCAAAAATGACTCATGATTTTGACTAAAATACATATATTAAAGACATTTACATAAAAATAAAATGTATATCTTATATTTTCTGGGAGTAGCATGAAGTTCTCTTCATTCAGAAGCAATTATAATGAGAATCCCTTTAAAACTTTTATTCCAACCCCTTTTGTGCCATGCCATAACCTATTTCTGAGACATCCATTATTAATGGTTCAAGTTTATAAACACTTTGTCATTCTTTTGAAGTCCTGTTTCATTCCTGTTTCACCATTTGCTTCACTACTGCAAGGAAAAACATCATGGAATTTTAACAGCTGACTTAATAGCATCCAGTTCTTAAACATTTAACTATCATTATAAATACTTAACCCTTTGTATTTAGAACAAAATGTGTGAGGTTGCTATTTGTGCAAATATTTATCTTGATTAAAATTACTTAGATAAGCAAGCTTTTGTAATAAACTTGTATAGACACCAAAAACAATACAGGCTACAGAAAGTCATGTGAATGTAACTAGGGATCTCTACTGACCTGCCATGACATACCTGCTGCAAACCATGTGACTTTTGCCAGATTATTTAATGAAGAAATGCAGATATTGTGGCCAAACAGTGTACGATAGGACAATGTTTTGTTATATTGACTGATGCTACACCATATATGAAAAAGGCAGCAGCAGGATTTGCAGTTAGTTTCATGTTACACATGTTGTGCATGGATTGCATAGAATATGTGAGGAAATTTAGGTCATGTATCCTGACAATGACAAATTGATTTCTAATGGGAAAAAAGTGTTCATCAAGCCACCTAAAAGAATTGAAATTTTTCAGAACTCGCTGGGGAACATGGTTGGCCACAGTTCAATACTACGCAGTAAACCTGGATGGTTTTGCTGCTGTCATAATGAACTTAACTGTAAAGATGCTAGTTCAATTAAAATATTTCAAGAACTTTTAAGTGAGACTTTGTTAAGAAATGACCTAGCATACATTTCTGCAAATCTGTGTTTCCTTGCGATTCCTAAAGAAACTTAAATTGTAGGAATGTCTTTGAGAGAAACAGTAAATGAATTATCTTTCTTGTCCTGCAGCACAAAATTTAAAAAGAAAATGCAAGGAAGTGTTAGAAAATAATAAGGGATTTAACATAATGTGTAAAATTTCAAACGTGTTGGATAGGCAAGATGAAAAATTATTGATATGACTGTGAGTGACATTCCATGTTATAATTATACTAGACTTACTTCTTGTGATGCGGAGCAATCATTTTTGAAATCCAAGGCACTTCTGCATGACAATTATCAATCTTTGGGGATGGAAAATTTGAAGAAGCATGTGGTTGTATACTGCAACTCTACTTTGGTGATCCCTTCCAGGAATTATTATGTAATGTTCAAAATTCTAGTTTACTAGTTACTGCATAAGGTTAGAAACAGCAAATGGCTGACGTTTTTCTGAAAAACTAAAAAGCTCTAAAATAATGTAATTTGACAGAGAAAAATATACTACATAGAATGTGTTCATATTATAACTGAACATTTATACAATTTTATTCTGCATCTTGGTGACAGCAATAAGTAGAAAAAAATGCCAACATGTATATTTGTTAGAGACAGAGGTAACCCATTTAACTCTACAGCCTTTTAAGGTTGAAACAAGCTTTAGAGATACTATTAGACCTCTTTGTACTAGAAATTCTAGTTACAGAAGAGGTAAGGATGGCACTTTACTGGCTAGAAAGGTATGGCAAGTTCAGATTCCGATATTAACAATATGGGACTAAGGGCTTGTATTCAGGTTTGAGATGGGTAGAGATTTCATAACGTTAAAAGATTTCAGAAAGTTGCACTAGTTGCTTTAAATAATATTGCACTTTAATCACCCTCCGTTACGTAATAGTTACCATGATAACTTCATATACCCAAAGTCGCAGGTTCATACCCGGCGGAGGACGACGGATTTTTTTCGGGTGTAAAAATCCTTAGCATGGCCTCTTTCGGAAGGGAAGTAAAGCCGATCCCGTGTCGTAGATTTACAGCATATAAAAGAACCTCAAGCTTGATAGAGAGGCCTCTGAGCAAATTAAGCGGTCTTTCACGCCCAACATAGAATGGGACGCTGAGAACCACAGCCGTTAAAGAACGTCCATAAATAAAATGCCATTTCCATTTTTTTGTTTACTGCGCAACACCGCAAATCCATACCAATACTATAAATCATAGATTACTAGATTGTCGACTCCATGGTGGGGGTAAGGGGTCGAATAGGGCGCTTTTTAAGACCTTTCGCACGGATGTTGTTAGAACTAACATAGCGTCGATAACTTGTCGTTGGTTAACTTCTATATCGACCGAGCGTGCGATTCGGTACCCTCCCTTCCCTTGCGTATTCAACGCAGGAATTATCTACTGAAGTTCTTTCGAAGTCCCATCTCACGCACCAATGAATTGTTACCGAACATTTCCAAATAGCTGATTTAACATTTCTGTGTGAGAAACTGAAAAGTGCGCGAGATGTGACTTAGAAAGAAGTTCGGTAGCTAATTCCTGAAAAGAAAATGATCAGCAAGAAGAAATCCACGTTTAACTGAACTTTTTTCTGCTATATACAAGAAATTAGATTTTTTTTATATAATCAGATGAGAAGCATAGTATTTATATGAAACTGGAATTGTGCACAAATACATGTTTCATCCTTTCATTGAGTAGAATTAAAATCCTGTTTGATATATGAGCACATCAATTATAATTTCACATTGAATTAATGCATTCTGTAAGTGGAGGAAAACTGGAAGGGATGTCAACAAGGTTAAATGTAATGCAATTTTTTTTTGTACTCAGCAAGTTAATAATAATATTGAAAAAGGCCATTAAAAACTAGTGTAAAAAACAGCATAGATGCAAACATAAAAATTCTAAATGAAGATAGGATAACAACTATGTACAAAAAAAACAGCACTACCTGTTTCAAGAAGAAAACAAAAGTGTTATGTTAATGCTTGTATTAATGAAGTAAGTTTTGAATAGCAGCAGCTGCATTTCAATGTATGCACATATACATTTTTTGCATAAGATTACAGAAGTTCCTCAGAGAGGGACCTCAAATTTGAAATTCTCTCCTATAGTATTAACGTTTTAGTAACACCTTTAATATTTGTACATGAGACAATGTCAGCAACTAGTGGCATAACTTTTATCAATCATACTATTTGTGCATTCTTGTAATAACTTTGGTTAAAATATGTATCTTTCACAAATACAGAAAAAGCAAATTATTACAATTAAAATAACATATACTGCACTATGAAAATAAGAAAGTAGTAAAATGCACCATTTGTTTAAAATCTACTTGTCTTTACAACACAGGAATACTAGACTCTTCAGTTTCTCAGACCAAATATCCTGCATGGTAATCAACACTGACAAAGAAAACATGTAGTTTTATAAACAAAATTTAAAACTCCAATATATCTGGTTGTATGACAAATTTCCATATGCTTGGTATTCTGTCTGTCAAGTGAAGCATCTTTTTGAGTAGAAATCCCAATTTATTTTGGTAACAGTTTAAGCAATGCACTATATGCTGCTTCAGCTCTTTGCTTAGCATATATTTCTCAGGCTGCAGGACTCGACAGAGTGTGTGCCATATAAGCAACTGAGGGAACGATTACACTCTCAAAGTGAGAATACTGCACATTTCATTTATGCCAAGAGTGAGGGATTTGCAATTGCATTTAAGGATTTTCAACTGCAACAGTTTCATTTTAATGCACATAACTACTGTGGAACAAATTCTGGCATAAAATAAAGCTGATATGACTCTTAGAGTCTGTAACATTACAAAACTGAAGATTATTATTCCATAGGAATGGCAAACAATGAAAAGGAGTACAAACAAACCACACTAAAATATCAGTGCCCATATCTTCCCTTCATATATATTGTTTTAATATGAATTGGATGAATGCAATTGCAAGTAAAACAGAAAAATGCCCATTCCATACAATAATACAGGAGCTGAACATTAAGGTAATAACAATGAGTCGCAAAAGCCTTGGCTATTGAAGCAGAGCTGACATCATTGTAATAATTTATGTTTAATTATGTTATAATTATGTTCGGAAGCGATGTGCAACAATAACTGTCTGTATAATTTGTGCAGTTTCATCTCAGAATACATATAAAAGATTGTGTTAAATTAATTAATCAAAGAATAATTTCTGCTCATAATATCTGGGCAAAAATGGAGTAGAAACTCCTCGATTATGAAAATGTTTAATTCCATACTACCAATTAATTTGCATCTATAATAGCTGTAAAGTAAAAGCAACAATTCCTTGTTGTATATTTATAAACAATTACTTAAAATTGTGCAGTGTTTACAAACTTAAATCACACAGACGTTCTGCATAGAACAGTTACTAATTTTACTGTGATATATTCATAGATATACCAAAGGATTCTTTAAGCAGTTTATTTCAGATTGTTATATTTATGTCATTGATCACAAGTTTGACCTAGTTAGTGCAAATGTTGCATTTTGTTTGGCTATTTTGAAGATGGCTAAAAATTCTATGTATCCTGGACTTTTGTTTTTAAAAATGACAAGAATCAAGTTTATATATACGTATATATTAAGAACGACGATGTCACACTCAGCTTTTAGGTCGTACCTGCTGCTGACACTGTAATATTTAAAATGAAAGTAACAATACACATAATAAAAATAATACAAGGATATGCAAATCTAATATATCTAATATTATTAACTATTATGTGAGTATACTAACACATGTATAACTTTTCCTTTTTCAGTTCCAAAAACCACATAATATTTTTGAAGTTCCTTATTCATGCATTCCTATTTGTGCCATATCTGTGCATAATGATAAAAGCACAAAACAGGTAGAAATGGAATTTATGTATTTTCAGCAATATTTTTATGAGAATAAATCGAAGGCTGTGACATTCTTTATCATTGCTACAGAGGTATTTAGACACGATGAAGGTAAAAAAAAAAAAAATAAATAATAAAAATAATAATAGTAATAATAAAAAAAAGTTACAAAACATATGTCACTGCATGATAAAGCAAACTTTGTAACAAATCATTTCCAAGCAACTCACCCCAAGGTACTATTTAGCTAGCCAAATTGTCACAAAGCATTTGTCACTAACTGATAAAGCAAACCTTGCAACAATTCATTTCCAAGCTACTCACTCAAAAGTAATAATTAGTTTGCCACATTATTACAAACATAAAAACTCATATCCAAGCAACTCGCCCAAAAGTAATAATTAGCTTGCCACATTATTACAAACATAAAAACTCATATACTAGCAAATCGCCCAAAGGTATTAATTAGTTTGCCACATTATTACAAGCATAAAAATTTATATCCAAACAACTCACCCAAAAGTATTAATTAGTTTGTCACATTATTACAAACATAAAAATTCATATCCAAGCAGCTCGCCCCATGGTATTAATTAGTTTGCCACATTATTATAAACATAAAAATTCATATCCAAAAACAACTCGCCCTGAAGTATTAATTAGTTTGCCACATTATTACAAACATTTGTCACTGCATGATAAAGGAAAAAAGTTGTAAAAATTCATAACCAAGTCTCACCCTAAGGTATTAATTACATAACAAGATTATTACTGGGCAGACATGGTGCCTATTACATGATATAACTAAATTTATTTGCTGATTCTTATACTACATTAGAAACAAAGCAATGCTATTCAAATGAAAAAAATTAAAAATAATTAATTCAAGTGAGTTTACCAACATTTCCACCACACTTGACGTATCTGTATGCCAATAGTATAGAATGCATTTTTCCCTTGGTTTCAATAATGTTATTTGCCAAAAGAAATTAAGGAAACAAATTAAGTGATCATACCTTAACAATTCACCTCACTTATTCTATATTGATGTTTTTCCAAAGTAGATAACACATGCTGAAGCAAAGCAAACAACACAAAGTAGTCTTTCTGAACCATTGAGGTTTACAGATTGATACCCAAAATGTGTGCAGCCAAATTAAAACAGCCCAGACTGATGGTTTTTAAGTATGTTTAAAAGCAACCTCATATTATAAATTTACTGCATGTAAAAGAACTTCTCATGATGAAATTCTGGCACACAGGTAGTACTGGTATCCTGGCAATTCATAGCATCATTGACAAAAGACTGTTTAAAAACATTATTTTTGTCAAATGCATTTAGGCTACCCTGAAACAATGACAGAAATCTGTGCCAATATATGTTTATATATCATTCATCAGAATTTCATAATATGATTCACATTGTTTAATGCAAGAAAAGTATTGTAAATGTAAATAATACTGTGCATTGAATGTAAATTTATACAAGCTTATACTGAATTGCCAACACACATTTAATTACCAGATGGCTGAGGTAAACAATAAATTAGTCATGAGTCTGCAATGCAGTATGTGTCTAGTTTGTTATATAACGAGTGTCAAGTATACACTCCAGGAAAAAGGGGCAAAATTAGTAGTTACGGTTAAGATAAAAATATTGCTTCAAATCTGACAGTTTCGTTAAGAATTACATATATAGTGTACACAATAGATAATTTTGTAGTGAATTATTTTGCTGCGTGAGAGAATATGAAACAGTTATTAAAGTGACTTTGCACAAAGTTATTACAACCAAGCGGCAGCATTTTTCAGGTTAGGTAATGACTGATTCTTAATTCCTGTGTTGTTCTGTAAGCTTCTTACCTTTCAGTTTAATTCGGGACACGAAACAATTTAATTCCCTTAATCCTCCCTGTAGCAGGACAACCTCAAAAGACAATATTTTCTTTCAGAAGACTTTGTGCATTTTACAGTTATGAAATTACAGCCACGTTAATTTGTTTTCAAATTCAAGGCACGTCATCAAGTTGGCCAACATTATACTAGGAAGCAGACTGCCAATATGGGCTATTGTTTCACAGTCCTATTACATAATGTGTGAATAAACGGAAGTAATTGATACTAAGTCCTCTCTTTATAATTTTATTTCAGAAGTTTCCTTTATTTAGTCCACACTAAAATGTATCTATATTAATGATAATTTGCACCACTAAACCATTTATACTTCCGCTGAACTCTTGTAGAAAGAGACATCTATTGACAGCAGTACAAGATAATTTTGGTGTGCAGCGCTCGAAATGTCACCTTTCGAACCAATTTTTTGCGGGACTTTGACAAGTCACCGAAGTTCCTAACACAGATAATGGCCATGCAAAATTTAAGTGAAATTATCGTACAAGATGCCTGCCGTGACGTTACGCGGCCAACAGGCCCTAAGGATCTGTTTACTGCTCAATGCAGCACCTCCATAACAACTTCAGAAAATAAAATAGTGCTGTACAAATTAGCATACAGTGCCAAGGGAGTGCAGCCCGTTAACAGCCGCTTGATGACGGTAGTAGCACGGATATATGTTGCTAAATGGAAGCATTAGTGCTCCGTTTTTCTTCCCTATTCATTATTGCAGTAACGCACCTTTTTTACCCAGACAATCACGCAACACAACAGTGAAATTCAAATATATATTTTATGTATTTACTGTCCTTTCCTTGCTCCTATCGTTTAAAATAAAGATACAAAGGCGTACTTATTTAGGTAATGTGACCGTTTAAGGGTCAGTTAACCGCGCAATACCGCAAAACCATACCAACCTTAGAAATTGAAAACCCACTTTGGAACTGAACACACAGTGCCTAAGGAATACAATCGGCGAATAGCCGCAAGATGGCAGTAGTAGCACGGTTATATGTTGCTAAATGGCGGGTATATGACGTAACCGAAGGGCCTGGCAATTCTAAAAAACGACATCTATCATACACCATTAATCCTACTTATTGCAGATATTGATTATATGAGGTTATGTGGTACATGAGCTAGCTAAATGCGATTTCATCAAATCATAAAGATAACCCCATCTATGTCACACTGCAATTGCGGTGCTCTTACTACGTTTGATCAAGTAATATATTGGGTTAAATGGAGAAACTTAATGCACAAAGTTATTGTTAAATAAGAAGTTATTGATTGCTTTGTTTCTTTTTAATGAAAACAGGAGTATTAGTAGTAAATAGAAATTACTATTATATATTATTGTTATTATTATTACTATCACTACTATCACTACTATCATCATCATTATTATCATTATTATTATTATTATTATTATTATTATTAGTATGCCAAGTGTCCTTGCTTTCTCACACAGGTAATAGCATATTTCGTCCTTACACTACCCTATGGGTGCGCTTTTCCCCCTCCTTTTTGCAATACCAACTATATATGCTCCATTCCGCAGAACATTGTGCGTTTCAGATGCAAAAGCTGGCTGCCTGACTTTACGCGGCCAACAAACCCTTAGTCGGCTACATTGCCCATACTAATACCATCAACAAAAAATAACTCTGCTACTACTCGCATCTGCCGACTATTAACTGGTTGAATTCCTTTGGCACTGTCTGCTCATTTACATCGCTTTTTTAATTTCTAAAGTTGGTATGGATTTGCGACGTTGCGCTGTAAATAGACCCTTAGTGAGCAACACCCTTTTTTTCTTTTAAGTTATATAATTATAGCCTAATGAAAACATATATTTAACTTAGTGTGTGAAAAATATATATATATATATTTCATGCCGTAAAGTTATAAAGAATACAAATAGAAATAAAGTAAGAGCTGAAGTTTTACTGACGATGTACTAAGCGACAACATTTAAGAGTTAAATAGAAATAATTCTGTGTTGGCAGCGGAAGTTTATATCACTTTCAGTGCCCTGATTCGGTAGAACTGCTTTGTTCATTGTATGCAAAGATATAAAGAGAATAGATAGGAAATTCCCTTTGCTTATGCATTGTGGAAGATGAAGCACTTTTTTGTTGTTGTTGTTGTTTTTTTTTTTTTTTTTTTTTTTTTTTTTTTTTGCTAAGTCACCATATGTTGACTATACATTTCTGAGGTGAGTACGGCTTTTTGGGTTAAACGTAAACCCAAAAATAAGATTTTTTGATGTTAAATGTCAATTAAGCAGGACATATAGACAGTAGGATTTAAACCTGTATAATGATGAATACGTGAGTGGTGTTTCGTTAAGGTTTATCAAATAGCAGAAGCAAAAACAAGTAAAGGGAAGTGGTTTCACATAAGTTAGGATATTGAAGTGTTTTTGTGGTGTTAAATCTCAATCAAGCAGTAAATTTAGACTGTAAGTTTTAAACCAGTATAATAGTAAGTACGAGTGTGGTGTTTAGTTGTAGTTTCTAGCATAGCAGAAATATAAAGAAGGAAACGGAAATGTATTTCAATACATAGGTTAGTGTACTTATTTAAGTGATTTTTCGGTGGTATATGTAGTGAAATGTGTTATACATTATCAACAAAATGATTCTGTATTGTTTAAGAGATTCCAGCTTTCCAACTCGGAAAGACCGTTGAGAAGCAGCCAAAATTGACAACCTACTCCGGTTTATAAGAAATCTCTTACTAATTCTCCATTTAGCAGCTATTGCGAGAAATAATTAGTATCACATTATGTGCTTATGCACTGCCTCCTAAGTTAACAAGCCATGTTCATAGACATAGCAACACTGTATAGCTGTCAAGTGGTAGGCTTAGAGCAGACGACAATCTCAAGTAAGAAACAAACTATTAACTGTCATAACATTAGATTTATTTACGTTGTTATTTCGTATGCCTGCATAATGCATTCTGGACAAAATAAATTATATTTATAATAAATAAATAATACACTAATACAAATATGTATCATAGTTACTACATTTAAAGTTAATAACATAAAGGTTGAAGTTTTCTTTTCATGCTGCTCTGGTCAATTGTGTTGTTTACACACTTGGTATAATTGTTTACGATAGTATTTACAAACTTAAAAACTACTTTAGAAGTAATTTCTTTAGATTTTTATGACCACAGATGCACTTATCAATGTCACCGTAAACACTGTTGGTTTCCAAGCCCTGCATACTTAGCATAGTAAGAATGATTCTTTAATTACCTACTGTAAAGACTTTATTTGCTAAGTCTAAAGAGTTCATTATATATTGAAATATGGCAGCCACATGAAAAAAGACGCCCACAACTACATCATTGGGTACTGAAAGTCCTTGTAAACAGCCAAAATATTAACCACTGATTTCTGTTTCTTTCCCCCCTCTTAATAGACCAATACAAAGCTCGCATCTCAGAATTTTGCAGACACTATGAGACACATAACCACAAACATACAACACTTGAGCTGCTTGATACTTCATACTCTTCTAAGCAATTAGAAGAAATAATGAATGAAAATACTATACTTGATTCAGTATAGCTTACATTTCCATTCTAATCACAACATGTTTTTAAAGCTCTCTAAAGTTTTCCCGATCATTTTAAATAAACACTTTACTCTGATTTTTTTTCTGACTACATTATTTGCCTACAGGATACACTATAATTACTACCAGATATGATACGATATTTACCAACCCGTTTTTCTAGAATACCAGTTTGTAATTTGCCGGGCAAAATATACTCAACAGACAATTTGTTAGGACAATTTCACAAATAAGACAGTAACTTTTGTACATCTTTGCAAAGCTTTAAAAGTATCGTTTGACAATCCTGAGTGACCTAGGTGTTTACTTTACCACTTCTCTAACCACTGCAAAAATTGATTAAGGTATTTAACTTTATAATCATTTAAACTTGTAATAGGAGTAGCTCAATCATTGTGCTTGATTATTCCCTTCAGTGTAGCCATAGTATTTACAATATCCCACTATTTCTTTATAAAAGTTAAAAAAAAAAAATAACAACAAAAACGGCACATTACCTTCATAGTCTGTCACAGTTTTGAGAGCAGCTATAGTTGTTTCATGAAACACACTGTCTAAAATACCCACATTTTGTGTTTCAAATGTCGGATATAATGCTTTAACATTGAGCTAATAAGCTTTTTTAATGACATTGTCGATTTCACTTTTATGAAATGCTCTAAGATGCTCGAAACATGCTTTCATAATACCAGTTTCAAAATCTGGATACACAAAAGATTTCATCTTTTAGGTTTAGACAATTGTTCCTGATGTTTTTGTAAACATGAACAAAATCATACGTTGGGGAAATTTCCAGATACAAATATTTTGGATTCTGCATACTTGATTGGTTATGTTATTATCAGTTATTATAGATATAACAATAAAACCAGTTTCCTGTACAAAATTAACCACTTCTAGCGATACAGTTTTTAATTGCTCTCCTGTCATTTCTTTATCTGGAAACACGCTTAAAATTACCAAAAGAGCTAATCATAAAAGTCTATATAGTTCTTGCTAACTCAGAAGCGTTATTTTCAGCAGTTCCTACTATATCATTGTTTTTAAAACTCAAACAACTCTTGTCTTATATATCATATATTTCATAAATGTCATCTACCTTTAAACACACATATCTATCTTTTTGACAAAGATTTTAAGCAAATTGTTGAAGATGTTTGGCTGAGTTACATGCAGTTCATACTTCTGATAAAACCTGCTGCACATACCTATTGTGTGGAAGTATCAAAGTAATCTCGCAACAAGTTATAGCATGTAAGCGACAGAGAAAACAACATAAACGAAAATATCCATGTGACAGTGGAATATTACTTCTTATTCAACATCAATCTTACTTGATCACTTACAATTTGCAACGTTGTCTTACTGGGGACGTCTTCATTCTCAGTTAATTCTACTGTTTTTGTTGGTTTTTTTTTTTTTTTTTTTTTTTTTTTCCAGAGCAACGTTTGCTTTCTCCAAACAATTACCAACCGTATGCACTTCAACAAAGTGGACGCTAAGGTTATAGTACTTCTCAAACAAGTTACCTAGCTGTGACCATTTATGTAGTTTGACACCACGTGAAAATATATCACTCAAATTATTTGTGGGTATTCCATTATCTTTTAAATATACCTTCACATTCATATGTTTGTCTACCATTGCACTACACACGATACGGAGCCTGGAAAATACTTCAATATCCAAATCAATGTTTAACAAGTAAAACCAAACACCATTATTTGTTACCTTAAACTGCCATTTACTGAGCTATGAATTCTTACCGAAAATATTTACAAATATTTGAAAATTATTCACTGTACCTTGTTTCTCCAGCTCCAACCTTTTAGTTGCATTTCTTTGTCTAATATCCTCCCTCCTGGAATCTGGATCTCTTCTCTCTGTTGGAATAGTGCTACTTAAGTACAGGGGCGGCTCGTCCTTACGTGCTGAAGAGCTGCAGCACGCTACTTTTTTTTCTTCTAAATTACATAACAGACATGCTGAAGGACCATGTAACAAACATAACACATTATGGTAGTAATAAGAAAGGCAGCACTGCCAATGACGAACTCTCGAAGCAAGGTAAACACGCAAGTTTAGCTAATGGAATGCATCCACGTGCTCAAAGCGATCAAGCACGGTAGGTGAATATTGCGCTTGCGTAGAACCTTCCCCTCTTACCCCCCCTGACGGTCGCTGTCCCATCGTTTTCGCACTGCTACGTGCTGCGTTTGGCTAAAGCACGGAATCAATGAAATCGCTACGAGTGTTAGTTCTTTTCCTTATAATCGTTTTGGCAGCAGACGAAACAGCCCTGCCACACTCACCTAAGTGCCACACTAAACATCAGAATTTAGTGAAATTAATTAAAGCGTATTACAACGTTTTATTTTAGTTATAATAACTAATTATATCTTTGTGATACAAACTGAGCCATAAAAGGACTATTATCTCCATACCTTATTCACATTGGAACGTACAGAACATTGTTTGTTATATTGTTTGTTAACATTGGTAACCATAAGTTCATATTGGCGCAATGTGTTACTTCCGCAAATGTGAAATCTAACAGGCCCACGTGTATCACATTGAAACAAAGTGTTCTGTTGTGTAAATGTTATTCAGTGTCAGTTTTCAGTTTATTTCCAACTGTGATCGCACTTTATTATATTTCAGTATCATTCAGTGTAGGTTTGTGTTACTTTCATAGGTAAGAAAACTTTAGTCATACATAATGAATATAGTTGATGAGCTGTTAAAAACTCCCTTTTCAAGGCGATCGTTAGATGAAAAGATCAGGATAAAAAATTTAGGGCGACCTACTCCTGATCTAAAAATTGAACAGAAAGCAAAAGGAAGTAAAAATTCTATTTACACAAGAAAGTTTAACACAAATATATATGACAACAGTGACTGGATCTGTGGTTGTGAAATCAGAAACGCGCTCTTTTGTTTTCCTTGCCTCTTGTTTGGAAGTACAGATTCGTGGTCTACGACTGGTGTTAAAGATCTAGGTCATGTTAATGAATATATAAAAAAACATTCAAATAGCAAGAAGCATATGAAAAACTCGCTTGACTTCTCAATGCTTGGAGGTGTAAATATTGCAACGCAGCTAAGCAGGGCATATCAAGATGCTACACAAAAACATAATGAACAGGTTGAGAAAAATAGATACATATTATCCAGGATAATAGACTGCATCAAATTTTGTGGGGCCTTTGAGCTTGCTTTGCGTGGACATGATGAGACGGAAACGTCAGATAATCCCGGCGTGTTTTTAGGCCTTATAAATCTATTGGGCAGTATAGACAGTGCGATGAAAGAGCATACCGAAAGCAATAAGGTGTTCAAAGGATTATCTAAGACCATCCAGAATGAACTACTTGATTGCATGTTGGAAGTGTGCCACGAAGAAATTGAAAGAGAAATGAAGGAGGCAGCCTATGTTGCTATCATGGCAGACGAAACCACTGATATCACTGAAAAAATTCAGTTGGCATTAATTTTTAGATATGAAAGGAACGGCTTTATTTATGAACGGTTTTGGGGATTTTTTAATCCATCTGATCAGACCGCTAATTCTATTGCCGGTTGTATTTTGAAAGAAGTGGACACCCTTTCTAAGGATGATCGCCATAAAATCATCGCCCAGACTTATGACGGTGCGTCTGTAATGAGCGGCAACACAGGAGGCGTGCAGATCAAGGTGAAAGAACACTATCCTCTCGCACAGTATGTACATTGTTACGCCCATCAATTAAATCTGGTTATGGAGAAAGCAGCTTCTCAAAATCAGTCCGCCAGAATATTCTTCTGCAATCTCTCAGCTTTTCCAGCATTTTTTTCAAGATCTCCACAGCGTTTAGCAGCATTGGAAGCAACTGTTGCTCGAAGAGTTCCTCGAGGATATGCAACAAGATGGAATTTCAAGTCTAGGACTGTTAACACCGTATATGAACACAGAGAATCTCTGATCGATTGTTTTGACGAATTAGAACAATCTTTATCAGATAGGACAGTGCAAGAAGCTCGTGGCCTGCGGCATAATTTGGAGGATGGAGAATTTAATTTCTGGCTTGCTTTTTTTCAGAAAATAATGCCACATGTAGACATTTTGTATAATCAGCTACAAGCAAGACAGATGGATGCAGTGAAGGCAAAAAATGCAGTCCAATCTTTTGCCAAAGCAATTGATGCCGTGCGAAGTAGAACGGATGATATAGCACACCAGATTCAGACATCTAACGTCCACGTTACAAAAAGACATCGTAGGGAAACTAACTTAGGAGTAGATGCCAAGGAAGTATGTGACCGAATAATATCGGAGGTACACAGCCGCTTTGAGTTCACAGAACATCTTGATGTTGCAAAACTATTGGATGCAAAAAACTTTGAATTATTTTCTCAAGTTTTTCCTGAAACAGAACTCGGCATTGTCTGTGATCGATACAAAGATCTCGACAAAAACAAGCTCCGAGCCGAACTTAGCATTTTATATGAGCATCCGGAATTCAGGAAAGTAGAAGGTGCTCTTCCACTCTTGCAGTTGACACTAAAAAATAATCTGCAAAAAACTTTTAGTGAAGTGACAAAGGTTTTAAGAATTGTTGTGACTATTCCCATGTCAACTGCAGAACCAGAACGATGTTTCTCCTCTTTGAAGAGGATAAAAACCTTTCTGAGGAACACCATGTGTCAGGATCGCCTTACCTCTCTGGCCATGCTATCCATAGAGAAGAAATTCGTTACAAATATCAGGGATTTCAACGTCAGAGTGATGGACAAATTCTGCATAAAGAAACATCGGCGTATGGACTTCATTTTTCGAAACTAGGTGAGTTGCATGCATTTTTTTTCCCCCGTGCAGCACGCTACTTGTTTTAGGCACGAGCCGCCACTGCTTAAGTATGATGGCAAATTCTGGAACTTACAGGGCACTACGTTTTCTTTTAATTTAGGGCATCGCAACACAAGTTTTGTAACAAAACCATTTTCAAGTTTCCAGTTTGCATTAATAATTAATTATGTTCTTTTCGTCAAAGTGGTTGGCACACACAGCTGATGACGATGTTGAACACCAGTCTTTCCGTGGGATAGCAGGAATCCACGCCTGCCTCTTTGTTTCTTCTTTAGGGAATGAAAATGTAGAAACATTATCTTGTAACTTAACACTGGTGTCATAATTTGATTTACATCCAGGGACACAGCACTTTCCAAGCATTTGAAATACATTTCAAAAGATTGTAATTAATTAAGTTCGCGAAAGTTTTCAAAATCTATAAGTACAGGTTATGTGCCATATTATACAAGAGAATGCTTAATACTGCAGCTTTCTATGTGATTATCATAGCAAGCTCTTCGTGAACGAGAAAAAATAACGTTAATTGTAAATACACGTGATGTAATTGCAATATTACTGAATTTGGAAATAAATTTAAAACATATAGCTTCAACTTGTTGACTTTCTGCAGATTTCGCAGCCTACGTGCAGTGTGACCAAATCTACGAGCATCACGGCTAGTAAATTCTAGGAGGCAGTGAATATATGCAGTCCACATTGAAAGGTTCTTTTATTATCTTTGCGATAACCCTTATATTTTTCGCTTTTTTGTGCATTATTTATAGTTCATGTAGTGGCATTAATGGCTATGGGCATGAGAGACAAACAAACAAAATTTGGTCAAAATCCCACATTACATGTTTAAGTTTTATTTGCTTAATAGACTTTCATAAACGCTAGTTCTTAGTTTTTAATGTATGATAATGACCAGTTATAGTTACTACATATCCTTGGGTATGTCACTTTCGTTAAACACACCATTTTAACTTCTTTTTTTTTTGTGTATCCTCCCCGTCCAACTCCATTGACGGATTTGGACTCGTATACGTTTCTGTTGGCTGCCGTGTGAGAACAGTTGGGAGGCGCTAGTGAGCTTGAGAGAACGTCCCACAATTACCCGCGCGCATTCCCATCATACTTCGTCGCTGTTTTCTGTTATTCTATGGATGTTGCATCACATTTTAAATTATATTTGATGTACAATTGCATTGTTGAAGTGCTTCGTTTTATTCTTGACGTTTCTAATATATTTTTATTAGGTTACACTTTTCTTTATATAATGCTAATAGTTTTAAGTTTCCCAAAGCTCAAAACGATTGCAAAATGACGATAAATGACGTGAACGCAATTATAGCAAAATGGCGAGAAAGAACTTGTAAGTACCCACGAAATATGGGAATAGTATCAAGATTAGTCCTAAGGTAAGTGACTACCAATATAATCGTACATTAATACGTATTGAAAGCAAAAGTGACAGTGCAAGTACATATTGTAAAATAAATGACATATGCATATATGCACAGAAATCACGATTACTGTCAATCTCTAAACCTATTAAAGCTTACGTGAAATCGTATTTATATTAAAAGTATAAGCTGCAGTGGGTTCATTCCGTATAGATTGATGCGGACACTACCTGCTTTGTTCACTATTATGTATAAGCTACATCAAAATTGAGAACCTTTGCTGCTGTTATAACAATGTAAATAAAGACAGGCAATTTTTACGTTTATAAGCTGCTTTATCTTTTGAATACACAGTTCAATAAGCAACACCTATTTATCATTATATATTTAAAAAGTTGTACGCATCAATTAATGGCAAAAGATGCAGAAAGTGGTATATCAGATGAACAAACATAACTTATACTACTGCCTTCCTTTATATTGCAAAGTAATTAAAATTAGGACATCCTCTTAATATAATGGGCAAAAATTATTCTGAAATCAAAAGCCTGGAGTAAAGAGGATTTGTTAATATAATATTTTTCGTGCTAAAATTTAAGTGACTACCATACAGCTTCTGGCAAATTAAATATTTTTCTCAAGCTCAGGTGTTTAAGAAAAAAATGTATACCTTTATAATACAAATAGAAACCTTTTAATATAATGCCTATATTTAAAGACCACCTCTGGATTCCTAATTCACGATGATGCTGATGGGATGGCATTACCTACAATATTTTCTGCTAAGCATATTGTGAGTTGCTTTTCCTCTATTTCCATTTCACAAGCTTGCTTCTTCTTTGCGGAGGTATAAATTATCCCGGAAGCCACGGATGACCACATTCTAATTATTAATATTTTAAAAAGTTTATTCTTGTTTTCACATTCTAAAATAAATTTCTCACAAATTTCCTAAAGTATTTCTGTCAGCCTTTCTAGCAGTCTGGTTGGCAATGTTTGCACCTGACAACAGCAACTATTTACTGTCATTATTTATATTATAAGTATTTATTATTATTATTATTATTATTATGTACCAATCAATGTATTATTCTTGTTTCAGATATAGAACTGGCTATGAGGTTCCAAAAAATATCACATGGTGAACTGCTATGTTGGAAGATGTACATAAATAAGTTTTGTGAAGATTAGTATGGTCTTAGGTGTACCTAGATGTTAAAAATAAAACTCTTTGTTGTCAGGAAGATTTAAGTAGAGCATGGTACAAGTGAAGTGCTTAAGCAGTACTATAGTAACTTGTAAGACAGTGATGAAAATTGAAATTAATTTAGAGTTATTTTCATGCCTTATATGAGAACGCAGAAGTACCTTACTGTGCACATTTTTAAATATTATTATTATTATTAATATAAAAGTAAACATAAATCTCAAGACAAAATATCAAACCATAAGCCTTATAAAAGGCACATTTCCATATTAGGTAAGAAATTTCAGAATCTCTGTTCTGTGGTTTGGAGACTAAGACAATGCCTCATACATAGGTTTCAAATTTGCTATAATATTACAAACACATTTTCACAATTATTAGATACAGATCAATCTGGGGATCTTACAACCAGTCCCCCCAGGGGCATACTACGGTAGATGCGGGTTTGACGCACCCGGGGTCCCGAGCAAACCTTGACTCCCGACTCCTTCAGTGGGCAACCTCTGAGTGGTGAGTGAGTCACTAGGTCAAAATCCCCACCCATGTGTAGGCCGTGCTTGGAGACCCATGTCGGTGGAAAGGAATATCCTGGTTGGTTGAGGGTTGCGTATCTGAGCCTGGGCCTTCTGTCTTTTCAGTGACTTGGGAGGGTACGCAACTTAATACACCGTTTTGGCTTCTGTTCACCTAAACGGGAGGCTAGGGACTAGCCCGCCCCTAGTCAATCGGCCAGGACTAGGTATTATAGTGAACTCCATGGTGAGTGGGACGGCGAGCCTGCTATATTCCCTGTGTAGCCCTTTCATCCCAGTGAGGTGACCCCTTATTGGACTACGTGTTGGGCGGGGAGCACCGGGGGATGAAGATTAAAATTTACGCTCATGGCAAATTCCAAAAAGCCATTAAATATGGTACTGAATACGGAAAAGAAGTAGTCGAGTGTTGTGGTCCTCGCTACTTGATTGTTAGTAGAACAGAGGAAGGACAAAAGTTCTCTAGCGTAAGACCTTTTATTATTCAAAAGAGTCTTGATAACATTGCTGGTCCTGGTAGAAGCAGAATCAGCATCCCAGGCTGCAAAAATACGAAAGGCCAAAATGTTATCCAGCTATCAATGTACACAAAAGCTTGAATTCCTCACGCGGTGTCGTACTGGACGGCTTGACCAGTGAGGAAATTCAAGAAAATCTTGCTCCCCAAGGCGTAACATCTGTGCATCGTGTTCAAAGAAAAGTAAATGGAGAACTTGACCCTACCCGTACCATGTTTGTTACCTTTGATCGAGATAATGGCAGGGTATGAATCCATTGAGGTAAGACTGTATATACCGAATGTTATAAATGTCAGCGCTTTGGCCACACCAGTGAATTCTGCAACGGTGGCTAAATCTCGCATGACGGAGAATGCATGTCAGCTCCAACGTGTGTTAACTGTAACGGTGAACATCCATCAAGTTCCCGTAACTGTCCCCGATTTGCAGAGGAAAAGACGGTCCAGGAGATTCTGGTTAAAGAGGTGTCCTCCTTGGAAGCCCGGAAACTCTTGCGCATCCGCCAACCCTCTGTCCCGAAGTATGGTACCTATAGCTCAGTTGTAGCTAAATTGGTACAAAGTCGGGAAATCGCAACTCAAACCTGCGATATAAACGGGGTCAGGATTGCAGAAAAGATTCTAACATCCAGCTCACTTCCTAGGCCCTCGACTTCAACATTTAAGTCACTAGCAACATCTACATCTGAAACTGTAAAAAGCGCTAAAATTAAATCGCCGCCAAAGCAATCGTCCTCAACAAACAAGTCTGGCAAGCTAATACTATATAAAGAACCAGAAAGAAAGTTCAAGAACACCTATGAGGGAGCTGACTTCCTTAAGCAAAGCGTAAATTCTATTCCCAAAGCAACAAAGGGAAACAAGAGTCCATGGAGGTCCTCTTCTGAGGATTCGTCTGGAAAGGAATCAGGTGGGCGACTATCATTTTCGCCGATCTCTATTTCCAATCGTTTCGAGGTACTCAACCGACCTCTGCAGCCTTCAAAATAGAAATAACCACAATGTACAACTTATCCTATTATAAAGAACATGGCTATTCTACAATGGAAGTTACGTGGAATAAGAACATATCGAACTGAGCTTGAACTGCTACTTAACCAGAACGATCCTTTGGTCGTATGTTTGCAAGTGACTAAGCTCCGTTCACAAGCCCGCTTCAAGATTAAACGGCACACCCCTGTAAGGTGTGATCTATCACCGGAAGAGGGTGTACCTGCGCTCGGAGGCACTATGATGACCATCAGAGATGATATATTCACGCAATCAGTATCATTACAGTCCAACATCCAGTCAGTAGCTGTAAGGATTAAACTGTCACATACCAGATTCACCATTTGTAATATATACCTTCCTCCGAGTGACGACCTCTCGCTCACTGATTTAGGGGATCTAGTTTCTCAACTACCAACACCTTTTTTTGGTAGGTGATGTAAAAGCCCTCCATTCCCTTGGGGATCAGCTCGGACTTGTGCTAGAGGTAAGTTAATTGCCGATTTCTTGAATAATTCTAACCTAATTCTTCTGAACTCCGGAGAACCTATATTTCTTTCTGATGCTTTCAACAGTTTTTACTTTCTCTATACGCACTATGTACACAGTGTACAGAGAAGATATTGCACTCCACCCAAAAATACGACACCGAGATTTCACCGGAAATATATGTTTTAGGGTCCCCTTTATCTAAAAAAAAAAAAAAAAAAAAAAAAAAAAAAAAAAAAAAAAAAAAGCACGTGTGTCCGTGTGTATGTGAACACAATAACCCAAAAACGAAAAGTCGGTAAATACCAAACTTGGTATTTAAGTTTGGTATCTTCCAGGGATGCGACACGAAGATTTTGAGAAAAATCCCTCCACCCCAATTATCCTTTACTTGGAACTTTTTTCGAAATTTTTGATTTTCTCAAAAATGGCTGAACGATTTTGATTAAAATTTCGTATATTAACGACATTTTTCTGACAAATAAAATGTATATCTTGAATTTTCTGGGAATAGCCTCAGAAGAGTAGTTTATACTCGATGAATTTTACTGAATTTTGAATAACTGCTAAACCGTAAGATATGGACAAAAACTTACTGCACAAAAAATGTAGAGCATGTTAAAACACACAACTTGTTATATACATTTTTTTCGTGGGGTTCGTTGTTTTTTAGACATTCCTTATTTTTGGTTTCTGCTATGAAAAAACTTAATTCTTTTCCGATACAGGAATTTGTCAACTGCTGTCCATACAAACAAAGGAACTTCAGTGACATAGCAACCAGCTTTTGATTATCACTTTAACCTATGATACTCCCTTATGTCGCTTCTACTTACAAGGAAGGAAGTAACATGGCTATTTCTGCTAATTTTTTACTGATTAGCATGAAGTAAATAGAAGTATAAGCTTTTTAAGAATAATTTGTTGTACATATGTAGAGAAAGTCATGTGAATGGTACACATCTGATTTTTACACTTGGATTTAGCAGTTTGTTCACCACCATTAGCATCTTCCTTACAGTTGAATATTATCTCTGATTGACATTCTAGTGACCAGTTTCCATGTCTTATTAGTATCTTGCCACAAGATACATGTTCCACACGTTTACCTAGATGGCGCATAGATCAAGCCAACTGCAACCTTTACTCCCGGTTGGCTGCCTTTTATTACGAGCACGACTCTGTGAATGTTATAGTGGAGCACATCACGAAAAATATTCTTGATTCTGCCGAGCAGTCTATTCCACGGTCGACGACCCGCACCTGTCGTCAATTTCCGGTACCTTGATGGACGGATGAATGCCGGAATGCTATTCGTGCTCGCAGGCGTGCTGTCAGGATTTTCCAACGTCGCCCAACACTGGATAATCTGATTGAGTATAAAAAGATGGGTGCAAAATCTAGGCAGATTGTTAAGGATAGCAAAAAAAAAACATCATGGAGCAACTTTGTAGCGTCATTCAAGCGACATACACCTTCCTCAATCGTATGGGATAAATTAAGGCGCGAGGACGGAAAAACTACTCATACGCCAATCGCGGTCTTAAAACAGCTGTAGGAGATGTTGTTGATAAGTTTGTCGTGGCCACCACTTTTGGCAGTGCTTTCGCTGAAGTGTCTAGCTCAGAGAATTATTGCCCTGATTTTCTTCCCGTTAAGGCTCAGGTGGAATCGCAAGGTTTCAACTTTCGTTCTAAAAATCTTGAAGATTACAATCAACTCTTCACCACGAGGGAGTTACAGCATGCACTATCATCTTCGCGAATCTCTGCACCAGGTCCTGATGGAATACACGTCCAAATGTTGCAATATCTCTCTCCTGAAGGTAAGGCCTTCCTGCTCGAGGTCTATAATCGTGTTTGAGTTGACGCTACTTTTACCTATTTTGAAAGCTGTAAAGGACCGTTTTCTTCCATCCAATTTCCCTCACCAAATGCGTTTGCAAGGTGATGGAACGCATGATCAATGGATGGTTGATATGGTGGCTCGAAACACAACCTACTGACCAACACCCAGTGCGGTATTCGACGACGTCGTTCAGCAGCTGACTCCTTTTATCTCGATTTCGACGCAGATAATGAATGGATTCATGAAGAACTGTCAAACCGTTGGGGTGTTGTTTGACCTAAAAGAGGCTTATGATACGTGTTGGTGAGCAGGAATAATACGTTCCCTATACAGCCGGAACATATGTGGACGCCTTCGTTATTCATTCAGGAGTTTATGAGGGACCGCATTTTCCGAGTGAGGGTCAGCTCGGTTTTATCAAATATTTTTGTTCAAGAGAACGGAGTACCACAGGGATCGGTACTAAGCGTCACGCTGTTTGCTATAGCAATTAATTCTATATCGAAATGTATTCTCCCAGGAGTATCGATCTGCTTCTTCGTAGACGGCTTTGCCATCTATTGTACTTCTCAGCGCACACCTTTTTTGAAACGCATCTGCAGCCTTGTTTACATAACCTTTCAGATTGGAGCTCTAAAAACGGCTTTCGCTTCTCTGATGAGAAGTCACTCTGCGTGAACTTCTGGCGTCGCAGGAGGCAATTACCACCTTTGCTGCGGTTTGGCACAGTTTTACTACCATTCGCGGATGAGACGAGATGCCTTGGTTTGATATTCGATAGAAAAGTTTGTTGGTCACCACATATAGCACAGCTGAAAGCGCGCTGTAACCGTTCTCTCAATATTTTGCGGATACTAGGTGGCAAATCTTGGGGAGCGGACGGATAGTCTTGCTGCGCCCTTACCGAGCCAAGTTAGATTACAGATGCATAGTTTATTCTTCGGCAAGACCATCTGTGCTTAGAAGATTAGACACTGTCCATAATCAGGGTATTCGTGTGGCTGTTGGAGCTTTTCCAACCAGTCCAGTAGCCAGCCTTTATGCTGAATCGGCAGAACCCCTCTGCAATGTAGGCGCGATATCCTGTTAACAAATTATGGCTGTGGACTAAATTGCATGCCTTCGCATCCAACGTTCACTCCTTTCTTTAACACCGAGCTAGACAAACGTTATAAAAATATCTCAATTAGTCCACGGCCCGCAGGTGTTCGCTTCCGAGAGCTTCTTCATAAACACGATATCGCAATGCCTAGAATGTTTCTCAAGGGGGAAAGGGTGCACCCACCTTGGTTACGCACAATATTCCACGTAAACCTCGGGATGGCGGCATTTCGAAAGTCTAAAATGTGTTTTTCTAGTATCCGTAGATGTTTTTTTTTTTTTTTTAGAATTTTTTCAAACTACAATGACCGAACTTGTATATATACTGACGGAAGTGCACCGTTGGTGTTGGGTGTGCCTTTGTTTATGATACCGAACAATATACATTCGGTTTTCATAGTGGTACCTCCATTTATAGTGCGGAGCTTTACGCAATATATCGAACCATTCTGCACCTTGGCCGTCGAAATTTGGGGGACGGCCTTATATTGAGTGATTCCCTGGGTGCACTTCAGAGCCTTAGTGAGCTGTACAACTACCATCCTATCGTGCAGCGCATCCAGGATGCCCTCCGCGCTTTGTATGCTTCCGGGGTTAATGTGGAGTCTGCATGGATTCCTAGTCACATTGGTTTGTCGGGGAATGAACTAGCAGATTTTGCAGCAAAGACGGCAACCACCGAACCCAGTACAAACATTTCCTGTGTAACATCGGAAGACTTTAAGCTTGTTGTGCTCGGGGCGATACTTTCGTGCAGGCACGAAGAGTGGTCAGCTCTCCGCGGAAACAAGCTTAGAGTAGTGAAGGATCTTCCAACAAACTAGGTAACTTCAACTCGTCAATCTCGACGGGAGGAAGTGACTTTTAGCTCGTTTGCGTATTGGCCACTGCAATTTTACACATAGTTTTATACTTATGAGTGAATGTGCTCCTGTGTGTCCGCTATGTGGAGAAGTTTTGTCTGTCCATCATGTGTTGCTAAAGTGTGTTAATCTAGCACATATTCGGGAATCACTGCAACTGCCAGTCAGTCTTGCAGAAGTCCTGGCGGACGATAATCGAGCGCTAGCTAAGATTTTTACATTTTTTATCAAATATAACCTTCAAATTACGGATTTAGTGGTTTTTACCTTTGTTTTGTATTCATTTAGAAATATATATATTTTTTTTCTTAAATAATCAATATGTGTTTTTTTTTTTTTTTCATGATTACTTTTATACATTTATTTTTAGATTTATCTTTCGTTCTTATTTATATTTCTATTGAGCTTTATCTCTGGCTTTTGCCATGATTTGTTAGATAAGGGAACTGATGACCTTGTAGTTGAACGCCCTTAAACACCAACACATAACCAGACCATAATTATTTTTTGCAATCATAGTAACCACAATGATTTCAAAATTAATTGTATGTGTACCCATCATAATATAGATTAATGACTTTTAAAAAATTTGAGATTATGCCATTATAATTATACAAATAAGTAATTGATTAAAATATATTTTATCTAAAAATTTAGATTTGTTTTTACAGAAGGAACTCCACTTTATTTAGTAAACCAATAAGAACATACAATAATTTATTTAAATAGTTACTTACATATTACACACTGTCTAAAATAACGTAAGGTTTTTGGAATTTAAATGATATGACTTATAGAATACAAAATATTATGCACAAAAACCCTAATTGTAATTTCTCAGTTTCTGTATATGAACTAATTTTCTCTGTCAAGACAACAATAATTAATGGAACAGTCTACATGTTTATGTAATAGCGAACTATAAAAATGGTAAGGATTAATATTTCTAAACTGGATAAGTCAAATGCTATATTTGAACTAATGAGCTGTTTTATATTCACAAATTCTGTTGTAATAATTGAAACTATAATAAGGGAATTGCCAATAGTTATTCTTATTATCATTATTATATTATTTTTTCCTTTTTATTTGAAAGGAAACTTCCAATCCTAAAACCATAGTGCATTATTTGATGAAGGCAATCATTATGTAAAAATTATAGAATAAAGAGGTACATGCCTAAATATTACATTGAATAGATGTATCTATTTTTATAGTAAATTATTGTTTGTAATATTACCAACATTACTGTTTCATATTCATATAGCTTTAAAATCCATGTGTGTTTATTCGGTTAGGAAGAAACGAATGCCACCTAATTAAAATCCTTGACATGTTGCATAGAAAATATTGAATTATCCTTTTTATATATTTAAAGATTACATGAATAATTTTTCAGGTTCTGTGTGATTTATGCCATTAACTTTATACATAATATTCTTTATGAAAAATGAATGTTAAGTTTAGCACATAATTTTTTCTGTGCACTGGTTCTTTGGAGCATTACCACAATGTAATATGATTTCAAGTATCTCAATTTGCTTTTAATCAAAATAGAAGTGATAGCGGGAAACTTTATGTGGTTTAATTCTTTTTCATTTGCAATTTTGGTTTAAAAGATTTTCGGGAAATATTCACATTAGCACTTAATGTTTATTAAAATCAAGAAAAATTATGAACTAGTGTTTAATTTTTCTGTGCAAAAAATGAAAGGTTCAGAATAACTAGTACCTCATAATATGTAGTCTTTTCATAAATGTTTATTTGCTGCTACCTTCAATCATTTCCTTCTCCCACCACTCCATGCTCTTGTATTTTGCTGTAGTTATTTAGTTATTACGTGTATGAAGCGTGGTACTTCATACTCTTTTTTTAACTTTGATTGTGAGCATCTCTTTGTTATTTTAACACACTAGTCACCTCAGCCTTACTTGTTTTGTTATTTTTTGTATTGCGCCTTAGCTTGTTATAGATTTATCTCAGTCCGTTCAGTGAATATTTATTTGCCTTACAAGTTCATACCCTTCTGAACAATGCTTAGACATTTCAAAAATGAGGTATCTTTTTTCTAGAGCTTCACACTGCAACAGAAATAGTAATAAAATATGGCCTGAATATTAATATTTTTAAGTTCACAATTCATGTATTTGCACGTAACATGCCTATTTATGTGCTAAGTGTGTTTATATATATATATTTTTTTTAATTGTAGCTATATTATTGCAAACATTTTAGCAAAATAAATACCAATTTATGATTTACAAATTTATAGTGGTTTTACTTTGCATTCAGTAAAAGATGCTAATAATTGATTAAAATTTCACACCATAATCATTTCTACAGTTAATGTGATAATTTTATATTCAAGCTAGGAAGTGACAAGCACCCTACATAAACATAGATCTTCCTAATTAAATTACAGACACTTATTCCACAATTCAAATGATAAAATTATAGTGTATGATTCATAATAGTCACTATTTAAATGTATTTTATTAATATAAAGATATCTGTAGATGTAAACCACAAGTGGTTGTATTGATTTTGCTTTGCTTTTGAACTGTTCATTTGATGTTATTTGTGCTGTGAGCAGGTAATCTGTATTCCTTTCTTGTTATATTTTACATGATATCTATAACTCCTAAAGTTTTTTTTATATATATTTTTTAACTGTCTCATTTATATAACCCCATTTAACGTGTATGGTGATATCAGGGGCTTTAACTTATGGAATAACTCATTGATTGTAGGTTCATAAACGTTGGGATTTTTTTAAACATTTTATTTCCTTCAAACACACACACATTCAGTATCTGGGGGATAGGGAATGACTCTGGCTAAAGAAAAATTGTCTGCCTCAGCTGGGGATCGAGCCTGGTACCTCTGGGTGAGGAGACAGCTCGCTGACAACTCGACACTCCTAAAGTTGTATAATTTTCTCTGGGTGTATGTCATTCATAGCTTTGAAGTAATATTGCACAGTTGTGTCATTAACTTTCGAAATATATTGTTTTATCATTACACTACAGTGTAATTTATTTTGGTAAATTTTCCTTCCATGCACTCTCCACTTCTAAAGATAAACAAATAAGGAAAGAAGAAGAAAAACAACAATGGCGTAGGAATGTCTATTAGCTTCTTGTCACCACTGATGATTATATATACGAGGTACGTCCAGAAAGTAAGTTCCGTTTCAATTTATCTCCGCTGCAGCGCTGCGATCGCAGTTCCGCACATGCGCGGTAGACGCTCTGTATCAAGAAGAAACATGCGCGATTTTGAGATCGCTGTCAGCCACATACGCTTTGTTGTGCTTGTTTACAATGTCGGTGTTGACTGAAAATCCCGCCGCTTGTGAAATCAGATCTGTGATTCGCTTTCTGAATGCTAGGAAAGTGAAACCAATTGAAATTTATCGGCAAATTTGCGAAGTTTACGGACAAAATGCGATGAGCGATTCAATGAAGAGATGGGTCCGACAGTTCAATGAAGGACGTAGTGAAGTGCACGATGAAGAACGAGGTGGGCGTCCATCTTTGGTTACAGGAGAACTGGTTCACGCGATTAGTGACAAGATCCAGGAAAACAGCAAGTTTACAATTAGTGCTCTCGCTATGGAATTTCCCCATACTCATGATCACTAATTCATGAAATGTTACCGAAAAACTGAAATTTCGTAAACTTTGCTCACGTTGGTTATCAAAGATTCTTACTGAGCAACACAAAACACAACGGATGGGTAGTGCACTTCAGTTTTTAACCCTTTATGATGAAGACGGCGAAGAATTTCTGACACAGATAGTCACAGGAGATGACACTTGGGTTTCTAACGACACCCCTGAAAGTAAGCGGCAATCAATGGAATGGAGGCACACTTCATCCCCAGCAGAGGGTAACACGAAACAAATCTTGACACCTCGAAAAATGATGTGCACAGTGTTCTGGGACTGGAAAGGCATCTTACTCGATTTCTTACCGCGTGGTCAAACAATCAAAGCAGATGTTTATTGCGAGACTCTTAGGAAATCGCGCCGCGCAATACAGAATAAGCGCCGAGGATTGCTGTCAAAAGATGTTTTTCTTCACGACAACGCACTGCAAATGTGACGAAAAACCTCCTACAGGGATTTGGCTGGGACGTGTTTGACCATCCTCCGTACAACCCTGACCTCGCTCCTAGCGACTTTCATCTGTTCTTACATCTCAAGTCTTTCCTTGGCGGTCAACACTTCAACAATGACGAAGAGCTGAAAGAAAATATTTCCAACTTTTAGAAGACACAGGCGGCAAACTTCTATGAAGAAGGTATACAAAAAGTTGTGCCACGCTATGAGAAATGCCTGGAAAATTTCGGCAATAATGTGAAAAAGTACTTTAGTTGTTGAAATTTGTGCAATAAATAATTATTCTGTATTTCTACACAATTTAATTTTATTACCAAACGGAACTTACTTTTTGGACGTACCTCGTATATTGCACATAAGTAACTAGCAAACAAACCAAGAATTCTCAAGTAAACAATGAAATAATAATGGCATATAAAGTTTTTCTCTAAGCTGCAGCCAGATCAGAAGCTTTAAAGCGGTACATAAACTTATTGAGAAAATACTAGAGTCGCTCGAAAGATTTCCGATCTGGCTGTAAACTCGAGAAAAAAACCGGCCGAAATTCTGGAGTGGACGGGGCAGAGCGCTACTTTGGTGATTGAGCTACCGTAGTAGGTCAAGTTTCTGTGCCCTGCCGTGTGAGAAAATTTGGAGTCGCGTCGATCGCCTAAAGTGGAAGGCGAGTCCAATTTTTACTTTCTCTATACGTACTATGTAGATAGTATATAGAGAAGGTATTGCACTCCACCAAAAAAATCGATACCGAGATTTCACGGGAAATATATGTTTCAAGGTCCCTTGTACCCAGAAATAGTATTTTCCGTGAACACGATAACTCAAAAACGAAAAGTCGGTAAAATACCAAACTTGGTATTTAAGTTTAGTATCTTCCAGGGATGCGACACGAAACTTTTGAGAAAATCCCCCCACTCCAAACTACCCTTTACATGGAACATTTTTCGAAAATTTTGATTTTCTAAAAATTGCTCTAACGATTTTGATTAAAATAACGTATATTAAAAATATTTACCTCACAAATAAAATGTTTATTTTGAATTTTCTGGGAATAGCCTCTGAAAACTACTTTATTCTTGGTCAATTTTATGGTATTTAGCACGGCTGCTAAACCGTAAGAGATGGACAAAAACTTACCGCACAACAAATGTAGAGTACTTTAAAACACACAATTTAAGTTATACACATTTTTTCGTTGTTTTTTTTTTTATTTAGATATTCCTTGTTTTTGGTTTCAGCTATGAAAAACTTATATTTTCTCGCACAGGACTTTGTGAACTCGTGTCCATACAAACAAAGGAACTTCAGTCACATAGCAACCAGATTTTGACTCTCACTTTAATCTATGGTACACACTTATTTCGCTTCTACTAACAAGGAAACAAGTAATAAAGACTATTTATGCTAATTTTTTCTCGATTAGATGAAGTAAATAGAATAAATTGTTGCAGAAATGTAGAGAAATTCATCTGAACAGAACACATCAGATTTTTAATATTGATTTAACCATCTATTCGTTTATAGTTATCTATGGTGCGTAGCGTGGAGTGATGACGTCACGTTTTAATCTTCACATACATTTCCTGGGCTTTCACGTACCAAACAATATTATTTTATGATTTTAATACTGTTTTAGGATAGTGTAGTTTTTATTTTTAGTTGCCTAGATTAATTCAAGCTTAAATTATACGCAAAATTTCTGCATTCGTTTGAGAATGTTTTACTATTTTTCATAATTAGGAAATATAAAGGTGTTTTTTTTATTTGTGATTCCCTAATTTCAATTTTCTTTCTAAGGCCTTCACATAATCAAACTTAGTAGTGGTCAATTGGTCTCTACCTTGCATATATGAATTAAGTTTATTTAGTAGTGTTATGTCTATCAGAAAGACAAAAACATGCATCCATTCTGCTTTATTTTTAAATTCATTAATAGGTTTGTCCTTCTCCGTAAGAATTATATCATTTTTGAGATCAAACACTGCATTTCAACATTTTGCATCTTTTTCCTATGAAGGTTTAAACATTTCTTGCATATATGAAAATATATGGCATTGAATAACTGGTTAAATAAAAACAATTTTTAGGAAATTTTTGTCAAGTTTTTTTTGGGGGTTAAGGCATGTTTGGGCAATTTTAGGCCATTTTGAGCATTTTATGCACTTTACCATAAGGCTGTGGGATCATTTGTGTTTAATTCAATATTTTTCTTGACAATCAAATTTCTTGGATTTAAGTAGATGCTATGGTAATTCCTGCTATTTTCGGAGGAATGTGCTTCATGAACTTGACCACCTCTCGGAATTCAGTTCCACTTCTTAGAAGTTTTACTAGCTCCTGCCCCTATTTTTCAAGGAATGTGCTTAGTGGACTTGCCCACAACCCCAGGGAAATTACAATCTCCAGATAACCTGGCACTATTGTGCTAGTAAGTGAGCTGGCCAGCTGTTTGTAACCATCTGTACGAACAATATAAGAGCGAACTGACTAAGGTAAAGGCAAGTAATAGTGTTCAATTAAAACTATTTGTTTCAAAATATGGAGAAAATATTTTTTCCATGGACAGTCATATTTTATTCTGTAAGACCTGTGATATGATAGTGGTTGCTGAAAAAAATTAACATTACATCACATGTCATGGGAGACACATAACTTGGTCTTCTGCGACTTAAAAATAAATCCCATGTAAATTTAACGCAGATGCTTCTGGGGGAAATTCGTTCAACATTTTCACCATTTTGTGAGGTGTGTGAAGCATTTTTATCCGCCGATATTCCACTTCACAAGTTGAATCATCCTGAGCTGCATACTTCCTTAGCGGAGGAGACCACAAAATTAGTTCCAACTCCCAGCACATTGAGAAGAACCTACGTTAATCTACAACAAACCTTGACAACAAATAAGAGAAAGGATTGGAGAAAATAATATATTTGTTTCCATCGACGAGACAATAGACACCTTAGGTCGTTATGTAGTGAACATTATTGTTCGAGTTCTGAACACAGCCCTGGAGCAGCTGGATAAAGTCAACTACTCAACGATCAGCTTAGTATTTGATCATACTTTGGCCTGATGGGATTCGGAATTCCAGTGTATTGCTTTTTATTACAGGTGCAGCACCCTACAAGATGGAAGCTGCCGCTTCTTTAAGTGCACTTTACCCAAATATGGTCCATGTCACATATTTAGCGCAAAACAGAAGCTCCAGAAATTCAATTGCCCTTTTCACTTGTTTTGACTAAATGGGTAATATGGCTTGAAGCTTGTAGTTATTATTACAACAATTTCGATGTTGTAAAGAAACTGGTCAATTCCTTCGATAATAATGAATCTGAGTCAATAAAAACACCGCAAGATCTGTTGTTCGTTTAAGAAATTGCAGGTAAACTTTCTCACAACAATGCAAATTATGGATTCCTTCCTGATGCCATAACATCTCTGGAAAACTCCCAAATGGCATTAGTGGACCAGCTACAAATAGTGGATAGTGTAGTGAATGATTTGAGCCGTGCATATGGTAGTGGTCGATGCAGTGTCAAAATCTTATGTTACTCTCACGCGACTTTCTCAAGCTGCTCTACAAACAAACTTCTTACAAAAGATTCTTCTTTCTACACTAGTTAAGCGAGATAAACATTAGCAGAATGCTCTTATTACTTAGTTCCTTATAAGTAAGCGCAAACTAAAAGAATGCACTATCTAAAATGATAGTCAAATGTTTTAAAAGCTATCGTTATGCAATTGCAATTGCAAATCGCTTCTTTGCTTGGCCAGGAGTAAACAGACGTTTCCTGTCTGAGAAAAGTGTACGACATAAATTGTGTGTTTTAATATCTATATTTTTTGTGCAATAATTTTTGTCTATCTCTTACGGTTTACTAATTATGCCAAATCCATCCAGAATTAACAGGTCTTCTGATGCTATTCCCCGAAAATTCAAGATATACATGTGATGCAAATGGCTTTAATATACGATATTTAAATCAAAATCTTTAGAGCCATAAGAAGAAAAATTATCGAAACATTTTCCATGAAAAGGGTAATTAGGAGTGGTGGGATTTTCTTGAAAATCTTCATGTCACATACTTGGAAGATAAGAAACTTAACCATCTTTTCGTTTTTGAGTTATGCTGTCCTCAGACACACACTCATGCACTTTTTCTGAAAATGTTTTTCACCTTTTTAAAAGCCACTTGCCATGTGAAAGAAATCCGTTTCTATCCGTGTGAAAACAAGTTTTAAGTATTTTAAATCTGAAGCAAGTAACAAGCAATATCTCAGAAATGCGTAATTTCTACGAAAAAATTCTGACATGTTCTATTCACACGGCTTTCTTTACATCTCTGCAATAAATTATTGTTAAAAAGCTAATGCTTTTATTTACTTAATGCTAACCAAGAAAACATTAGCAGAAAGTTTTATTATTTGCTTCCTTGTAAGTAGAAGGGAAATAATAGGTTGAATTGATAGTTAAAAACTGGCTGCTATGTGACTGAAGTTCCTTTGTTTGTATGGGCAGGAGTTGCCAAATCCTCGTACGCGAAAAGCATAACCATATAACAAAAAACAAGGAATATCTAAAAAATGTTCAACTCCACGAAAAAAATGTATAACAGAAATTGTGTGTTTTAATGTGGTCTACATTTTTTGTGTGGCAAGTTTTTGTCCATCTCTTACAGTTTAACAGTTATGCAAAATTCCATAAAATTCTTGCAGAATAAAGTACTCTTCAAAAGCTATTCCCATAAAATTCAAGAGATACATTTTATTTATCAGGTAAATATCTTTAATATACAATATTTTATTCAAGATCGTTAGAGCCATTTTTAGAAAAACAAAATTTTCGAAAATAAGTTCCATGAAAAGGGTAGTTGGGGGTGGGGGATTTTCTTGAAAATCTTCGTGTCACATCCTTTGAAGACACCAAACCTAAACACCAAGTTTGGTATTTAAAGGTCTTTTCGTTTTTGAGCTATGCTGTCTACAGACAGACACACCACACACGGACCTATTTCCAGAAATGATATTTTTCCGGATTCAGTGGGACCCAAAACATGTATTTCCGGTAAAATCTCGGTATCCAATTTTTGGGTGGAATACAATACCTTCTCCATAAACTATGTACATAGTATGTGTAGAGAAAGTAAAAAAAACAATGAATATGCCAAATTGTGTTTTACCATGATCTACATTTATTGAGTTAAGTTTATGTCTAGCTCTTGCGGATTACCACTTACGCAAAATTCTTCAGAATAAAGAGGTCTTTAGAGGCTATTCCCAGAAAATTTAAGATATACATTTTATTTGCCATATAAATATCTTCTAAGGTACAGTGTTTTAATCAAAATCGTTAAGAGCCATTTTTGAAAAAATCAAAATTTTCGAAATGTTTTCCATGTAAAGGGTAGTTTGGAGTGGGATGATTTTTCTTTAAAACTTCGTGTCGCATCTCTGGAAGATACTAAACTTAATACCAAGTTTGGTATTTTATCGACTTTTCATTTATGAGCTATCGTGTTCACAGACACACACGTACCTTTTTCTGTAAATACTTTTTTTTGGATAAAGGGACCCTAAAATGTGTATTACCAGTGAAATCACGGTATCAAGTTTTTTTTGGTGGAATGCAATACCTTCTCTATACACTATGTATATAGAACGTGTAGAGAAAGTAAAAATGGTAATATAGATTTTAACAGGACACAGAACATTGTGTTCCATTGGCAGAGCTTTGGTGAACATGTTTACTTTTACGTGCTATGCACATAATGTATAGAGAAGGTATTGTAATGCACCCAAAAATTCGATACCAAGATTTCACCGGAAATGCATGATTTGAGACCTCCTGAATAATAATAATAATAAAAAAAAAAAAAAGCATTTTTAGAGAAAATGTCTGTGTGTGTGCAGCATAGCTCAAAAACGAAAAGTCCGTTAAAAACCAAACTTGGTATTTAGGATTGGTATCTTCCAAGGATGCGACATGAAGCTTTTCAAGAAAATCCCCCCACTCCCAACTACCCCTTACATAGAGCTTTTTTTCGAAAAATTTTTATTTTCGAAAACATGGCTGTAACGATTTTGATTAAAATATCATATAGTTAAGATGTTTACCTGACAAATAAAATGTATATCTTGAATTTTCTGGGAATATCCTCTGAAGACTACTTTATTCTGGATGAATTTTGCTTAACTACCAAAGTAAGAGATGGACAAAACTTAACATACAAAAAATGTAGAGCATGTTAAAACACACAATTTATGTTATATACATTTTTTTTCGTGGAGTTGATCGTTTTTGAGATATTTCTTGTTTTTGGTTTCAGCTTTGAAAATTTTATACTTTTCTCATTTAGGAATTTGCCAACTTGTGTCCATACAAACAAACGAACTTCAGTCACATGGCAACCAGCTTTTGGCTTTCACTTTAATCTATGATACTCCCTTATTTCACTTCTGCTTACAATAAAGCAAGAAATAAGACTATTTCTGCTAATTTTTCTCGATAAGCATGAAATAAATAAAAGAATTAGCTTATTAACAAAAATTTTTAACAGAGATATAGAGAAAGTAATGTGAGTGGAACACATCAGATTTTTCTCTTAGTGACAGAGTTAAACCCAGGAGACATTGTGTATGCTTTCGGTATGCTCCGATTGTTTCCGTTGAAGTAGGGGAGCCATTCCAATTATGTTAGTATTAGCAGACAATGGACAGCACTTTTTGTTTGATAACTTCCGACGTTTTGACTGCAACTCAATATTACAAAACTGTGCCAAAATCGACCTTCTACAATAAAAGGTACTGTAACTTGTTTTAAAGGTAAATTTATATGCATGTCTCATAAGGGCAATTATAACTCAAATTTTAAAATATTCTGTATACTTTCTCTTAATTTTCTAATATTGTGTTATATGTGACTTAGTAGTCAAGTGAGTGTTTAACCCTTTTAGCGCCAGCCCTAATAGCAGAAGTCTGAAAAGCGCCAAGCAATTTTAGAGGAGAATGTAGGTTTTTAAATTATTAGTAATAAAATGAGTACCAAATGACAAGAGAGCTCATGATTTTTAGTAAACCCGTTTGTTTACTAATTAATATGTATTATATGTATGTGGAGTCTTCAATATTGTTAGAAAATTGAAAACAAAAGAAGAATTTGAAAATAGAATTAAAAATCCCAAAATAATCAATAATTAGGCATACAAAACCTCAGTACACAGAGGTTCAGGTTAAATAAATGAAAGTATGGACTTTTCTTTACTAAAACAGCATGCTGCTTTGAAAAACTGTACCTAATCTTAAAATAAAGGTCACCCAAAAAAAGAGAAAGAAACATACACACAAGGGCACGATGCCACTATTACTGAAAACGTCATATAGTACTAGGATACAAATGCAACATAGATTACTGTACAATTTAGCGCTTGTCTTTTACACCTCTGTTAATACATTTTGAAAAGTACACCGATTATTTGCAAGCGTACGAGGTTATCGGATGCATTTTCATCGCTGAAGCTAGAATATATTATCTTCCTCTCTTACGTCAATGTCAGAAACTCATTCAACAAGGTCTGAAAATTCAAAATCACTCGCCTTCTTCTAATACATCGCGAACTGAAGCTCTTATTTTCTCTTCGGTTCGTAACCTTTGGCTAGACGACGCCATGTTTCAACCCATAAACACCAAAGAGCCAGGATATCACCTTCTCCCGCTGCAGGACCCAGGACGTACAACCCAACCGTTTGGCCGGGGAGAACGTACCATGGAGTACCCATTTAAAGTACCTGGGCGTCACCCTGGAAGGCTCACATCCAGGAGGTAGCCAATCGTACCAGTAGACAAATGGCCCAGTTGTACCCTCTGTACAACAGGAAGTCCAAAATGGCATTAAACAACCAACTTCTACTGTACAAGCAGGTAATTCGACAGACCTTTACTTACGCCTGCCAAGCCTGGGGAGTCGACACCCGCTCCCACCTCCCCTCCGACAGTTAGAGGTTCTCCAGTCCCATTACCTTCGCATTGCTACCTCCTCCCCAACATCCAAAAGACCTGAACTTCCCCTCTGTACCAGACCATATCCTCTCGCTATCAAGCCCTTCTTTTACAAACTCCCCTACAGTTTCAATGCGCTTATCCAGGGACTCAGTGAGTATGACATCGACCCCGGAGAGACATACAAACGCCCCCGACTTGTGCTAGGCAACTAACCACACCAATCACATAACACACATTCCTCTGTCAAACATTGCCTCCAAAAGCTCACTTCCTCAATACCTGAGGTTTATATATTATAAAAAAAAAAAAAAAAAAAAAAAAAAAAAAAAAAAAAAAAAAAAAAAAAAAAAAGTCCAAAAACAAACCTCTTTCCATGATTACCTTCCCCAATTATCACCCTTTCACGGCCTGTAGAGGGTATTACCCTGACCTGGCAGAAGACGTGGAGGTAGCCTACAGATTTATCTGTAGCCAACACCTCCTAGTGTCAACCGCCGTGCTGCTGCCATAAACACCGGCAAGAGAAATTAAATTTGGAACTAATTTAACGCATTGGGGTGAAAATGAGGTTCAGAAATGCTCCAGAAAACTTTCTACAACGTAGAAAACACACTTTCCCGCTGGAAATGAAACATGAAAATGGCATCACGATTAGATCGTGATTAGCACTAAAATTACATTTTTACTTGAGATTTCTCACTTTTTGGATTATTTTTGGCAAATTAGGTTATTAAATGCCTTGCCCTAATAATAAGCCATATATTCTAAATTGAGATTTTGTAAGAAAATTTTAAATTGTCACAAACAATATAAACGAATGAAATTTACCATTTTCAAAACATAAATTTAGGGTTTAGCATAAGGTTTTGTTTTGGTGTATTAAGCAGTGATATTGCATTACAGAAATGTTTCCTACTTTAGCTGCCTCTGCTTGCAATAATTGAACTTGACTCATAGTTTTCCTGCAAATTCCAGAGCTCTTGAGGTAGATTTGTACATTTCAAACCAAGCATGTTCAAGTGATGCCCTCATTAAATCATTACCTTGGTGCCTCTAAGAGGGACAAGAGCAGCTAATTCTTCTGTAATACAGAAACCTTTATCAACTCCCCTTAAGATCTGAAAATGGTTCAGATTTTTTTTGCAATAATTTCTGCTAATGTGTAGCTCATCGTTATCATTAGTTCGGATTCCTTATCTATACGAAATATACCATATGAAGACATTTTGTAAGTACTCATTTGTCTACTTTGAGATGATCCACCTTCATCTGAAACTTTCCTTGCTGCTACTTAGAAGCCAAAATTATCACTTATAAAATTACAATTATATCTTCAAATCTCACTAACATTGACACTGCAACATAAGTGAACAACTGCAAATTAGAAGTTCCAAAATGTAATGATAGATGAAATTTTGCAAACATATGTTAGAAAGAGAGGGAAAAAAGCCTTGCTCTTCCAAGCTTCTTATTCCAAATAGATTAACTTATTTCATAAATATAACTCATATCAGTGTAGGCCAAGTGTGATGTGTTAGAGCACGCCACTGCTGTTTTCTATCTACTTCTGAGAACCGGTAAATGGAATGATGTTCCACAACAGAGTAAAAAGGTACCACGTTTATCCAAATGCATGTTGGCCCCCCCCCCATTTTCAGAATTTAGCATTTTAACTACATATATAAAAAGACATTTTAAGGACGTGTGAACAATAATTTTTAAATGAAATTTAAAGGTATGCCATATATTTTGAATCAACTGATAAACACATCCCTTATTCGGGCGACCAGATTTCCAAAATACGGGACGTAAATTAAAAGTTCACATGAATCAACATTTCATCGAAACATTAGCTAATGTGTATTGTGCTTTTAAATAAATAGGTAAAGATACTTGGTCTACCTTTTGTCAAGAAAATATCGGGAATTGATCAGTTAAAAATCCTGTTTAAAAGGGGATTCGAAATTATTGTCGCTAAGTTGGTATAACTTTCCTCTATACCCACGCGGAGTTTGATCGTCATGCATCATCTAGTTTGTTTACAGTACGCCATTTTGCGAGTTCATCTCAAAGGTGATTTGCGATTTTACGATGGATACTAATATTGAACAAAGAATCTGTCTCAAATTTTGCATTGCAAATGGTATTTCGTGTGTCGAATCGCTGAAAATGTTACAGAGGGCTTACGGTGAATCGACTTGATAAAAAACACGTGGTCGAGATGCGGTGGAAGATTTGCCTCGCTCTGGTCGGCCATCAACGGTTTCAACTGAAATGAACATCGCTAAAGTGAAGAAAATGGTATCTGAAAATCGTCATTAGGTCTGAGAGAGATTGCTGCTGAACTTTGTCTCACGAATCGATTGGTACCATTTTAAATGATTATTTGGGCATGACACGCGTTGCAGCTCAGTTAGTTCCGAAAGACTTGAATTTTCTACAAAAACTCAATCGCGTAAGGATTGCTGAAGACATGCTAGAAAGAGCCAGTTCCGATCCTATATTCATGAAACGCATTGTAACTGGTGACGAGACGTGGGTTTACAAGTTTTACATTCAAACCAGTCATCAAGCTTCCGAATGGCGCCTTCCAACTGAACCGCAACCTTAAAGGGCGCGTCAAACTCGATCAAAACTGGTCATGTTCGCATTTTTTTTCCGATTATTGCGGTGTTCTTGCCATAAGGCAAATAAAGACTATTATCTGAGCGTTTGAGAGAACAAATACAGCGAAAAAGGCCAGATTTGTGGAACAACGCATTGATTCTGCACCAGCTCACAAGACTATTATTGTGAACAAATTTCACCGAACCACCACCGTATCTGGCTCCTGCTGATTTCTCTCTCTTTCCAAAAGTCAAGTTACCACTTCGAGGCACCTTTTCAGTCGATACAAGACATACAGAAAATTCGCGGCGACAATTGACATCGATTCCTAAAAATGCCTACAAAAAATGTTTTGATGATTGGATTATTCGTTGGCATAAATGTATAACTTCAGAAGGGGCCTACTTTGAAGGCAATAAAATTTGTTAAATAATTCATTTTTTGTGTTTTATTGGTGAATTCCCGGAACTTTCTTGACACAGTAGTAAGCTATATCTTTTTGATAAAATGCATTCTAAAAGAAAGAATGTTAAAATACCAATAAAGTAACTATTATTTATAATTGTTTAGATAGATCATTCCTATTTTGACCCTCAAGTGGCCTGAAGATTTTGCAGTGTGCAGTTACAAAAATATTTGTTTTGTTGTATTTTGCAGAGGAATGAATATCACTTAAAGAGTTTGACATTGTCCAATATTTTGTAAAAATCAACACAAAATATTCTGAAAATGAACCTTAGCTATCATTTTTTAATAGTTTTCCCGTCAAAGATATTTTGATCAAACTATTAGAGCAATTTTTAAGAAAATCAAATATTTTCGACAAACGTTCCACATATAGGGTAGTTAGATGGGGGGATTTTCTTGAAAATCATATTGCATCTTTGGAAGATACTGAACTAAGTATCAAGTTAAGTGCAATTTTAATGAAAGGGGTTTTGGAACAGTTATATGTTTGAATTAGGATATATTGTAACTTGTGCCCGATACGTAGTCTAGTTAAAATGACCTCTTCACAACAACACGCACGTGAGAAGGTGCGCCAGGCAATAGGGAGGGACTTCACCTCCTTAAGTTTGTTGCACCATAGCTCGGCCCAATCAGCCCTACAAAAGTATCACTAACATAATTCTATTATTTAGCAGACTTTTTGTTTTTGAGCCCAGCATTTTCTAAAAAGGCTTCTCTCTTTCATTTTGAATTCAGGGGTCTCAAATCATGTATTTCTGGTGAAATCATGGTATCCATTATTTGGGTGCAATCAATATCTTCCTACACACTATCTACATAGTACGGATAGAGAAAGTATAATTGTTGGGTATGCCCAAGCTATATGAAAACAAGGCACGTTAAACAAATTTCTGCACTTAAGGCGAGAGCTGCTAAGGTAACATTCTGACTGGTATTAGAACACATTAGGCTCTATGTACGCGTACGGTAAGGAATGAAGTACACCATATTCAGGTGTCTTGGCACTATGGAATTGAAGACAAAAAGCTGATATACTTGCAAAGCATGGAAAGTTAGAATCCTTGATAGGTCCAAAACCAGCACTCTGCATACAAGTTTAGCAAGTGAGACTTAAAAGATGGACCAAACAAAAACATGAAGCAACCTGGAAGATCAGATCAGATTTGAACCATATTCAGAAGTAGCTGGTGCATGAAATTCTCTGATATCAGCTTAAAAGAGCAGCGACATTCCTTACAGGACATGCAGTAAGCAAACACACAATATACAGAGTTTATTAAAATGTTTTTTCCAAAATATTAATGCTCAGAAATGGGGGGGGGGGGGGGGGTGTCTTGCATTCGCAATGCACGTTTTCAGAACACCATACTGGGAAAAATTAAGTTTCAAACTTCACAGGTACAGCAGTGGCAGATATCGTACATTTTATTTTGCACCCAAAAGTAGCAGTTAACAGGCCTATGAACATTCTCATTGGAAAAAATATTACTCTCCGAGATTAAAATACAATTAAAGGACTTCTATGTTATCTTGATAGACAATAGTATCAATAATTGTGATTACGGCCGCACTTCTGTCACTTACACTACTGTTGCCATTGTCATAAAGTACCTACCATCACACAAATTCCGTGCATCTCTGTCTCTCCCGACCAAAATATGAATTCATGTGTAAATTTGAATTAAGTAAAACTTTTTGCCCAAAAGCACACCAACATGCCGTACTAAACAGCCTACTACAAAGAGTAACTAAAGTACCTCTGGAAAAATCTGAATACTTACAAGAACTAAACCACATAGTAAAAACAGCTGAAATAAATGGTTTCAACAAGGATTTAGTATTCAAAAAACTCAAGAAAATTAAACAACAAAATAAGATCACAGAAATATCCGTCCTCAAACGAATTAAAGATGATAACTACAGGAGATTCACTTACCACCCTTGAGCAACTAATAAATTCCAAAAAATATTTAAAGAACATAATATAACACTGGCACCTTACAACAGGTTGTGTAAAAAATAAGATTCCATCCCATAGAACAAAAAAAGACCCAATTGACAAAAAAACCAGGCATCTATAGAATAAATTGCAATGAGTGTAACCAAGTATACATTGGCAGAACAAAAAGAAACATAGGTACCCGTCTTAAAGAACATATTAGAAATATCAAAAATAGGGAAACTGAAAAATCTGCAGTATCGGCTCATTTTTGGAACAACCAACATGAAATTAAACAAGACATCCATCTTTTAAAAAATGTACAACGGACAGTAGAACTCGACGCATGGGAGAAAATATACATGAAAAAACATGAAGCGCACCTCATGAATTTTGATCGTCCCTTTGAAGAGAACCCGCTAATGAAGTTCATCAATCCAACACCAGAGGGAAGACAGTCATACATCAAGGATCGTGTTGTATCCGATAGTCGAAAGCAGTAGACAATGCATTTAACACGCATGCGAAACTAGTTCTGCGTAAAAGTAAGTTTTTGTGAAGCACATGTGTGTATATTCGACTACCAATTAAAAACTTCTTGCATATATTCTGTATGTTGGCTTAATTGAAAATCTTATCCATAATCCTCATTACAGCTAAGCTGCCGCCATCACCTCAACATATTGGTACATTTCTGTTTTCTCTTCCGCTTGCAATGCAAATTTCTCCACAAATTCAAATTAGGTACAAAAAAAAAAAAAAAAAAAAAAAAAAAAGCGTGTGTCATAGTATGTCTAAATAGAATGCACAAATTCAAATTAGGTAAAAACACTAAATATAAAATAATATGCATCAGCATCGTTACAGTTATGCCGCTGCCATCACGGCTGTCGCATACCATTGCACCATATTGTTCATTCCCTACTCCCCTCTCTGCCAAACCACTCAAAACATGAATTTCCACTGCAAATTCAGAGAAAAAGAGTGGGGAGAGGGACTTAATCAACATAAATGTCCATTAGTTTGTTCATAATATATGGCAAACCTACATTTCTTTTCTTATATATATATAGATGATATCATTCCAAAATCAAGTTCTGCAAAATAGAGGTCATCTTATATTCAGATAAATATTGTATAAACACACACAATGTTGTACAGTATATTGTTAATAGGGCTTGTAGTTTTAGGTGCTAAAAATTTGGGAAATATATTTTTATGCACTAAAAATTTTAAAAATATGTGCCAAAACAAATAAAATATTTTTAAATATCTGCATGCTGATTGATAGAAATGTATGTGGTACTCACCAGATATCATTCTTGGAAGGAATCACCAAATACTGTAGAGTTACAGTATACGACCACATACTTCCTCAAATTTTCCATCCAGAAAGATTTGAGAACTGTCATGAAGTGCCTTGAATTTCGAAAATGATCGCACATCACAGGAAGTAAGTCTAGCATAATTATAACATGGAATGTCACACTTGCATCAATAATTTCATGTTGTCCATCCAACATATTTGAAACTTGACACATTATTTTCAGAATCATTCTTCAATACCCCTGTAACATTTCCAATTTTCCTACTCACCCATATTTTTTTTATTAGCACAAATTTTACGTATATTTGTCACAGTTTCTTCGTAGCACTTGGAAAGGTATGTTTTTGCAAAGTTGTGTGCCAATACTTGTATATTTTGTAAGGAATGTTTTAAACTGAGGTCAGTTCACTCTCGAGATGGGTAGGTCCGCTAAAACTAATGCTCTGAAAATTTATAAGGCCCTGCTGAAGTACTTGGCCCTGGACCATTGATAGAAGATTGTTTTATTTTGTAAAGCACAAAATAGCCCAGTTAGACCATGCACTTTCATCTTCGTGCAACACTGCACCTGTTGCAACAAACATTAATATCACTTGCCAATGTTGGTCTGCCATTATAGCTTTACCACACAGCTGACAACACAGGGTTTTACCATCAGAACTGAAAATATCCTTAAATTCCACAGCATACAGTTGCACACGATAATTAGCACTACTTTTCACTCTGGGCATGTTTAATCCACTGTCAAAACTTTAATATGCAACAAGTATCAGTGTATATATTAGCTGTGAAGCAATAACAGGTGTATATTTAATTCAAACATATGGCAGTCGAGGAGCTCTTGTTATCTTGCGAGCTCATGTAACTAAGGAAAGCAGGATGTATAATTTTCTTCAAACTGAAGGAATACTGTAGCTGACATAACAGTTCTTCCAATTATAAACAAATTGTGTCGTCTGGTATGCACAATTGAGCATTACAGAAGTGGATAGTGCCTTGTTAAAATTATTTCTGTTGCTGCTTTTGTAATTTTATGAATTGATGTGCAAATTATTTCAGAATTGTTTCCTTTATGTGAATTTTGTGTAATTTATATATCTGAAAATATTTATACAAATTAAATCAGAAAATGAGCATTTTTATGTGCAATAAAACTTAAAATGTTTGGTCTAGCATATATATCCCTAACATTATACCCGGTTTCAAGTTCATATTAGGATGCAAACAAAATATGTATTTACCTAAATATCCAAGTCCAAATCCAAGCAATGGTTATTACTGCGAATAGTGAAATATGTTAAATTTAATAATTTAGCCTAAATAATTTATATAGCATAGTGTTTCTGTAAAGAATCAACACCCATCCTGCTAGTTTGAGGAGTCATCTACTAATAGCATCAAAAAGGATACATTTGCAAATGAGATTCCCACATTACCCCCAAGAAAATAAACAATTATTACCAATTCAAGTTTTATTTGAGAGCAGCGTTGACCTAATTATCATTCGTGCTCATTAACAAAAATGTACAACTATGCAGGATATCAAATTTCATGGCAATCAAAACACATTTTATATGCTGATTTTCTTTATGATAAACACTCCTTTAGTAAGCTTGTACATCTACAATGCATGAAATAAAAATAAGCAAATTTTGAAGAAAATTATTGACAAGCATAAATCTACATTACAGGAGTAACAGCAAAACTTGTCTTCTTTTTTTCTGTAATTACAGCTCTTCAGTCAAGCTTTCAGAAACTTACGAAATTATATATATAAAAAAGGAGTCTCTTAGCATATTTTGATATCCTTTATTTTTCCACAATGAATGTATACTGAAAACATTTAACACACAAACACCTCCAATGGTGATGGATTTAAGGTAGGAGTAGATTCAACCATATTAGTCGCGTGCATCATTCTGTGTGTTGCCATTCCTATCAGCAGAATCTCTTCCCCTAAAAACAAAGAATGGTTTCTAGTAAAGTAAATGTCGCAACAGACATAATATCTAAATCGTTTCTAAGATATAAGTATACCCATTATCTTGCTTTAATTCTGAGAAGACAAAAAGAGCAAAATATAATAATTTCCACTTATTTTTCACATATAAATACTTTTTATGTCTGAACATAAATTTTTCTTTAATCAAGACATTTCTTATACCTCACAGGATGCATGTGCTAATGAAAACTAGAATGTATTAAGCACTTGGTAGAGTTTGTCTTTTATCTCTGTGAAGAAGCATATTTATATTTTAACATTACCAGAATTGCTTAAATTGCAAACCTAACATGGGACTGCACACTACTGCAATGGATAATAGGTTGCGGCAGACAGCTAAAGAAATGTAAGAAAATTCTGGTTAGTATACTTCGGCCACACGGTTAGGCAAACTTTTGATTTTTCCATTTCTTTTCCATCTTGTGTGCAATATTACACTTTTGCCTTAAAATCGCTAACTACCACCATAATTTACAATGCAAAGAGTATTGCTTCTGTTGCTTCCTCTCACATTTGATGGCTACGGCTGGAGGGTTATGTATTGATATTGCCCTAATTGTAAGTTGGTTGATAATAGCACAAACTATGACTCCCCAGAAGAGGTGCTAGATGCATATGGGGTAGCATGACTAATGCCAATAGATGAGTGATACCGCTGACAGATACTACTAAGTCTTGCACGAGGAGCAGCTACCCCCTTCCATCAGCAAAAGGTGCAAGTCTAAAGCCAGAGGATTATAATTTACACCTGCAGTTTTGTGAATGGGTCTTAATGCAGCCACCAAATTGTTTTCTTCTGGTGTAGTTTACTGATGATGCAACATTTACCAGGGTCAGACCAATTCTTAATTACAGGGGCATACAAAAACCCCCAGGCCACTGTTCAGAAGAGCCACCAACTATAGTTTATGGTAAATATATGGGCTGGTATTGTTTCTGACGTCATTGCTGCCTACTTTATTCCTCGACTGCATGTGGTGACACTTCCAAAAAACTGGATTGGAATATGCAGTCCTACTTTTAATGGGTATTCATCCTGGATTGATTCAGTTCCCTGTATTATTGCAGCCAGTGATGAGATTTGCAAATGAATCAGAAATGCACAACATAGTTCAGGAAACTTTTGTGTGTTGAAGTTGCCTATGCATCAATGTCACAATTTCTTTGAAACCTACACCTACTCCTAATTTGTTTGCTTCCTTTTGTTCTACCTACATCTACCTATTGTATTGCAATGTTAATACAATAACTCAGGAACATTTAGCTCTTTCAAGTACTTCTCCAATTATTTAAATTTAGTAAATTAAGCTTGAACTAGTTCATTTAAGTGCAAGTTTCCAACATGCACCTACTATTTAGATCATGAAACTGTATATGATATTTGAAAAAATTGAAATAATAATATTAAGCATTGGTGATACTCTTTTCCTTAACATATGTTTTATGAACCTTTAAGTTAAAATAAAGCAATTTGAGTGGCTGAATATACCTATTTTGGCACTAAGTGTATGTTCCAAAAAGAGTGATTAGATTACTTTTCAACTTTACATGTCTGTGAAAAACCTATAGGGGATGTGATACAGCAAGAAATAGAAATTAAGTATATAGCAATTTTAGACAGTATCTAGAGGAAGTAACAAACCAGATTAAAATTTCATTTTTGGTAAAACCTTTTGTCTACTATATAATATGCATTATGTGTATGGGAGGACTCTTCAATATTTTTAAAAAAATTAAAAAAGAAAATTTTGAAAATAAAATTAAAAATCCCAAAATAATCAATAATAAGGCACACAAAACATCAATACACAGAAAGTTCAGGCTGATTAAATAAAAGATGGATATTTCTTTACTCAAACCACATTCTGCTTTGGTCTGGGGTTTTATTTTTAAAATACAAAACATGAATTAACCTAAACTGAAACAGCTAAAAAGTGTCCAAAATCACATACCCATGATACCACCATTAATGAAAATTATGTATAGTAATAAGATACAAGTGTAACGTACGATTTAGCACTTGTATTGTTGCATAGCTGAATGGTTGATTCACATGTTGTTTGATGGTAGATGCAAACTTCTGTATAAATGATGGGATTTTGGCAGGGACGGGATTCACTTAAACCGAAAGGGCTTGTTTAAGTTTGGAAGGTTATTAAACAATGCAATATCTTCACTGTTGATGGGAAACTAGTAGAAAGAGAGGTGGATGCATTTCCATTAGAAACTAGAAGTTCTGATGTGCATTTAGGTATTCAATGTAATAAATTTGCAAAACAAACATTCAATGCTACTATTCCTCCATCCAAAACAATTAACACTGATACTCAAATTCATTCAAACTGCAAAAATAAAAGCTTATACTGTAAAATCTTTCACCAAAGTATTCCCGAGTTTGAGAAACAAAAAATGTAATATAGAAGTATTATTAAATTCAAATTTAAATGATGTAAAAGCAATATGCCTAACTGAACATTGGCTGGAGGAATCAGAAATAAATCAGAAAATTAAGAAAAATGGAGGGTCATGTATATATATAAATAAAATCCACTGTTAACTTTGTAGAAATTGACAAAATTAAATATCTAAAACAGAAAGAAGACTTTGAGGCCAGTATATGTGAGCTAATTGACTCCTAAATGATTCTAATTTGTATATATAGAAATCCAACCAGTTATGTTGTAGTTTGCTTCCAAAATTTGGAAACTATATTAGAATTCTATTGGCAATCAAAAAAAGATATAGTAATTGTGGGAGACATGAATATAAACTATTTAACAGAAAATCCATGTAAAAGTCAACTCCAAAACATTTTAAACATGTACGGTATGCAAAATATAGTAAGAATACCAACTAGATTCTCTAGCTTTAGCCCTACTGCAATTGATCAGGTTATATTAAACACAAATAAGTGGGCACATGAAATTCAGGTATTTGACTTAGCATTATCTGATCATTATGCTCGCATACTGCAGTTGGCTACTCAAATGAGAAACTGCTCACCTCAACAAAGGAACACAACATTTTTAAAAATGTTAGGCTTACAAATGATGCAAATATGAATTATCTAAACCTTTTATTAGGTAAAGAAACCTGAGAAAATGTATATATGATCAAATCACTAAATGAAGCAGTTGTTACATCTTAACCTTTACTTTGAAGCAGCAGTACCAGTAGTCAAAATCCAGATAAATAAACAAAAAAATATATGGGTCACAAATGGGATATGGAAATTAGAAGATTACGATTCTTAAGTAAATATGTTAGAGAAAATAAAGTATCACAAGAATCAAAAACCTACTATTTGAAGTATAAAAAAGTATAAGGTAATCAAGGAAGCAAAAAGGTTACACTATGATAGCACAATCAATGGAGCAGTTAATAAATCTAAATCACTGTGGGAAATAATCAAGGGTGAAACTAAAACTGAGACAAATATAAATAACTATTGTATCCAAAGTAATGGTTAAAACATAACCAATCCTAACGATGTCGCTGAATTATTCAACAATTTTTACAAAAGTATTGCTGAAAATATGGTAAAAAAGAATTCATTTGTGAGAATGGATAAGCTAAGTCTAAAATTTAATGAAAATACTCTTTTTAATGCCAGTAACGACCAAGGAAATTAAAACTGTAATCAACACATTAAAAAACAAAAAATCGGTAGGGAATGATGGGCTCTCAAATTATATTGTAAAAACATGTCTAATTTCTAATCGAACCACTGTGCTATTTAACAAATATTTCACTAACAAGTGGACTATTCCCTGAGAAACTAAAAGCAGCAAAGGTGAAACTTATCTATAAGAAAGGTAGTAAGAATGATGTTGAAAATTTCAGACCGATATCGGTAATATCAACTTTTACAAAAATATTTGAACAAATTATGTATACCAGATTATTAAAATTCCTGGATAGATTCAAAATAATAAACGAAAATCAATATGGCTTTAGGAAAAAGAAGTCAATTAATTCTACACTAATACACTTTGTTGAACAGGCTTATGATGCATTAGATAATAAACAATTAGGATTAGTTCTATTTGTAGACCTAACAAAAGTGTTCGACATAGTGGATCATTCGCCTTTACTTGAGAAATTATCTATATATGGTGTGAGAGGATTAGCTTTAAACTGGTTTAAATTATATCTTGAAAATAGAAAAACAACCTGTAGAAATAGAATATTTTGACAGTAAAACCAATGAAACTAGCCATTATTATTTATATTGTGTATAAATGACCTAGCTGATAATGTTGATAGTCTGATAAATGTGAATTAATACTTTTTGCACAGGATACAAGCATCTTTATGTCGGGGGCAAATGAAAATAATACTAATCTTCAAATACAGGGTTATTCAGAAAGAAAGAATAGATTTCAAATTTTTATTGCTTCCAAACTACAAAAGATAGAAACATGATTCCAATGTTCATGGAGATAGAAAAGTGTACATTTTTATAATATGCATTCAATATGAGCACCGTGTGTTATACGACATATGTCAAAACGGTGGCACATTTCTTGCCACACACGAATCAGCTGGTCTCCAGTTATCGAATTTACAGCTTCAACAATTTGATGTTGTAGATCTTCAAGAGTGCCAAGAATAGGAGCGATAAAAATACAGTCTTGCACGTAACCCCATAGATAAAAATCACATGGAGTGAGATCTGGAGACCAGGGAGGCCACCGGCGATAAAGTTGATCTGCGCCTCCTCTCGCAATCCAACGTCCTGCAAACGTGTTATTCAAGTAATGTCAGACGTAGTAAGAGAAATGAGGGGTGCCATCTTGCTTGAAAAAATTTCCTTGGAAAACAATCGTTAAGTAAAATTGTCTTCTTCCACATCTTCTAACATGCCAATGTACAATTCGAACCTTTTGTTGTGGTCATCAGGATTCAATGCTTGCAATAACTGCAGTTTGTATGGCTTCAGGTGCAGACGATGTTTTAGAACTCACCATACCGTTGGTTGCTTGCTCGTGATGTGGATTTCTTTGGGATCCTTTCATATAGTGTACGAATATTCGCGTCTGATGTGCAAGGACGTACCGTGCTTTTCCTTTTGCACATGCAATCATCTACAAATTTTTGATGCCACTCGTAAATTTGCTTGTGACGCAGCAATTGTTTATTAAATTGACGCCGAAATGCTCGAACTGCAACAATGGACTCTAGCTTTGCTAATTGTGGCACACAAAATGATTTCTCTTGAGGTGTCGCCGCCATTTCACTACAGACATACAACAAACAACAGCGTCAATGCGGCCGTGATTGGAACTTCTACCCCCTGCGCTATTTCAATTGTGAACTTTTCTCTCTCCAACGTTGGAATCATGCTTCTATCTTTTGTAGTTTGGAAGCAATAAAAGTTTGAAATCTGTTCTTTCTTTTTGAATATTCCTGTATGTAATGCACTAGAGCATATTAAAAAATGGTTTAGTGCAAACTTATTACTATTAAGTAAAGAAAAAACAGCAGCTCTAAGCTTCCATAATAAACTTAATAAAAATGTTAAAAGTCCAAAAATGAAACTGGGCCAAGAGGAAATGAAGTACGTAAAATCTAATAAATTCTTGGGTTTGTTATTAGATGATAATTTAAGTTGGGAAATGAATATAGACAGCCTGACTGAAAGACTTATATGTAAAAAATGAAAATGCTGTTAAATTTAAACAATGCCTCAAGACAAATTTACTGAACAATCCTGTGTATATCAATGAATTTTTAAAATAATTTATGTAGACTATATTATTACTTTGTTAAACCAAACATTCTGTGTATATTAATGTATTTTTATAATTTATGTAGACTAAGTTTATTTAATGCTAATTTTGTTTAATGTAAACTGACAATTCCGGATACTCGAAAAAAGTCTACAGGCTGCTAATAAATTACAATTGGCTTCTTAGTAAGGTAAGTCAAATTTATGTCCAGTCTGCATATTCTTAGAGTAGTTTATTTTGCATACTTTCATAGTCTACTAGTATATGGTATTATCTTTTGGGAAAATTCTAAAAATGGTATTAAGGTGTTCAGGATGCAAAAGAAAGTGATAAAAGAATTATGGCTAATGTCGCAATCAAAACTATTTGTAAACCATATTTTAAAAAATTTAAAGTTTTACCTTTACCACGTATGTTTATTTATGAAACACTAAACTACACAAACAAAAACTTAAAATCCTTCAAAACAAATGCTGAAGTTCATACAGAACACCACAGCAAAGGAAAATTTATTTGTAAATTCACATACAACCAAGCTATATTAAATTGCTTCACATATGCTGGTCTACATTTGTACAATATATAAACAATATTGAATCCCAGCTAAAATTAAAAAAAGTTGTTTAAATTCTTTATGGACAATAGCTTTTATAGTATAGATGAATTTATACATCACGAACTGGTGTAAATTGTACAATCTGTAAATATTGTCTTTATGACTCAATTTTGTATATTTTTTCCTTTTATATTTAAAATGTGTTAAATCTTATATTTCTGTATTTTAATCTTGTGTGCATCTTGATGTAATTTTATTTTTTCTTGTAGCTTAAATTAACATGCTCTATAACACGTATCGTGTTTCTATGAATGAAAATAAATACAATACATGGTATTCTTTGTCTGACTACACCTCCGCACATCCACCTTGATAAGTACACTGATTATTTGCATGTGGATGAGGTCAGTTGATATCGGAAGCATTTTCATCGCTGAAGCTGGAATATATATCTTCCTCTCTTATGTGGATGTCAAACTATTTCAACAAGGTCTGAAAATTCAGAATCTCAGCTTTCTTCTAATACATTGCGAACTGAAGCTTATTTTCTCTTCGGTTTGTAACATTTGGCTAGAAGTTACAACCAAGATAAACAGTGGCTAGAGAAATTAAATTTGGAGCTAATTTTACTTTGGAGAGAAGATAAGGTCCAGTAACGCTCCAGAAAATATTTGTCTGTGACTATGATGTAGAAAATACAGACTTTCCTGCTGGAAGAGATAAAACCTAAGAAAACAGCATCATGATTAAATCATGATTGGCACAGAAAGGGTTAATTCCAGGTAAAGCAAAGGTTATAACAACAGGAAGTTAGATAAAGCAATTATATAATTAATATGTAAGGGGGAAAATGATAAAAGTAACAACTACCACGTATACCTCTCCTATCCAAATGCAAGAAAAATATATTCAGGAATCTTAGCAGACGATTCCAAGAATGGGTAGAGATCCTGAAGCCTAACTGTTGACAATGTATTGGTTAGGAAAACATTAGTAAATAAATATTTGAAAAATCTGATGTATCCCTTTCACATGACTTTCTCTAGCTATTCTGCAACAGTATATTCCTACAAAAGCTGATCTGAGCTCATCTGGGTTGTGAGGTGGTAGTGTCTCCCTCATATTCAACAGGTCATGAGTTCAAATCTCGCTTAAGGCAAGTTACCCAGATAGGGTTTTCCCATATCTTTGAGAAGACAAATGTGGGAGTAACTTTAAGCTCCATGGAACCCCCCAGATCATTTGAGTAGCATTTCACCAATTTCATTCATTGTCTGGTATGACCAACCAGGTTAAAGGATGTTAAGCCACAAAAAACTGATCCTTCTCTGTATTTGTGCTAATCAAGATAAACAGAAGAAATGGTGTATTAGTTACTTCCTTGTAAGTAGATGAGGAATAAGGGAATATACTAGGCTAAAGTGATTGTCAAATGTTTTAAAAGCTGGTTGCCAGGTGGTTGAAATCCACTTCTTTGCATGACCAGAATTTTACAAACTAAGAGAAAAGTTTAGAATTTTAGAACTGAAACAAATAACAAGGAATATCTGGGAAATGGTTAACTCCATGAAAAAAATGTATTTTAACAAGATCATTTTTGTATCTCTTATGGTTTACCATTTATGCAAAATTCATCCAGAATGGAGCTCTTCAGAGGCTATTCCCAGAAAATTAAGACATACATTTTATTTGCTATGTAAATATCTTTAATATACAGGGTGTATATAAATGAATATCGGGGTTTTAATTCTTTATAATATTTATTACATTCAACTTACAGTTATGAATGATATGTCAAATGAAAAAGCAACTCAAACCGTTTTACCAAGAAGCTTATAAATGTTCAATGCGACTACCCTTTGTCACACGGCACACATCAAGTCTATAGCCGCGTTCTTCCCAAACTTTGATAAGTGTGTATTCAGTCATTATAGCAACAGCTGCTTCAATCCGGTTTCTTAATTCAGCGAGGTCAGTTGGTAGCGGAGGCACGTACACATGATCCTTGATGAAGCTCCAAAGGTAAAAATCGCATGGCGTTAGGTCAGGAGAACGTCGAGGCCATGCATACAAGCCCTGTTATTGGGGCCCTTCGGCCTATCCAGCACTTGGGTACAGTGACGTTCAACCAATCGCGTACTTCTTTATGCCAGTGAGGAGGCACACCATCCTGCTGGAAAATGAAATTCTCTGGCTCATTTTCTTGCAACTGAGGGAAGTGCCATTGCTCTAGTGTATCAAGGTACGAAGTGCCAGTTACAGTAGGTTCACCAAAAACGAAAGGCCCATAAACTTTTTGCTGGGAAACGGCACAAAAAACCATTCACTTTAGGGGAATCTCATTGCATTTGTAACATCTCGTGAGAATTTTCTGAGCCCCAGATGCGCACATTACGAGTGTTAACATGTCCACTAAGGCGAAAGGTCGATTCATCACTGAAGACAACACAATCCACAAAATCGTCATGAAACAACATGTAGTTTGCAAATTTGGCACGTAATCCGTGGTCTGTCTGCTTTAGAGCCTGTAATAACTGTGAACGGTAAGGATGTAGCTGTAAGCGTTTTCTTACAGCTTTCCAAACAGTCGACACAGGAACTTGTAATTCACGAGTAGCCTTCTGGACTGATTTCTTTGGGCCACAAGTGAACGACTATCTCACTCCCTCAACAGTCTCTTCCCTTACTCCTGGTCGTCCGGTGCTCTTCCCTTTACAAAGGCAGCCGGTATCTTCAAACTGATTATACCATCTATGAATGTTTTTATCACTAGGAGGATCATAACCGAACTTACTACGGAATGCACGTTGCACAGCAACTACAGATTTGGTCTTTGCAAACTGCAAAACACAAAACGCATTCTGTTTACTCAAACAAAACTGTTTGAGTTGCTTTTTCATTTGACATATCATTTATAACTAAGTTGAATGTAATAAATATTATAATATCATTTATAACTAAGTTGAATGTAATAAATATTATAATATCATTTATAACTAAGTTGAATGTAATAAATATTATAAAGAGTTAAAACACTGATATTCATTTATGTACACCCTGTACAGTATTTTAATAAATATAAGAGGAGCTATTTTTGAGAAAATCAAAAGGTTCTGAGTTTTTTCCACACAAAGATTAATTTAGAGTAGAGAATTTCCCTCAAAATGTTTTGCCATATCCTTGGAAAATACTAAACATAAATACAAAGTTCATCATTTTTTTATTTTTTATTTATTGTGTTCAGTGACACACAGACAGACCTTTTTCTAAAACTGTGTATTTCCAGTAAAATGTTATGGAATTTTTGGGTGGAATGCTACCATCTCTACTATGTACATTGTACATAAGTACTAAAGAAAGTAAAAGAGAAGAAAGAGTGCATGGCCTTTATTAGGTTAGAATATCTGTGGTACAAACTGTTTAATGGATACTTACTAAGAATGGGGATTAAATTATTTTAAATACAAACACTTTAGGTATCAAGTCATGAAAGCAAGCACATTATTTTTAAGTGTGCAAACTATCTAGGATTATGATGCAGCTTTACTTTCATATTAATTCCACTTCTGTCAGTTACTATGAAATACATCCTTTACAACATGTTTACCAAATGGATCACTGTGTCACACTTCAAATGATAGCATGACTTTGAGTTCCAAATTTTCTTTGCATAATCAGAAGATCACTTGTACTGTGAAAATAGTCTTTCGACCACGGTGGAAAATGGAATCCACACTGCTTGTAGAGCTGCAGCTGCAAATTCAGGGTTATATAATTTCAATGCCTGTAGCCATTTCATAATAGCAAACATCTCAATCGAAAGTTGTAACTTGACTGCATCTTGCAACTGTCTGTGCACTTTGAGAATTGTGACTGCACTGAGTGATTGATTCTTTTCTAGAAGCAGCAGTTGACAGTCTTCACAGGACCTTTACTTACAACATTTAACACAATGTTCTTAGGATTAAAAGATTTTTCAGAACTGAGACCATAAGCATTGAGGGATTAGAACTCAAAATTTCCAGGAGTTTATTTTGAAGATATAAGCCTACTCACATAAGAAAATGCTTTACTTCTGCCTGAAGGAGCTGGATGCCAACACTTTCTACTTATTTACCTTCAGAAAACATCCTGGCTAATTTGAAATCATGCTCCAAGTTTAACCTGAGAATAAATCATGGACAGTAGGTAACTTGGATCCCTAGATGCTGTATAAGAGCTCTGAGGTCACAGCACATTCCTTAACAAACATTGCTTCAACTTTAACCTATTCCCTAATTATATGGTATTGAAATATGGGGTCCTGAAAATGGATAATTTAGATAAAGTGCTTATTATTGTGATGGAAATTACAGAAATAGGTTTCTTTTAAAGTCAGTATTACACATTATTCATGTCAAGACTATTTACATCACAGTTATAGTGTTTTTTTCTTTCTTTAATATTTCTCTATTATAATTTTATAGAATTTATATACAACAGTAAGGGATCAATTTTAAACCCCCAAAAACATTACTTTTTAATGTCTGTAAACTTGTGCACTATAAATCCTTATGTGTAAACTCAACTTTACATTACAACAATACTGAATATTATGGTAGGATCGATCACATGATAATAAATGTAATGGTTTTCAAGAAATGTTTCTATATGAGAAACTAACCAAACTGAATTTTACAGAGTGCAAATATCTGTTGTCATTAATATTTTATGTTTTCTTCAAAGTGACAAAATTTAAGAGTGCCGGAACATAGTCCATTTAATGGTAGAAATGCACGGCAAAAAGAAGTTAATGGCCTGAATGAGTTAGGTGCCGCTGCTTATTCTCAGTATTTTTAATTCCTGTTTGTGTAGGTCTCTTGTTTTTTCAGCACCAGAGGGCACATGAAACGGACCTTTCTGAATGAATGGGAAGTGGAGTTAAGTCTAAAAAGGTGACTATTTTATCAAAACTCAATACAATGGCCTTACACTGTCTAAAATACTTATTTTATATATTTAAATAGCGTTAAGTTTTCTAAGAAATATACAATAGTTCCAATAAAAGAAATGGCAAAATTAACTTCAAAAGTTAACAGGTGCTTTGCCTACAAATAAATATTTACGAGAAAGAGAAAATAGCTGAAACAGGAAAAATTATTACACTCAGGAATAAAAGAAAGCATGTGAAAAAATGTGAATATTCTTTTCCCTGGTTTCTTTTAGAATTATATTTGTGCAGCCATTTATTTTCATGAAAATCTCAATATCACCTTTAATCCCTAACAGAACGTTCTAGTCAGCATTAAAGTTGTTGAAATAAGGATTGTTATTTTTGCATTACACGCAGCAGGTAGTCCCCCACTGGCCATGAAAGTATGACAGAATTTCTGACAAAAATAGTAGAAGGCTACATTATAATGGTACACTGTCACCTGGGTTTTGTCTTGGAGCGAATCACCTTAAGGGTGAATAGATATTACATATGTGCTACATTTCATCTTACACTAAGATCCCACTCATAAAAACAATTCCCAACACTGATTTACCTAGTCCATAAATAATGTTGCAACATTGAATCTCAGCCCTTTGCACAGCTTTAAACTTTTTAATACAGCTCGCATGTTTTCTAAACAGAAAACACTGATTATTTTTGTCCTCTTTGGATATTCAGGACCTTCTCTGAGCTTTGAGGTGATTCAGCACAAACACAAATCATTTTGCTGGTTGAAAGTCTCCTCAAAGTTGTATTCTTATCATGTGAAAATAATTTTTCGGTGGTCATTGCTTGCCTAATGCTGATGAAGGCATTTTGATTTTATTAATCTTTGCTCGCTTTAGGTGACCTGTACTCTGCCAGTAAGCTTTTAACTCTTAAATCACTCAACATGTGGGACATTGATATGATTTAAAGCTCTCCAGCCAGCAGAGACTGCTTTCACACAGGATCTTGTCGAATATGAGCAGCCACTGCTAACTGCCTGGTCTCTGGTGATCTTAAACAGGCCTGGTTTCTATGATATCAGTTAATGGTACAATATGCAACATTCTGATCAACTTCAAGGTAGTGAAAATTTCAGAAGACACTAATTTTCCCACTTTATGAAGGGCTAATATTGCTACACAACTTTCATAACACTCCACTCCATTGGAATATATGGAAATAAACTTTCTGTTCTACAGCTCTCAGAATGAAATCCTCAACTTACCAACATAAGCGTTGGTTGCAACCTTCACAACAGCTGCTCAGATTATGCCAAAAGTTTGTACCAGTATTTATGTTAAGACCAATTATAGAAAGAACAAGAGAAAACTCCTCAGTTGTTGCTTATACGCAAAATGGAACTTTACCATATTTCATTGAGTATTTGCTCATTCTCCAGAGGTTAGTGACGAGTTCTGGCAAGATATTCTAAAATGAGCACCCAATTCTACCCCGCTACTGCAGAGTGGCTAAGAAGATATACCAATTATTTTCAAGAGATGTTTTAATTCATATTATCTTGCACATTCCTGTTTGGCTATTACAGGAAATGTCACACATCAACCTTGTAAAATGCCAGAATTTATAGGCATTGGTATGATTACGATTATTAATGGAAGGAAGCTGTACATATAAAAATTAGTCTTGGGTTTTACCAAATGCTGTGAAAAGATTACTGTAAAGCTTAGATGGGGGATTGCATTTAAGAGTCACTGGTTTGAAGTGATTGAGATGCCTCTTACCTGCTTCGGGAATGTGAACGGGAGCGTGAGCGACTCTTGGAGCGATCTGCTGGTGAATGAGAGCGTCCACGATCTCGAGAACGGGACCTGTCCTTTGGGCTCCTGGAGCGTGACCTGTCCTTGGGTGACCTATCTCGATCCCTGGATCTATCTCGAGAAGATCTATCCTTTGGAGAGCGATCCCTTGGCGATCTAGAGCGGGAACGGCTGCGGGAGATGCTGCGTGACCTGGAGCGACGATCTCTGGACCTGGAGCGAGACCTTGATCTTGAGCGCGAGTAGGACCTACACATCAGTATACAAATGTACCATTAATTATTGAATAAATATAATTTTAGCCTCAAGCTAGACCCCGAGTGTCCAAGTCTGGAGATATTTGAAATGAATGTTATACGTTCCACAGCTTTATTAGCCCAATACGTTTTGTATTATATAAATGCTGCCCATATGAATTTCACAAAGCTTATTTCATATGGCACACATGCAGAACCTGACCATGTTGACACCAAGTAAAAACTTGGCAAAGTTAGAACAAATTATAATTCCACTAAAGAAATTATGCAAACCTCCATGGAGCAGGAAGGTAGCACAGGGAGCTTCATTTATGTTAAAATTAGCTTCCCAACAAACAGCATTGCAATCAGGAGTAGCATAATCAGGTTAAGTTTTAAAAATCGAAAGGGAGACAATTCTCTGGGTAATTCAAGCTGTGTTCTGCAGTTCAAGCACTATACTTATTGCTGCTACTAGATCTGACCACTCTATGGTAAAAAGTATGATTACCACCATTTGGAGCTTCCTTACTTTTGACATACTTACACTCCAGCACTCCTTTCTTTGCAGACATAAACAGGTTGTGCTGCAAAGTTAGCTGTAAAGAAGTATTTATCATTATTTTTAGTAATGATCTGATGCAGAGACCTATTTCTCATATCTGAAGCTAGAAAGTTATGATCACATGACTAAAACTCTGATGAGGTTTGGGGGATAAACTGTTGCACCATATCTATAATGTATATTAATTAAATTTAAAGTGTTTCTTTAAGGATATGTTACCATTTATCCCAATGGAAAAATATATGAATAAGACTTTGGATCAACAAGAGTAGCACACTGGTTTCAAATTAATTGTTTATGGTCCATATGACTCTTCTAAAACCCAGTAATTCAATCAACATCTGCTGTATCGCCTGAAATGTATTTGCCTGCCTATATGCAATTCAATTAATCTCAATTAGAAACTTGTGAGAAAGCAGAACCTGCTGTAAGGAAAGTTTTTGCAAATATTTGCCTGCAGATAAAATTCAGAACCTTCTGGTTTTCTAACATTTAGGTTTCATGATGTGTAATGAGAAACTGATATAAATCAGTAATATAAACAGTTTCACAATGCCAGTAACTCTTTCCTGAAACGATAAAACTATTATTCACAAACACAATAGCCCTGATATGTGGCAGAATTGGGTGTATTGGTAAAGATAAAACATAAGTTATTTACCCTACACATTTAGCTAATGTACCTTACAGGCATATTACAAATTACATAAACATGAGGTTGTATTGCTAGTAAATTTCACGAATCCCTGTTTGGTGCTTACAATGAATATATGGTTTGCTTCATAAGAGCATTGAGAAACACTGATATTTACAAAAAGAACTTACCGCATATTATTGATTTGACTTATTTTTCCCCTTTACGCTTGTAAATAATAGAAATTTCTGTCAATAAGGAGCTTACTACTTACAAAGTGGATGAATGCAACAAGCCTTTGTGATGGTTTGCTGGAGATACAAAAGGAACAGGAAGGAAGGAAAGATTCTATCCTAAATAATGTGCAAAAGAAATGTCTCCATTTTCCTAACAACAGGTTAAAAAAAAAAAAAAATGAGAATGAATCTTTGAAACTATTGAAGTAATGGTTGATTATTTAAAATAACCCTCTTCAATTCTATAGGCCTGGGCCTACTATCTCTTGCCTTTCCAGAGATGTGAGAACCAATAATTTTAACACAAATTTCAGCTATTGAACCAAAGGCTTTGCCCGCATCATTTCAGGCAGGAGATAGTTGCATGGAGCAAGGTTCAGGTGATGTGGATAGGATATAGCTGCATTAGCCAAAAATATAGTAGACACAAGGTAGTTTGACATGTGCTTTGGCAAACAGCGAGGAATTTTAATATGTCTCTTTTAAAAACTTGGGTATGCAAAGATGGTGAGGTTATCTTGAGCTACAAGTTAACCAACATGCTTTTAGGAGTTCAATAGGGTAGGGAATTTAGGGAGGAATTAATAAAATGACACTCAAATGAGTCCAAGCGTAATTACCTGATATTTGTCTTCTCAAGGAAACCTCTAGAAAGAAAGAAAAGGAAAAAAGTTTTGTGCAATCAACTCACCTTGATGGAGATGTTAACTTGGGGCTTCTACATCAGAGTGAAGACTGACATGCTATTTCCACTACACCAAGGTGGGCTAACATACAACATGCAGAAAAAGAAAAACCCTGGATAAGATCTTATCCAGGCAACTCACACCTACTGAGAATTGAACTTGGGGCCCCCAAGGCAGAGGGCAAGACACCCTAGTCCTACTACATCAGCAAGAGGAATTAAAATTATTTACTACTCCCAAAACAGCCCTACTTATGCAAACTGCCTCTGTTCTCTTTGCACACTGCTCTTATTTACAAACAAGGATAAATTTTCATTTTCTCAATCGTAGCAATCCATTTTCACAGCATCACTGCAGGGCTAATTAGCACAAAATAAACTCTTGTTTCCTTGACACATTTCTGCGTAATTTAGTTAGGAAAGTGTTACTGGAAGTTGTGAATGCACTGGATTCCATCACCAGTCATACACATAGTTAAATACCAGGTTATCATATATAATTATGGAGGAAAAACATCTTGAATTAGATACTAAAAAAAGACGTTGAGATTGATTTTCAGCCAACGTAAAACCAAATTACATTTTGATTTATGATCAACATGCTAACAATGGTTATATGTATTCACATAGTTTGGTGAAATTCAGTTCTTGAGAAATAAAGTTCCACAAAATCAACATGAAAAACCAAGAGTATCAGCAGATTCACATTTGAAACCAGAAAATTCTGAATGATGGCATTATGGCTGTTTGTACATTAATGTTTAAAAAGGTAATTTAATCAAGATCTATACTCTTAAGACTAATTAGAATTTTAAACAAGCAAAGATAAAAAAAGAAAAAAAGCACACACTTATACTTGCTCTCATTCATTCCAACATACCTCCAAACTCGGGACACTTAAGTGAATGGCCGACTGATTCCTAATCAGTTTTTAACAAAATCACAACCTAATGGTATCCCCCTTCATTAAACCGGAGTGCTCTCAGACAACATTTACGCCCAGGCTGTTTACAAAGCCGATGTGCTATGAGTGTTTAATACAGGCAAACTTCACATGCAAATTTATTTGATTTTAAATTATATGAATTCTTAAATCAAAAACTTTCCACTTTTAACCCCCACCCACTAGCCTCCTTTTGTACCATTACAGAACTCACGTATTTAAAGAGCGCTTTTTTTACCGCTGACGAACTCTAGTGGAAATGGAGAAGCTACGACGAAGCAACTCTCAACTTGTGCATGTCATATAAATCTGGGCGTGTGTTGTGCTGTGGCGGGCGACTACGCAGCAACCCGAAGATAGACGACTCAACAGAAAAACACTGGCTTGCAGTAGACAGATGGGGAGGAGTGAATTAACGCTTGTAGTCTGCGGAGTGGGCCTTGTAGCAATTTTTTTTTCTATACTGCTGTTAAAGTCAATGCCTGCTTTGTCGACTCTCAGAAGTTCTGAAGACAAATACAAAATGGCGGAGAGATGAACCAGTCGTGTGTGCTACGAAGACTCAGCTAATATGAGATGAATTGGTTTCTAACACTCGCGCAGCGGAGGGTGATGGGTGTGTGAGCCCTCATCTCCGAAGATTTCTTAGAAGTGGCAGTACTTCAGCCTGATTTGTCGACTTGTTAAGACTCTCAGTTGAAGGAAGGTTGTGTTTTGTGATTCTTATTTTTCAGCCGTATTTCCTAAAAAATGTTAGGAATACAAATCACTATTTAATCCATATTTGTTTGTAAAAACTTTTAAAATTGAAATTTTATTACACAATAGCATAAAAAGCTAAAGATAACTGTATTCATACATTACCCTCAATAATGATATGATGCACATAAAGATTACTCACCTGCGCCTTCCACCACGCCCTCTATAACGGTAGCAATCACGGGCATAATGCCCACGTTCTCCACATTCATAGCAACGATCTTCAGGATGGAATGGTCGACCACGCCTTGGTGGTGGTCCTCGGAATCTACCCCCTTTGCCACCCATTCCATTTGACATTTCCACTCGTACTCGTCGACCACATATGGTTCTGCATAAAAATCAATGAAAGCAAATATTAAAAATCCCTCCAATATGTACACGTATTACGCAAGTACCTTTAAATAGTGCTAGTTTTATGGGATAGTGAGAGTTGGGGGATCCTGCCTGTCTCTATACTATTGCCAACCAAAAACTTTCTTTCTTTGAGAGTCTCAGGCAATATGGTGAATAGGTTACCTACCAAGATGGCGACGGCATGCGGAATGGTTACTCGTAGCATGCAACAATAATCTGTCGAAAGTTGCTTTAATTATATAGCAAAACCAACAGAAAACGTGACAAGACATATTACAGCAAAAAAAACACGATTGTGGAAATGAAGGTAAAACAAAAGGGGGAGTATTGACGAAAAATGGGCGAATAAAGGTGAACACGTGGATACATCAGCTGCAGGAAAGCAAAATGGCGGTTTAATGGTGGCGTCACTACATATTATTATCGATATTCTTAAGGATTTAAAAGCGGCACAGGAAAAAATAGTAAATCTGCAAATAGAAAATGAAACACTAAAAGCACAGCTGCTGCATACAAAAGCAACAGAAAAGAAAGAAGATGCAAACAAAAATGAAGAATTCATGAACTTCGTATCAAGACTCAAAGTAAGAAGGCATTCTGAAACAAACATGGTAAACGAGAGGAAATGTGAAAACAGTTTAAAACTGACAAGCAGATATGAGTTGAAAAATTATTCCAAAAACCTGAATACACAATTGCAATAATAATAATATATATTACACAAATACATAGAAAACACTATTAAAACTACAAAAGAAAACAGCATAATTCCAAATAAGTTGAAAAATAATTTAATAGTAACCAATTCTGGTTTACTCAAATTATACTGTTTACCAAAGATCCACAAGAATGATAGCATGCATCCAATTATGGACAATGTAGATACCCTGTTTTACAAATTAGTAAAATGGCTGGTGAAAGAATTTAAACAGCTTGATAAAATTGAAACATGTAATAAATACTGTAGAGGTGATATTAGGCGACATCCAATCCTTGTTCATGAGAATTTTGGTTAAAAAATAACAAATTTATTAAAACAGTGGTTAAAGAAAATTAAAGACACCATGGCAAATTGAAGATTACATCATATTGCCAGATCTTTGCTTAAAATAAAATAGTTTCACGTTTTCCCACAAGTGTTTTTGACAAACTACAGCTTGGCTGGCCCTCTCACCTATGTTAGCTGATTTCTACAGGATGATTCAAAAATACTTTTATGTTTGGGGATGGATTCCTCACACTAACACAAGAAAATAGGTTCATATAAACATATGCTCTAAAATGCTTAATTTTCGCATTATCAATTTAGAAACAGTTTCTGGGTCCAATCTAAGAACATCATTTAATTATGCCCTCATTCATAGGCTTTTACCCTGCAGAGTTGCCATGACTTATTAACATCCAGACCTTTTAGAAAATGTGCGTCTGTGAATATGAAGAAGCATGTGGTTTATGTATGATGCTCTTGAGATTCACTGACTGCATGACAAATGAATAGGTAGAGAGGATTAGTTCCATTCACCATTGAAGAGGAACAAGACAGCTGACTGCCACTTTTTAGACTTGAAAATCATAAGAGAAACTAGCTTGGAATCTGGCACTTACAGAAAAGCAACACATGTTGACAAGTTACATAAAATGGAAGCAGTTCAACCCATTAAAACACCAACTCACCATATTTCATAGGTTAATCAATGTCCCATTGAATAAAACAGAGTACAAAAAAATCTGATGTTACACTCACATGACTTTCTCTACAACAAATTATTATTAAGCTTGTGCTTTTATTAACTTCATGCTAATCGAGAAAAAATTAGCAGAAATAGTCTTATTACTTGCTTGCAAGTAGAAACGAAATAAGGGAGTATCATAGGTTAAAGAGATAGTCAAAAGCTGGTATGAGAAAAGAAAAAAACTTTTCAAAGCCGAAATCAAAAAGAAATATCTCAAAAAGGATCAACCCCACGAAAAAAATGTATATTAAATAAAGTGCATGTTTTAATGTGCTCTACATTTTTTGTGTGGTAAGTTTTGTAAGTTTTCGTCCATTAAAAATTTTCGAAAAAAGTTCCACATAAAGGATAGTTTGGGGTGGGGGATTTTCTTGAAACTCGTGTCGCATCCTTGGAAGATACCAAACCTAAATACCAAGTTTGGCTTTTAACAGACTTTTCGTTTTTGAGATATGCTGCCCCCAGACACATACATGTTTCTAAAAAGGCTATTTGTTGTTATTTCAAGGGGTCTCAAAACATGTATTTCCGGTGAAAACTCGATATCAAATTTTTGGGTGCATTGCAATACCTTCTCTGTACACTGTGTATCTAGTACACATAGAGAAAGTAAAAGAATATACACACATTCATCAGGTTACCAAACTGAACAAGTTCAATAAAAGCAGACAAATTTATTTGCACATACAAAAGAAATAACAGACTACATGAAATTACCACTCTAGAAAAACCATCAGTGAAATTTTGCAAATGTACTTTTCACCCAATAGTTTTCTGGAAATTTGAAAGGATTTTTAAAAACATAAAATGGGCTCCTCAAAATAGTTATAATATCCAGAACTTTTGAAATCACCTGAAAGACACCACACCAAAACTAAAAATTCAGGTATTTATAAAATGAGCTGCCAAGACTGCAACAAGATTTATATTGGGAAAATGAAATATGGGAACTAGGTTAAAAGAATACTTGTAAAGCATTAGGTACAAACATAGACAAGTCTGCGGTAATACATCACTTGAAAATCATAACATAAATGAAGAAATAAGAATTGATAAAATATACAAAGAAACCTTTGAGCTGCAAATTTGGGAAACACAATTGAAGAAAATTCCCTTATGAATTTTGAGGTGCCCACCATGGATGTCATCCTATTGACAAGAGTAGCACAACACTAGAATGCACAACCCAGCCTGTTGTATGTAGAATCAGTCAACCTCGGAATTGAAGACAGGGTTTAGGTACCCTGAAAGCAGTCTTCCCAAACAAAGGCGAAGTGGAGCAAAAAGTGTAAAAAAGGTGACTCAAATAATTTAAATTATGGCGCTACAGTGTCAAAAATGCTTGTTATTTGATATATGTACCATTGTGAATTTACAAGCTCTACATTATACTTTCTGAAAGGTGAGAATAGGTTTACACAATTAAGAGTATTGATAGCATACATAGTAAAACTGACTCCTGATATGACTTTGATTAAAAATATGGTGTCATTCATGTGGCTCTCTCTAGTTGTTCCACAAACAAACTTTTCTTACTGAATATTATCCAACTGAAAGTATGTTATAATTGCTTGCTAGGTGCAAATGAAAAGAGACAAAAAGAAAAATGACCTCCCGTTTGAGAACATTTAAGTAGCTTGAAACTGAAACCAATAAAGCAGAATATCTGAAAAACAAATTACTCAAAGAGAGAGAGAGAGAGAGTGTGTGTGTGTGTGTTTTAATGAGATCTACATTTTTTGTGTATTAAGTTTTTGTATATTTCTTACGGTTTGCCAGTTATACAAAGGTCATCCAGAATGAAGAGGTCTTCAGAGGTTATTCCCAGAGGATTCAATATATATTTTATCCTAAATACAAGGTACTTTAAAATCAAATTCGTTTCTAAAAATGATCCACTTAAAGGGTAGTTAAGGGTGGGGGGTTTTCTTGAAAATCTTGGAAGATACCAAACATATATACCAAGCATTATCTATGTAAACTTGTGGAACATCATGTACTAAGGTCTACATTGTCACATTTCTGTGTCACATAAATGTGATCCAACAGACATTATAAAACATTTGACAGTGCATCTTTGACATCTAGCTGTGACATACTCCACCCACCTTTGACCACATCTGTGATTGAAAAAGAAAATGGCAGACATTACATATGTTCAGTGGCTACAGCCAAATTGGACATTTCCTATTATGAATCACATGAAATGCTGTGCAATTCAAAACATAAACAGAAACAAGAAAAGCGTAGCAGAAGTTGTGAGTGAAGTATATAAAGCATATACAGCAACTGATGCAAGGAAATAATTAAATGGATTTAGAAATCAATATTTTGAACAATGAGAGTTATGACAACTATTAATTACTACTTTTGCTGCTTTCTTTATTAATATGCATGAATGTGGTATTCATTAACATTTATTAAGAAATTGTCTCATTTAGGTTAAGTTATAAAAAATGTTGCAGATAAATGTAATAGAAAGATAAAATAAATTTATTTATACATATTTGTTATGAACCAACATACGTCCTAATGAGAACAAAATAGAAACATTGCTACAGCTCATGCTGCTAACTTTATGTTATCCTTTTTAAAACTGTGATAAAATGTTTGACGTGTAATATACTGCATGCTTTAATGCGATCATAACATGTGATGTAAGGTTTTGTCATATTCCTTGAAAAACCAATGAAAGTGTCAGAAAGGAAAGTAGGCTCCCTGGTATTTAGGAGAGCTAGGGAAAGCTTTTTTATTTCGAAGCAACTACTGATTATTTAAAATGTCCGTTTAAACTATGCATTGCTAGGATAAATCAATCAGGCTGATATTTGTATATTTAAAATTATACTAGGGTAGTTATTCACTTGTCCCAAGTATGGATATCAAAGGAGTTTAAACAATTCATCTGAACCCCCAAGTTGCTAATACTAACCTGCCATCTAGACCTCTTACAGCATCCTCTGCATCTCTTGGGTCTTCAAATTCAACAAATGCAAATCCAGGGGGATTTCTTGCAACCCACACATTGCGGAGTGGTCCATAATATGAAAATGCTTCCTCCAGTTCCTGTTTAGAAGCTGCAGATCCTGTAAGAAATACAATGAATAAAATTAATGTATTTTTCTGAGAAAAGGAGAGAGCAAAGGGAGAAGAAGAAGGAAAAAAAAAATATTTTAAACACTTATAGATGCCATTTAGTTGTGTTGCCTCTAATTAAATATAACACGATGTGATACACATGCTTTACTTAATATACAGTGACAATTCCTGCTATGCTTTTACAAGGGCTCTGCTGTTTAGCAGAAAGAGGGTGGAGAGAAGAGTGTTTACAAGAGTATCTCTTAATAGCTTACTAATAAATCAAGCTTCAATTGCAAACTTATCATGTACAATAGGCCAGTTCAGCTTTGCTGTTTCAGTGTCTACCTTCTGTAGAAAATTCTTCCATGGGTGTGAAACGAAGACATCCTGAATATAGAAATGAAGATATGGATAACTGAGCAGTTTAAGAAGGGAAAAGCTGAATATAATCTTGCATCTTAATATGAGATTGTTGCAACAATAGCACGATTAGATATAGTTGCTACACAGTTTGGAAAATGAAGTTTCCTCCCAACTTTTCTAGGTCAAATTCAAAATGTTTACAGGTCCTATATTATTTGCAAGCATGTAGGATTTTAATTATACACATGAACCGTTGAGAAAGGGCATAATTTTACATAAAATATCCATTTACAACCAATGTATGTATAATGGATAACTTGTGGTGTGCAAGGTAAAAGAATGAGTTCCACTGGTTTAATTTGAATTATAGGCAATCAGTGTGTTTCATACATCTACATTGGGCCATCAATGATATAATGGGTGCTCTAGCACTGAAGCATTAGTGCCATCAGGCTGCTACAATTGATGATTCTGAATGGCTCACTAAGAGCATGAACCAGCAGACAGCTTTGGCTGCACAACTGAACTTTGCCACCTACCCCAGAAGCTGCAGTAGTGAGAGAGTTGCCAATAATAGTTTTTAGATAGATCCTTTGATATAAAATTCATTCTAACACACTATCATCATTGTTAAGACTTCTATATGCATTTGGAATTTCTAAAACTGTATCACAAAAACTTGTTAGTGAAATAAATGTTTCATTTCTGGCTGGTACTTGTCTTACGACAAAACCTCAGCAACTTTATTCCTTGCTGAATTCTTTGCTGCACCAGTGGTTCATCAGTGATACGGAATGTTTTATTATGTTCTGCAACATATCCTTTCACTTGTGCCCAAATTAATTCATTTGCATTGAAGTGGCAGCAGTAGGGAGGTAGTCTGATTACAAGTGTGACCCTGAGCAGCAGCAAAGGTGTCTGTCTCATGAGTACAGAAGCATGGATTAAAATTTCCATGAGTTCTGCTTTCGTCATTTCTGCAGACACTCCAGGTATATTGTTCTCAAACCACTGTAGAATGACATTTTTCCTGAGTTCTGCTTTCGTCATTTCTGCAGACACTCCAGGTATATTGTTGTTCTCAAACCGCTGTAGAATGACATTTTTCCTATCATTCATTGTCGGTGCTTTGCTTAATTGAAGTGAATGGTATGGGGCATTGTCCACAACGATAATGGAGTTTGGAGCGAAATTTGGCAGAAGAGATTCTTGGAACCAGGTCTCGAATGTTTCCATTCATTTCTTTGTGATAATCACGAGTGCTCTTTTATCTGAATAAGTGCATTGCCATTGGAACAAAACCATGCACACCATAGCATGAAGCAGAATCAATCTACTTCCTTTCCCAACTGGCACTTTCATTGTCCCTGCAACAGTGTCATCTGTTCATGTCTTTGTCTGTCTTGCATTTATCCATCTTTCATCAAGCCAAACTACCTTTTAGGGACTAGTTTTTAAAATTTACCATGCCAGGCAACTATGTCACTCTTTTGGCACAGCTTTTCTCCCAAAAAATTTCTTAAATCAAAAACCAAGTTCTTTTAGCACCTTACTTAAGCTGTTTTTTCAACCATTGAATAAGCCACCTTCCTTCAGAAAGTGCCACAGTTTCTCGCGAGTAAGAAATTCCTTTCTCATATATTGCTACACATACTGTCTAATTGCATCCTTTTGAAATGCACCTAGGGATGTTTTAGGGCTAGCTCATTGTCTTGGCTTTCCCGGAGTTTGCAGGACTGCAGACATATTAAAATCAAATGGGCATTTTTCCTTCCTCACACTGTTCTCGGTGGTTTTTCCAACCTTCAGTGCCTCACAAACCCTATCCAAAACTCGGTACAGATAGAAGAGGTCTACCAGTGTCCAGCTCCTTCTCAAAGTACTCATGAAGCCTGAATATAAACTCACAGCTTTGGCTCTTATAAGAGCCAATTTTTCTTTTGGTTTCTGACGAACCAGTAGCCATATTATTATAACTATAATAACACTAAACATATTATTCACAAAAGCACAAAATAGTAAACAACTGACCTGCACAAACTCCAAAAACAACTGAGGCAACGTGGGATTTACAAAATGGCACTGGCAACACGGAGCTAGATTTGAAGCCATGCTTCCAGCAAGAATGCTGATTGGTGCTAGCAGATAGTTTTAACATTCCAGGCGATGGTCGCTCCCAATATTGCCAATGCAACAGTTACTGTGTGCAACAGATGTTTAAGTAGTATCCGAACAGAATGCTGTATTGATGACCTTGCTTGACAACAGAACCAGAAACCTGGTTTTCAGTATTTTAAAGGTAATATTTGTCAATCTCATCATTTTGATAATCTGTTTCAATAACACTCATTACGTTTGTTGCAATTTTAACCACCATCCATTGCCCTTTCACCGCGAAATGTCAGGGTCGGAGAACAGCTGGTGAGATTGTACATTATGGCAATTTCTGCAGCAATATACAGGACAAAACATCCCTGATGTAGCTTAAGAAAAATTATGATTTGTGGTGTCATAGATGTAATAAAGTTTATCTTATGTTGTGATATATTTATCGTTGTGTTTTATTAGTTTTTTACAGGAACATTTTTATTCATTGGAATAAATCACTAGTTTTTATGATTTATTTTTTTAATTTGGTAGCTTTATTGAATCCACTCTTAGAAAAGGTTATTTACAGAGTCATTATAAAGGCACAATGACAAGAATAAGCAAATGTTATAGGTACATTAGAAGTTGTCACCCCTTTGATCAAAGCATGTTTCTTTTGTGACCACAGGGCATAAAGCATGAAAATTATTTACTTTTCATAACAAATACAGCCAAATATATGGTGAAATCAGGCACCACAATTACACCATTTCACACAAGTGGTTCATGAAACATGCATAGCACATGCCCTACATTGTCAGTGAACTAGTGTGTGAAAAATGTCCACAAGTAAACAAACTCATATCAAATGTAAAAAATCTGATGTGTACCATTCACACGACTTTCTCTACATCTTTGCAACAAATCATTCTTAAAAAGCTTATACTACTATTTACTTCATGCTAATCAGAAAAAATTAGCAGAAATATTCTTCTTACTTACTTCCTTAAGTAGAAGCAAAATAAGGCAGTACCATAGGTTAAAGTGATAGTCAAAAGCTGGTGCTATGTCACTGAAGTTCCTTTGTTTGTATGCACAGCAGTTAAATTACTGTATGAGAAAAGTATAGTTTTCTCAAAGTAGAAACAAAAAACAAGGAATGTCCCAAAAACGATGAACTCCATGAAAAAAAATGTGTATAGCATAAATTGCGTGTTTTAACATGCACTACATTTTCAGTAAGTTTTTGTCCATCTCTTATGGTTTAGCAGTTATTCAAAATTCCGTGAAATTCATCCAGAATAAAGTACTCTTCAGAGGTTATTCCCACAAAATTCAAGATATACATTTTATTTGTCACGTAAATAGCCTTAATATATGAGATTTTAATCAAAATCGTTAGGAGCCATTTTTGAGAAAATAAAAATTTTCAAAAAAAGTTCCATGTAAATGTTAGTTGGGGGGGGGGGGATTTTTCTCAAAATCTTTGTGTCGCATCCCTGGAAGATACTAAACTTAAATACCAAGTTTTGTATTTTACCAACTTTTGGTTTTTGAGTTATTGTGTTCACGACACACACATGGACCTTTTCCAAAAATGCTTCTTTTTAAATAAAGGGGACCCTAAAACATATATTTCCAGTGAAATCTCGAATTTTTAGGTGGAGTGCAATACCTTCTCTATGCACATAGTGGGTATAGAGAAAATAAAAAGTGTTTCTGAAATCTTCAAGAAGAATAACACACTTTTGTGAAATTACACCTAACATACCTCCTGAACCAACAGTAACACGTTGGAGAACATGGATCAGTGCATGCACTTATCATTGCAAACAATTTGATGTAGTGATATCAGTGGTTGAGTTTTAATAGAGAAAATGCTGCATCTATAAACTGCTCAAGACTTACTGACATATCCTCATTTAAGGGTAGTTTGGCATTTATCAGCAGCAGCTTTTCAATTTTGGCTGAAATAATAACATGCTTAGAAAAAGATGACAGTATACGTGCAGTTATCAAAAATATTAAAGGTATTGTGGAACATTTGTAACAATATGCAGGAAAATTGGTCAACAAGTTCGTGGGAAAATAAAAAATGTATTAGAAAAGAATATTGGGTATCAGTCATATAAAATTGAGAAGGTTCTGCTAGGTGACAATTTTAACTTTGGATGTTTTGAAGAAGTTTTTTTTCCCACCAGGAAACCTTGGTCACTAAAGTATGCACCATGATGTCGGTTGAAATAGAAAGGAGTTTTTCAAAGTATGGGAGTGTTCAAGACAACTTGCAATCCTACAAACCCAAAAACCTACGAATGGCAATAGTTATTTATTGCAATGCTTAATAAGTATGCCTATTATCTGTCCAGCCTTACTTCACTGGCAATGTAAACAAATCGGAATATATTCTTCCACAAAACCATGTGTACATACCATGTGGTGCTAAGCTGGTTTTGTCTACCGTTTGGCAGGAAAAGAAGTTGCTACATACTTTCACTGTTCACAGATAATTATTAGCTCTAATAAATGCAAGCAAGACAATTGCAGATTTCTTGGACAATTTTAACCTAGATCTCCTGAACCTGCAGAGTCTACATTTCTTTGTAATGCCTTCAATAGTTTTCACATCTGGTTATAGAGGTTTGTTCACCACAGATAGCAGTATCCTTCAAATGGAATAGCATCTCTGATTTACACTTTCCATGTCTTAGTCTTAACACAAGATATATGTTCCACTCATAAATCAGATGGTCAAGCAAATAAACCTTTTCTCCTGGTTGGCTGTTTTTAATTTCAAGAGCACAATTCTGTTAATATTTCACAGAGACAATTGGCCAACTGTCCAACCCTGTCGCTTGCTCCCCCCCTTATTTTGGTTGTGGCAAATTGAGACAAGTTATAGGATAGCAAAAAGACATTTAGCAAGCTTGTTGCTTTGTTTAATCAATAGGACTCTTACCCAAAAAACTAGAGAAAAATAACCAATAAAATATGACCAAGACTAAAGCATGTAGAAAATAAATAAATAAAAAGAAAATAATACCACATGCCAGGACCAGAAGTTTGCGAATGTTGTAGACAATTATGTGACAGCATAGAGATTTTGTACATAAAGCTTTGTAATGGAGGAATCTGATTCATGCAGATCATGAGATCTTCTTTATTCAATATTCCCATACAGCGAGTGAAGGACTATCAGGTGGAATTGGAGGCAGATGATTGACACTCTTGTTAGGCCATTTGTACAGTGGCGTGCATATACTGCAGTGCAGTGTGAGGCAGTGCATAAGTGGCAACAAATATTTGACACTGACTGTGATGCACTCCCCCCAGCTGGCATGCAGTCAACTGGTGAACTACTTATCTGGTAACAACAGATATACGAGGTACGTCCAGAAAGTAAGTTCCGTTTCAATTTATCTCTGCTGCAGCACTGTGATCACAGTTCTGCACATGCGCGGTAGAAGCTCTGTATCAAGGAGAAGAAACGTGCACCACTTTGACACCGCTGTCAGCCACATACGCTTTGTTGTGCTTGTTTACAATATCGGTGTTGATTGAAAATTCCGCCGCTTGTGAAATCGGATCTAGGATTTTCTGAATGCTAGGAAAGTGAAACCAATTGAAATTTATCGGCAAATTTGCGAAGTTTACGGACAAAATGTGATGAGTGATTCAATGGTAAGATGGGTCCGACAGTTCAATGAAGGACGTAGTGAAGTGCACAATGAAGAACGAGGTGGATGTCCATCTTTGGTTACAGAAGAACTGGTTCGCGCAATTGATGACAAGATCCAGGAAAACTGCAAGTTTACAATTAGTGCTCAGATCACTAATTCATGAAATTGTTACCGAAAAACTGAAATTTCGTAAACTTTGCTCATGTTGGTTACCAAAGATTCTTCTTACTGAGCAACACAAAACAAAACGGATGGGTGGTGCACTTCAGTTTTTAACCCGTTATGATGAAGACGGCGAAGATTTTCTGACACAGATAGTTACAGAGATGACACTTGGGTTTCTTACGACACCCCTGAAAGTAAGCGGCAATCAATTGAATGGAGGCACACTTCATCCCCAGCAAAGGTTAAGCCGAAACAAATCTAGACACCTCGAAAAATGATGTGCACAGTGTTCTGGGACTGGAAAGGCATCTTACTCGATTTCTTACAGCGTGGTCAAACAATCAAAGCAGATGTTATGGCGAGACACTTAGGAAATCGCACCGCGCAGTACAGAATAAGTGCCGAGGATTGCTGTCAAAAGGTTTTTTTTTTTTCTTCACGACAACACACAACCTGACAGCAAATGTGACGAAAAACCTCCTACAGGGATTTGGCTGGGACGTGTTTGACCATCCTCCATAGAGCCCTGGCCTTGCTCCTAGCGATTTTCATCTGTTCTTACATCTCAAGTCTTTCCTTGGTGGTCAACACTTCAACAATGACGAAGAGCTGAAAGAAAATGTTTCCAACTTTTTGAAGACACAGGCAGCAAACTGCTCTGATAAGTATCATGTGACAGCATGTGCAGGAACACCCTCTTCTGGTGATAGATCACAACTTACAGGGGTATACCACTTGATTTTAAAGCTGTCTTATGGACAGAGCTTAGTCTCTTGCAAACATATAATCAAAGGATCATTCTAGTTGAGCAGATTAAGCTTTGGACACTGTGTTCTTATTCCACCTATGTTCCATTGTGTGTAGGATGGCCATGGTCTTTATTGAGGGACAATTGTATTTTGAAGGCTGTGGTGGTCAGTTCAATTCATTCTTTTTTGGTGTTATGTACTAAGTCAGGATGTAAAGTATTAGGCAACTTATGTTGTCAATCCCAATCAACATGGATTGTTTTTCACAAGTTTTATACTAGGTATTCCCTCACAACAGAACTCTCAGACTAGTTTCCAAGTGTGAGGATCAATGAGGGGAACGCATAACAAATAATAATGCTCTTTGCTCACCACCAATGAAATAAAGGATCATGATACTTTTGACTGCTGCTCAGACGAAAAAAATGGATAACTCTGTAGTTGCTGTTAATAGTAATTGCTATATAGCAATTCCCATTCAGAAAGCAACACAGAAGGTGAAAAGGTGAAAAGCAGAAAAGTTCAACAACCAAATCCCATACAGCAGCATAAGCAAATGGGCAAAGTTGATCTGGACTGGCTTGCATCAAGCTTCCTTTCTAAGAATTGGTGGTGAAATTTTACAGTCTAAATTTAGCCCTAACTGCAGCCTTCCAATGTTTACAGTACCTAAATCCAGGAAATATAATTTCTCACATCCAGTTTCAACAAGCAATGTCTCTGATAAAGTTTTACAATGTGGACACATCACCAGTAGTAAAAGAATATATGATACAATGATGTGAACCATACTTTGTGGCACACATCTCACAGAAGGTGTGTGTAATTCAAAGGAATACAAGACTGGTGTATATAAATTGTAGGAAATGACTTCTACTGCCATGGAATATTCCAAAAAAGTTATGAGAAAGTCTGCTGCAAAGGGCAAGCTACAGTCCAGAGATTTTATTTTCCTCACCCACAAGTCAATGGTGTGTTTGGCTGGAGACTAACATGTGAGATTGGTTTGACTTTTTCAGATACTGCAGTGAAGTAAATAATAATATGCCTAATTAGCTTGACGGTAGTATGTGTTCCTCTCATTTAAGAGCACCAGAGTTTGAATCTCAATTAGGACATTACCCAGATCAAGTTTTCTCACTTTTCTGTTACCCTGACATGACGGTTATGTTACTTTAGGCTACATATACCAAGAGTTCATTTGAACATAATTGCTCCAATTTCATTTGTTGCATCTTCCAGGTTAAAGGAGGTTACACTTAATAACCACTCCATGATAGTATTATTGCAGGGATAGCATTCAATAGGAATATTTGATGCTCCTTTGGTGACATAGTGGCACCAAAAATCATTCAGTTCCTTTCCAGGAACTTGTGGAACACTTGACAATTAGGTTTCGGCTAGGTTTCGTAAACAAATTCTACATAGCTAGACACTAATTTATTGAGGGGGGAGGGAGACTGTTAGCAACATTGCATCAAGCGATACAGCATGGATTATTTGGCTGCATTGCATTTTTCAACCTGGCTAGATGAGCAGAAAGTAAATTAACTATAAACCTTGAGCTAGGTTTAAAAGCTCTGGCAGTAAACCATTAGATAAAGAATTTAAAGCTGTGCTTCCATAAAAATATTCAACTCATGCTGGATTTAGAAACAAGTTGAGCATCATATGATCAAAAGAGGTGAAACTGTGGAAAAAGACAGGGACAGCCCACAAAAGCAAATCAGTGTGGATGGTTGCTGACAGGTTATGACAAAGCAGATCAGATACATGCATATTACTATTCATATATATACACTCACAATAAAAGGAGGAAGGAAAACGGGGGAAAAAGAAAGAAAGAAAGAAAAAAAGCAGCAGCACTATTCAGATACCTGATCTATCATTTGCCTGAATGGCCACAGAATTTAAGTTATAGCATGCGAGAGTTGACGATTCTGGCATGATTGATTTAAAAATAAGATGTATATGATGTGTGTTCCATTCACATGACTATCTGTAATTCCACAAATTTTCCCTTGAAAATATTATTCTTTTATTAATGTCGTGCTAATCAAGAAACAAAAGGTCCTGGGACTAAAACACACCACATAAATATTTCTAAAAAAGGATTCTTTTACTTTCTCTATACATGTACATAGTGTATACAGAAGGTATTGTGTTGTACCCAAAAATTTGATACTGAGATTCCACCAGAAATTTATGTTTTGACACCTCCTGAATAAAAGGGAAATTTTTAGAAAAATGTCCGTGCGCATGCGTGTGTGTGTGTGGGGGGGGGCAGCGTACTAAAAAATGAATAGACCATTAAAAACCAAACTTGGTATTTAGGTTTGGTATCTTCCAAGGATGTGACACGGAGATTTACAAGAAAATCCACCCCACCCTAAACTACCCTTTACATGGAATGTTTTTCAAAAATTTTTATTTTCTTAAAAATGGCTCAAACGATTTTGATTAAAATACTGTATATTAAAGATATTTACCTGACAAAACGTATATCTTGAATTTCCTGGGCATAGCCTCTGAAGACTACTTTATTCTGGATGAATTTTACGGAATTTTGCTTAACTGCTAAACCGTAAGAGATGGACAAAAACTTACTCCACAAAAACTGTAGAGCACATTAAAACACACAATTTATGTTATACACATTTTTTTTTTTCGTGGAGTTGATCGTTTTTGAGATACTCCTTGTTTTTGGTTTCAGCTTTGAAAAGCTTATACTTTCCTCAGGAATTTGTAAACAGCTGTCCATACAAACAAAGGAACTTCAGTCATATAACAACCAGCTTTTGACTACCACTTAAACCTACGGTACCCCCTTATTTCGCTTCTACCTACAAGGAAGCAAATTTCAGCTAATTGTTTCTCGATTAGCATGAAGTAAATAGAAGAATAAGCTTTTTAACAATAATTTGTTGCAGAGATTTATAGAAAGTCATATGAATGGAACACATCAGATTTTTTAATTCAGTGGGTCTCAAAACATGCATTTCTGGGTGAATTTCAGTATCAGTATTTGCACAGAATACAATACCTTCTTTATCTACTATGTTCATTGTACACAAGTGCTAGAGAAAGTGTGTGTTTGGAAACCATATACACTTCACAACAGTAACAGAACCAGTAAGCTACTTTCTGTGAGCTCACACTTTGATCTCCAACCACACACTCTATTGGTTATGTGGTAGCGGTGCTATCGTCTGCAAGCAAGGGCGAGGGCATTGACCAAGTCACTTCAATGTTGCCACTCTAAGAAATATTCCGGTGCAGAATGTAACACTGCCAACCCAAACCATAGATGGAAACCCAGCTATTTCTCAAAATGAACATAAACTATACAACCAATAAATATGTTCTATCTCAAAGTGAACATATATAATGTACACATATTGTAATAGCTTTTCAGTGTATGAAATTTATCCATGCAAGCTAACCTGTACTTTACTACAATGGGTTTGTAGTAAAGAAACTAACTCAGGTAAATTGGGTGAAATCTAAACTGCATACAAATAATGCAGTAACATTACAGCATATTCTCATTGTTGAGCCATAAGATACACATTGAAGTTGCAAAATGTTTGTATTGAAGAAAAGAACAAACTCCGGTAAATTAGGTGAAAGATTATATATATAATGCAAGTTATATCATGTTCTTAGCTTTTTTAGCCATAAGACACCTTACTGGAGCACTTTACTGCAATAAGTCTGTAGTGAAGAAACTGAAGAACTCGGGTAAATTAGGTAAAATATAAGCTACATACATAGCATGTTCTCATTGTTTTTGAACTTTAAAACACACATTGTTAAAGGACTTGACTGCAATAAGTTTGTAATGAACCTGGAAGAAATATAAACTGCGTACAAATAAAGAAGCAACAGTTGTTTATGTTCTCATTGTTTTTTGACCCATTAAGACACACATTGGAATGAACATTAACCATGACAAAATCCAATTGTAGTTCTAAAGAAAATAGTGGAGTATATACCTTAAAAGCTTTTTCACTTTAATATTTTACACTGAGTAATGATAGCAATTACCCCTAGCATGACAATGAACATGTACTGATAGTGATAACAATTTGAAAAAATGCATTCATGTAGATACAAAGTGAAGAGGTTGATACTTGCTGCATACTAGTGTAAATTTTTGCTCTACAGTCATATCTGCATTTTGTATGTAGATGATCGTCCTCGGGGTCCACAAAATGTTGTTCATTTTGAAGTTCAATACTGGCAGATGCCCAGTATTTGGAGATGATGCACATTTCCAACAAATTAGGTTTGATGATCTGAGGTTCCAGGGCTGCTGCCCTCCTGTTGAGCACTTTAGGAAGCACTTTTCAGTGCCTCTCTCAATCCTGCTGAACATCCAATGGCTCTTACACCACATCCCTCTGTAGTATTTGCTGTGGGAAAAGAAAACGTTGACTCGTCATTCTCATGCCATTCCCATGGTAATGGGCCTATTGACATCCAGTCCATGAATGTTATCTAGATGTTCTTCCAACCACAGCTCAGTTTCTTCCAATAGGAAATTACACCAGTTTGAAGTCGTGTGACTCCCTATTCATCTTATACTGGGACTCCTTAAATACCCAGGAGTACATCAGGAAGATCACCTGCTCTGGCATCAACTTGATCTTGGAGAAGAATGACCTGTCCCAGATGGATTTTCTTCTTCCCAAATTCCCTGTTTGCCATCAATGCTGCCATTGTGATTGTGCAGTGCTTATGGTTCCGGACAGTTTTCGAGACAGTGCTGTTAGGGTTTAATCATGTCATTGCCAACCATTGCAGCATTTCCCCTATCCTGTTAATTCTGCAGGATAGAATTTGCATCAACCAGAATAATACAGCAAGTACTGCCTCCCAATCCTAAATGTGGCCTTCAAGGAGAATTGACAAAGAGCACTGAGCCATGACCACAGAAACAAAAAATTTAGTTTATATGTCTCAAAATAACCTGCAAGAATAAGAACATCTGGAATATGTTTACGGGTAAGGTCTTTTCTAATCAGCTACCAGGTAAAGCCACACTCCAAAGGAGAGGTGAATTATCAAATACAAAGTGTACCAATACAAGGTGGACTTTCCAAAAAATAGGATTAGAAAAAGAGTGAAGAAACGATAGACACAATGAGTATGAAAATGAGAGTGTAACAATGATGATGAGAAAATGATGATGAGAATAAGAGTATGTGTAACAGTGACAGCATGAATATCAGAGAATATATATATAACAGTGTGAATTGACAGTGTATGCAACAGCAGCAGTGTATGAGAGTATAACAATGAGAGTGTGCTTAACAGTGATGTTGAGTGTAAACGCTGTGGGTATGTGAGATAGCTCCTGTAACAGTGACCTGAGAATAAGACAGAGTGGGTTAAATGATGGTGAGAATGAGTGTGTGTGTTTAACAGTGACAAATACGAGAGACTGAGAAAGTGTGAATGACTGATAGTGTTTTGTGTGAGTGCATGTACGTGTCTGTAGACAGAATATCTGTAAAATGAAGTGGTCAAATACCTTACTTGCTATTTAAGTCAGGTCTATTCCAAAGATGATATACTAAGAAAAAATTGAAATGCACTTTTATTTATGATTACTCTATACTGGGCATGAAATACTGCTTAATTTATCTCAAGACACATCTGTGAGTTTTATTTATGGCCACTATCTACTGCAGTTATTAGCATCCCATTCTGTTGGGCATGAAAGACTGCTTAATTTTGCTCAGAGACATACCAGGAGTGTCATCTGACACAGGAACCATTATCCTGACATCTATGCACCAAAGGAAGCCATACTAAGAACTTTTATACCCAAAAAATGTATTAATCTCCACCAGTTTTGAACCTACAACCCTGGGTACCAGAGGCTACTACATCACAAAGAGCAACATTCAGCTAAAAGAGGCCTCTTTTATCAGGCACGAGGTTCTCTTACATGTCATTAAGGCACAGGACCAAGGCCCGTCGTAAGGAAAATATGCTGAAAATTTTTATGCTAAAAAATTTAACGACCTCCACTGAGTTTAAACCCAATGATCTTGGTAAATAGAGACTATACACCAAGAATGCCATCAAATTTTCTCTTAAAATACCATCCTTGCAGACCCAAATCACTGAAACTTGTCAAAATTTGAAGAGAGGTCTATTATTTAGGTACACCAAAAGATCTCACAAAAAAATAATAATTCCCATAATTACTTCCACTCAGTTAAACAGTACGCATTAATTTGATTGCAATATTTTTCAGCCCTCTTGTCTTTTGTCATTTCATTAAAGCCAATTGTATAACAGGTATAAAGACAGTTTTTAACAAAGATAGAGCATTAGGTGCATTTGTCTACATTTAATTGCAAATATACAGTAGCACCTCATTAATCTAGACCCAATTAGTCCAGACTTCTCTTAATCTGGACAGCCATTTAATATACGACAACACTCACTCCACTGCCTACCTCAGTCTCCATCGGCCTGTCGCCTGTTTGTGCTAGTGGCAGGTTGCATCTGCGCAAGTAAATTGGGTAATTATAGAGAACTTGGGCCCATCTAGAAATTAAACAAATTGTGGTTTGGTTTATACTTGTTACGTTTTCACCAATTTTTTTTATCGGAAAAGCTCCGTAATTAAGTTAGATGCTAATTTATTATGTGCGCGTAGCAATCTTTTTTTGTGAATATTTATAAAGTATGCTGCCTAGAAGGAGTAGAATATAAATAAAGAAGTCTTGTAGTACTTTTGCAATGTAAATATATAATAATACTACACACTAAAGTGCCTAAAACCTGAGTTTCATTGTCGGCAGCAGGCGAACAGTGTTGTGGAATGCAACAACGGCATATGTCGCTAGATGCTGTGCTGATGTATGACAAGTATGTTTCACGCAGATACAGCTGTTCAGTGAATTTTATTCTGCAGAACTTCGGCCACTCTAAAATGGAATGAAACTAAGTGCGATTGATTGACTTTGTATTTATGCTGACAATTTCAAAGCCTGTGGATTTCAAATTTAGCGCGAGGTTAGGTTCCAATCTGTTTAGGTTAGTGTGTGTATATAAATTTATGTTTCTAATTTTATATCGTGGTAGTACCTCATCGATATTTCCAACAACTCCTAACAGCGCAATGGATACAACATTAGTTTTTGAAACCATCTCCCCACCCATAATCCCTCTCTAACTACACCGGTCCCGTTAGAGTGCAAAACTGGCATAAGTCGCAACGTACAGAGTTAGCGGCCCAACTTGTAAATAATTACTGTAAATTGTTACAGAAATAATGTGACAGGAAGACAACAAAAGATTAGTTTCTTCAAACCATTAGCGTGTCAAGTGTGATCAATAACAGTGCCATGTCCTGCATTAATTCTGTACTGCACAACAACCACATCTTGTATACTAAATAACCTTTGTATTTCTTAAATTTAAAATACACTTCTTTTTACTGAAGTGTATAAATATGTACCTGGGCTGATTTCATACGTTTTGTTTAATCCGGACAAGCTAGAGCTCCAATTAAACATTAATGAGGTTCTACTGTACATGCTTTCAAAGCAGATTTAAAGAATATGCCATAAAGCAAATGCAGCAATGCAGGCTAGATGGCAGAGCTCATCATTTAGTTTCAACTAAATGTCTCTAATTTTGTTTCTTCCAGATCTTTCATACATTTCTGCTTTGAGTAGAATTTCTTAACAAAAAAGAAACAAATTTAAGTTCTGAGATATTGTGTATCAATGATATAAGCTTTTACAGTTTTTACACTCATTTCAAGGGATAGTTGTTCTATAAGTTAAATTGAATTTTATTTCCTCATTCATGAGAAAGCAGACATATCTGCTGGCATTCCATAAACAAGGCTTATCTAACAGAGAAATTGCAAGAAAACTATTCATTGACCACAAAACAGTCAGAAACATTGAGGGAAAAAAAAACAGGCAATTTGGTATTTCAGTTAAGGTACAGATGTGGTTGAAAAAAATTACAAGCCCAAGGATGTGCAGGGCAATTAAGGTTATGGCAAAACATGACAAAAATCAAATTCCAGACAGATTGCATGTAGAATTGAGGTGGACCTGGGTTACTATGTTTCCATGGGAAACTGAAATCTATTTGCATAGATCTATCATATTCAATACTGCATGGAACCATAGATTAAAATCACATTGAATCTTAGATCCAATCCTCTTTAAAAGTGGGATCGGATCAAAATATGTTGCCTGGAAACACCTCTGTATTCATATAATTTTGAATACAGTAAAGAACACTTCTTCTATACTCGTTGCACGCAGTAGTCATTTAATATAAATTTTTAAATAGATTTATAACCACTTTTATGGTTTCTATAGTTAGCAAGCATTGTCAAATATAATTTAACTTCACAACCTACAAGTAATACACAGATAAATATAAGTTTAACAGGTTCACCAATGCAATTAGAAGTTGACCAATATGAATGGACGATTCTCAAAGCTAATGTATTCCAAACGACCTCAGGTCATATTGAGTTTCACATGTAAAACGCATTTTGTATTGAGATGGAATTGGACTCTAATCGATTTCAATTCCCCACGGAAACATGGAATGTATCTCACCAGACTGTTTTAGTGCCTTAAAGATATATATGTTAGAAAGAAAATACCCAAAAAGAAGCCACTTCTGAAAGGCAAACACATGTCAGGAGACAGTTTGCAGAAATGCATGAGAATTGGATTGCCAAGAACTGGAAGACGGTTATTTTCTCAGATGAAAGGAAGTTTAATCTGCATGGCAATGATAGTGGGCTGAAACTGTTGAGTTGTAGTACTTTTGCAATGTAAATATATAATAATACTACACGCTAAAGTGCCTAAAACCTGAGTTTCATTGTCGGCAGCAGGCGAAGTGTTATGGAATGCAACACCGGCATATGTCGCCAGACGCTGTGCTGATGTATGACAAGATGTTTCAAGCAGATACAGCTGTTCAGTGAATTTTATTATACAGAACTATCGAATGAAACTAAGTGCGATTGATTGACTTTGTATTTATAATTTCAAATTCAGCGCGAGGTTAGGTTCCAATCCGTTTAGGTTAGTGTGTGTATATACATTTATGTTTCTAATTTTATATCGTGGTAGTACCTCATTATCGATATTTCCAACAACTCCTAACAGCACAATGGATACAACATTAGTTTTTTAAACCATCTCCCCACCCATAATCCCTCTCTAACCACACCAGTCCCGTTAGAGTGCAAAACTGGCATAAGTCGCAGCGGAGAGAGTTAGCGGCCCAACTTGTAAATAATTACCTGGCATTTTAATAAACATTAGAAAAACGTTCCATATTATGGGTAGTTGGAGGAGGGTTCTTGATAATTTTCCTTTCACATCCTTGAAATATATTGTACAATACAAAATTTGGCATATAAAGACCATTTGGGGGGGGGGGATTTCCTTGAAAATCTTCAGGTAGCATCCTTGTTTTTAAAAAAAACTTTGGATTCAGGGAGTCTGTCGGATTTTTGGGTGGAACACAATACCTTCTCTAACCACTATGTAGTGCTAGTGAAACTAAAAATCCATAGTAATTCTGGGCGAGTGCTGAACGAAGTACCAAGTTCAGGAGAGTTTATTCGCTGGAAGCCAGCAACTATATGTATGTACAGAATAGGTACCTCAAAAACAAACACTTCACTACATACCGCTCTTGGTATAAGTTAGTATCTTCCAAACATGGAATTTTTACGAACAGTTTCAATAATATTCCTCCACCCTAAAGTACCTTTATAAGGAGTGGTTTGCGATATTTTTTTAAAAATCCTCACATATCGTTTAATGCTTTCCCAATAATTTCCTGGATATTTATTCAGCGGTTACGAATGCGTTGTGGTGTTGATTTTCACTCTTTTTACACACCCTTGATTGTCTACACGCGCCAAGTTGCTACTAAGCTTTCGCTGGAATTAATGCTGCGCATTACCAAATCCGCATGTTCACTTCTCTAATACTACCTTGTTCAATAGTATTTGCTGTATGCATTAGTATGAATTGTGTATATTAAAAACGCATATATGAAAAACTTACCTAGATCTCCAACGTAGAGCTTGCAATCAGAGGATCCAGAATCTCTGTACCGCGACATCGTGCCTACCTGCAAACACACCCAAAAAGTACTTCCTATAGATTGTTCAAGACTTCTCAATTAATCTAACAACACCGTGGCTAAACAATAAATGCACTGTTCTATTACCAATTTGTCTACTCTATATATCTTTATTCAGCTCTTTCTTCATATAACGCGCAACTGCTAACCCACACCTATAGTAATAAAATGGCCTCCAACAGAACCGGAAGAGACGCCAATAGCGTCAGACGCGTCAGAAGAATCAGGATAATACTACGTTAGTTTATTGAAGACCTATGTTGAAGACTAAGGAAGTCATTCCAGATAATACTGCGAAAAGCTACGAAATTTTTTTTATATATGTATATTTTTATTCTGTATGTATGATTGCATATCATGAAAAAATTCTTAATTTTGCACATTAATAGCGCGTTTCTCTGATGCAATAATTTCAAATACAAATACATTCACAAATTAGGCCACTGTTAAATAGTTTGTAAATACATAGAAGAGAGTCTTTTAGTACAAATATGAAAAAGCAATTCGAATACGATACTCCAACTCCCTTGAATTATTGTTAGAGATCGATACTCTTGGGGAATTGCAAAGAAAACAAAGGCTATGGCTCTGTTACAACAACTATACCATTTACGTACACTACAGCTGAAGCGAAAGCATAATAGTACTGTGTGAGCAGAAAAGAGAGAGAGAGAGAGAGAGAGAGAGAGAGAGAGAGAAAAAGATCACGCCTTAACAAGACTTTCTCCGCCCACTATAATTCAATATTGCCCATAACTTCTTAGAGCTCCAAAATTGCTATGAGTCAAGTAATGGTAATTGTTATTTTCACACAGTTTATTTGTAGGAAAGCGTTGGTAAACACACTCCACATGGCCATTGGAACATCATAATGACCTTCAGATCTCCTTGTGATTTACTGCGTAAGCTCTGATGCGTTCCATAGCACACTCTACATGGCCATAGGGACAGCATAATGACCTTTCTTTTTTTTTTTTCTTTTTTTGTATTCCTTTTTTTCTCCATTTTTTCCAATGTCCTCTATTTCCTTATTATTCTTAACGTTTTCCTTTTACATATACATATTCAAACGTAGACACAATTACAAACACAGAAACACACATGCCCAAGGCGGGACTCGAACCCACGATCCTGTGCACCACGAAGCGCCAAAGCGAGACACTTTAGCGAGCGCGTTCACCGGGATCGGCTTTTCCTTCAGATCTCCTTGTGGTTTACTGCGTAAATTCTGATGTGTTCCATTCTGATTACGTTCTCTGTTAATTCTGCAAAAACTGTTCTTACAAAAGTTTATTCTTACTTCTACTTTACGCTAATAGAGATAAATATTATCTGAAATCGTCTTATTACTTGTAAGTATAAGGGAATACACCAAGCAAAGAGATATTTAAATATTCCAAAAGTGGTCGCTAAGTGATGCACTTAACATTCAATTTTTATTATGTGACAAGAAGTAAACCAAAAGACTTACCTGCCCGCCTGGGTAGTGTGGTGGTAGCGTGTCTACACACATTCAAAAGGTCGTCAGTTCGAATCTAACTTAGGGTGAATTACCCGGATAAGGTTTTTATTCGGGGTTTTCCCTTATCCCGAGAAGACGAATGTCGAGTAACTTTAAGCTCTATGGACCCCGAGATCTTTTGAGCATCATTTCATCAATTTCATTCATCGTCTGAAATGACCAAACTAAGTTAAAGGACGTTAAACTTAAAAAAAAAACTTACCGTCTGAGTAACGTTTAAGTATTAGAAAATGTATAATAATTACCAGGAATATCTCGGAAATGGATAGTAAAAATAATGCAATTAAAATAAATTGTATGCTTTAACGAGCTCTACACATTCTATGCAGTAAGATTTTGTATATCCCTTAGGGTTTGGTTGTTAAACAAAAGTCATCCAGAGTGAGAGAACTTCTTATGCTTTTTCCATAAAAGTCAATATATATATATTTCATTTTCCATAAAAAAAAAACATTTCAAATGCAGAATGTTTCATTCAAAATCCTTAGAGCTGTTTTTTTCTTAGAAAATCAAAATTTTCGAAAAATGTTCCATGTAACGCATATTAGGATTTGCTTGATAATCTTCATCCTAGGAAGCTGTTGAACTTAATAATTTTAGTATTTAGCAGACTTTTCGCTATTGGTTTATGAGGTTCATAATCACATGAGGCAAGCCATTTACTAAAATATTTTTATTCAGGGGAGCATGAAAAATATATTTCCAGGAAACCTCCATTATGAATTTTTAGGTGAAATAAAATACATTCTCTACCGACTATGGGCACATTGTATGTAGTAGAGAAAAAGCAAAAAAATAGACTGTTCCATTCCCATCACTTTCTCTACATATTCTGCAATATATATATACTCTCACAAAACTTACTTTTCTATCTACTTCATGCTAATGTCAGATAAACATAAACAGAAATATCCTTGTAAGTTTAAGAGAAATGAGGGTATCGCGGTAATAAAATTATTTAAAAACTGGTCGCTAAGTGGTTGCGTAGAAATTCCGTTCACTTTGCTGGTCAGGAGTGAATAATAATAATAATAATAATAATAATAATAATAATAATAATAATAATAATAATAATAATAATAATAATAATAATAATAATAATAAACACTCCCCACCTGAGAAAATTATAGGCATTAAGAATTTCAAAGCAATAGTGCGGAACACCTCTGAAATGGTTGAATCCACAAGAAAATGTATTTCACACTAAGTGTGTATTTTTACGAGATCTACAATTTTGTATAACATTCTGTCTATCTCTTGCGGTTTAACCGGTATGAAAGTAATCCAGAATGAAGAGAGCCTCCGTGGCTATTCCCAGAAAATTCAAGCTATAGGTACGTTTCAATGGCCGTAAAAACTTCTTAAACATTTAGTGTTTTTAATCAGAGTCGTTAGAGCCAGTTTTGATAGAAATAAAAATTACGAAAAATGTTCCTTGTAAAGAGTAGTATGGGTGGGGAATTTCCCTCAAAATCTTGTTGTCAAATTCTTGGAAAATCCCGAAGTTTGATACTCAGCCGACTTTTATTTTTCTTACACATGCTGTTCATAGGCACGCGCGCGCGGACTTATTGTAAAATTTTTTTTTTTAAGTCTCAATATATGTATTTCCGGGATCGAATTTCAGATTTTTGGTGGAATGCATTACCTTCTCTACCACCTCTGTATTTTTACGTAGTAGAGAAGGTAAAATAACATATTTTTTGTATTCCGCGGAAGGAAAATGGCCACGTTACCGCGGTATTAGTCATTGTCTAAACACCGAGATCAGGGTGTGCTTCTCACACGATTCTGTCCTAGCCACTGACATACCTCCAGGTTGAATATTTGACATCGTCATTATTACAATTGTCATCATCATTAATTTCCATAATTTTTTGGACGGTACGGTAAGAACACATGAACGATGACCAGATATTTAGTCTTAAAATATGTATTGAAGATGTTAGCAACGAATTGCACGAACTTGGTTTATGTCACAGCAAATGCACGTTTTAATCAGATCCCTATGTATCGTATTACGTCTTTATATATTTCTTATAATAGTTTATCAGGAATATGAAATTCTTTCAAGATGAAGAAGGCTTCACAGGGTATCAACAAAAAATAAGCATAATATACATTTTATTGGTAACGCAATTAAAATTCAAACTTCTCCTATTCCTGAATTTACATGTTTCATTTCAGATTTCATGTCCAACTCCATCTTCTCCAATAATCTTTGAAGAATTTCCCCATTCTTGGCTTCTATATACCACTCCTGACTTCAAAGTGACAAATGAGAACACGAGTTATTCCTAAACACTATTCATAAGAAACACTTTATGTAGCACAACACAATACGCTGTAATCTTTAATGTCACCCATTCGGTACACAATTCACTGATTGAGGAATCGAGTCATCACAAATAACAACTCACAATTGAACTTCAATTTGCGATGTCCACTGTCAACTGCACTGTCTTAACTGTCCACTTGTTCACTGTGTCCACTCTTCGCTTCTTGGCTTGCTGGCCCTTTATAAAAGTGGTTCCTAGCCCCGGCCCGAAAGATCTGGGGTTCGAAGATTCAAGAATCGACAAGACCGACGCCTCGAGAACAGTTTTACTCCTGCAGGAAAATTGACCATGGACATAATGGACTTTGTTTGTCCACTACTGTGTTCGTTACGCGCTTTTGTTGGAAAAAAAAAAAAAAAGGCCGATCTGCTGCTCCTAGTCAGGCGTTTGACGGCAGCTCATGCGATCACATCATTAACAATGTTTTCAAAACGTGTTATTTTAATAACCTTAAATAGAAATATGCGTATTTGTTATTCCGAATATTCTTGTGCTTAAACCCCATTAAAAATGTATACTATAAACCAAATTTTCGAATTGCCTCGTAGTTTTAAATCATTTCATTGCATTGGTCAGTTCCCAATTTCTATCCTTCTGAATATGATTGGTTGGTTGTTTAATAACAAGCATTCCCACAGAAAATGAGCTACTGTTTGATCTTTGATGCTCAAGGATTTCTTGGGCTTACCAGTATCCTGAACCAGAAAAATACGAACTGAAGTTCCCGTACACAGTTAAGTTTACTTTGATCTTCATTCTATCTGTCACTGATGGTAAGATGGTTAGTAATCTATGTCTGACCACACCCTTTGCCGTTTGCTTTTGCCATTGTTCCTACTCTACGTTTCAATAATTTGTTTCTGGGCCTCTTCCTATGAATTTTAGGCATATGATTACCTTCTGTTGTTTGTATGGCTAATTTATCAGCTATTTCATACGCGAAAATAAATTTGTCAGTGGTGTCTAAAGAGGATTTTCAGTTTGTTTAATATTTTCAATTATGGATCATGTTTGCCATAGTTCTGCAATACGCCTGTTGTGATTTTGCTGTCTATGAATACAGTTCTTAGTTGACATGTCCATCCTTTCACTATTGTCCTTACATCTTAGCTTTATATATTCTTAGATTTCTGCAGGGTCCATCCATTGCGATTTATCAACTGGCGATTGTAGTGCAATTTTAATATTAGTCCGTCTTTGGACTCTTTGAAATTTCTGATGTTATATGTTTTATATCCCCCCAAACACATGCTCCATATATTAATGAAGATATTATAGCACCTTGTGCAGTGTTTTGAGGTCTTCGTGTCTAGTTTCCTCATTAGTTCCGAAAATTTTGCCAAGTAATGTAACAGGCCTAAGCACTTTTGTGACATAGTCCATAAATGGACCAAAGATCAGTCCACTATCTATAACTTACTAAAACATTTTATAGTACTAGATTAGCGGATAGAATGAAATAGTGTGACGACTTGGGTTGTTTTGCACGTTCCTTTTCCCTATGCAGCGCTAGTATCGCGTTGTGACATAATTCGCCGGTTCCCTAACAACTGACTGTAACAATGACGCAGTTTCAGCTGATATATTGGCGTAATTAACTGAACTACAATAAAGGGGTGTGCCGTTGGAAAGCAGCAATAGATGGATTCGTTTTATATTTTACTACATTAAATGTTAAATGTAATTATACTGTATAATGTTATTTTACTTCAATTTAATGAACGATTAAGACAATGTTCCATTATAGTGTGCAATTTTCTTGTGTATATTGTCTAGGCAGGCAGTTGGTGATTATTTATTCGCGTTAATAACGAAAGTAAAATAAACTCTTGCTGCTCTGAAAGCAGCAATTCATGGAATGAAGTTGTACATTTAAGAAGTGTTTTTTTTTCAACATCATTTAATGAATATTCATGATAAAATATAGGCTGATGAATTGTAGCTGTAATATGCATTCATATTTATAACCATAACCTACAAGTTTTGATTCTGACCAATGCACCTGTCTGTTATAAACTTAGATAAGAAAATTTCAGTTTGTGTATAAACCACTGCACCTATATAGTAAACAAAATGTGAATTAAAGTATGTCTTACTTTTTAACAATGCAGTGGTACCCATACTCCAATTTAAATTGTGAAATCAACATTGGTAGGAATGCTTCACGTATTGTGCTGTAACTGCGATCACATTAGCAAAAATTCATGTTAAATAGCAGCAAAATTTATATCTATATTACATTTAGTATCAGTTAAGGATTCTTTAGCACAATATACTAAACAAACATCTTCATACAAATGATTATTAACTACTGACCTAGAAGTTACTCGTCTATGCTCTTATTGTTATCAATTAATAAAGTGTAAGAAAAATTGCCTCACAAAATGTTATTATGCAGGTAAATAGAATAAAATAATCTTCAAAAGTGTTATGCCATGTCAAATGCTTGCATTTTAAGTGTATATCACAAAGTAATCTGTGTAAGCTTAAGGCAAGGTTATAGCACATAATTGAATGTTGCCCTTATGTAAAGCTACACAAAATTGTATTTAAAATACTCAAGAAACCTGTAAGATTGTTTTGTATTGGATTCTTTTTTGTTAGATATGTCGGAAGATTTGAAAGTATGTAGGGAACTGCTCCAGTTCAAACGTGGGAGTTCAACATTTTCACCTCGAATGCAAAACTTGTCAGATTTTTTTATTAAATCAACTACAAAGTGTAAGTCGCAGATACGGCTTTTGTTGGTTAAAGATAAAATGTTCGTGGAATAGTTATGGACCACTTATGGAATAACTGCTTATCATTTGGTGGTGAAAAGAAATGTCTTGTTTCCGTTTTGTCCTTATCGAATCCTGATTTCCATCCCGGAATGAAACAGTGTGCCGGCATTTTCGCGTAACATTCACTTTATAGTTTTGTGACACAAAATTAACTCGGTATGTCTAATTCCGATATACTTATTCAACTCGAGTTCAAACTAAATAACAGTTTGCGAACTTCCTAAAACAAGCAAACTCGAAAAAAAAAAATGGACACATGATGTCGTTTAAATACGAGACGTTTGAAACCAAAGGCGCTCCAAGTGGCCATGACATAGATAGTGTAGTTATTAATTCAAAATCTTCTCGGGCTTCTAGCCAGGTAAAAACTTGGCTTGACACCAACGTTTCGAAGAAGCGCATCTTCCTCGTCTTCGGGGTGAACTGATGGTTTGAGCTTGCGGAGACTGGTATTTATAAGAGCTGGGATGAAGCTAACATCTGATTGGTTCGCGTGATATTATGGCCTGGTATTTAAGATGACTGAGACATGGGCATCCCGTGTTAGCTGAGGTTAACACACAGGTTGCCAGTCACGACATCTCGGTTCAAAACCGCGACGTTGACTGGGAATGCGTCAGGGTTAGCCTCAACGACTCCATCCCGCCGAATCCTAGGATCACAGACATCCCATCCCTAGAGGCTGCGGTCCAATCCTTTACCTCCATCGTGGTGCGAACTGCCCATAACCTAACTGTTCACACCCCAGCTCCTCTACACCCAGATGTCCTACCCCTAGAACTCCATCTGCTTGTACGCCGTTCCTGGGCTGCCCGCAGACTATACCAGCGTCACCGGACGCCACATAACCGAGCACTCCTGAGGCGTTTACGCCTAGAGGTCCGGACCCGACTACGCGAGCACAGGGTGCGAGCGTGGGAGGAGACTATGACCCGCTTGAGGCTCGAGGATGGCGACGTGTGGAGGATTGCCAAAGCTCTCCGGCACCGCGGAGGTCAAATCACCTCCCCAATCCAAGGCACCCAAGGCCTGGCTTATGAACCCCGAGCCAAAGCCGATGTGTTCGCTGACTACCTTGAAAGGTCTATGAGGCCACGAGAAGACCCCCAGGACGAAGACTTCTCGGACCGTGCTCGGCGGGAGGTGCGTCGATACCTTCGGCGCCCCAACGTCGAGGCGGACCGACTTCCCGTCATCCGACCCAGTGAACTCCAGGGCGCACTCCGGCGCCTCAACCCCAAAAAGGCAGCGGGTCCTGACGGACTAACCCCCGCCATGCTCCGATGCCTTCCCATCAAGGCGGTACTCTTTCTAACCAAGGTTTTCAACATGTGCCTCACCTTGTGCCACTTTCCACGCGAGTGGAGGGAGGCCCGAGTGATATGCATCTTGAAGCCGGGGAAAGACCCGTTACACCCATCCAACTACCGATCCATCAGTCTCCTATCACTTCTCTCGAAGGTTTTCCAGAGGCTAATACTAGCCCGCTTGTCCTCTCTCTTGGGCGACATTCATGCCATCCCAGATCATCAATTTGGTTTTCGTCCTGGGCATTCTACACCCCAGCAACTACTGAGAGTGGTGGAGGCCGCTGCCCTGGGCTTCCAGGACAGAGCCTACACTGCGGCGGTGTCGCTGAACGTGGAGAAAGCCTTCTCTACGACCTGGCACGCGGGTCTGCTCCTCAAACTCATCCGACTGGAGCTCCCGACACACATCATACACCTACTACACTCATATCTTAAACACAGATTTTTTGTAGTTTCAGTTGCGGGACACAAATCAACACCTAGGCCAGTAAGAGGCGGAGTCCCCGAAGGCTCTGTACTTTCCCCTACACTCTTTAGCGTCTACATGGCCGACCTACCAACAGTGCAGCAAGTCAACATAGCTCAGTATGCTGATGACGTGCTGCTATACTGTACAAACAAACACCCACGCAGAGCCTTCAACCCTATTCAGAGACACCTCTGCCTCATCCAAGAGTGGTGCGAGCGTTGGCGATTGTCCATAAATCCGGAGAAAAGCCACGCTATTCTCTTTACCAAGCGCCGCTTTCCCGCAAACTTCCCCACATTCACGTACCTCAGACGAAGGATACAATGGACCAACACCATCACCTACTTGGGGGTGAAGCTTGACAGGGGCGTCACTTTTAGGGAGCACGTCCGGGGGCTGTGGTGCCGGGGCAATGGGGCTGCGGCCTCACTGTACCCGATGCTGAGGTCCTCGATGACGGTTCCCCTTAAGTTGCGCCTTTTGAGGGCTCTCATTATCCCCTTATTAATCTACGCCTGTGAGATCTGGGGCATGGCGGCAGACTCCAGTCTGCTGTGCTTCAGCGGGTACAGAATAGGTGTCTCCGGGCTATCTATTCTGTGCCTCGAGGCTTTCCAACGAGACTCCTGCACGAGGCCTCTGGTCTACCATACCTGGAGAACGAGATTAGGCGTCGGGCAACAAAATTCAACGAAGGGTTACCATTCCATCGGAGCGCCCTCGTTAGGTCTCTTGGGGATTACGATCCCATAAACCGCCGCTTCAGGCGATACCGGCTTCCCCGCATGGCTTGCGGGCATCCCCGGTAACGAAGGAGCACCACCAACAGCTGCTAAGGCTAAGCTCCTTATTATCCTTCAAGAGTTGCTTGGATTCAAAATTTAATCTCAAGAAACATTTTGATAAAAACACACCAGCGGTGCACAAGGGCCGTTGCACCATCAAGGCAACCGTCGAGGAGCAATATTCGCCTCCTCCTGTCACTCCACAACCCCAAAACACACCCGCCATCCTACAAAACCCACAATCCCGTCAGAACGTGGTTAAGTTCTCTCTGAGAACAGGGACACGTCTAACACACCTCGGGCTGCCCTCAGCCTGCCAATCACACTGGACTGGACGGTTGTTATTCTTCAGCGCTGAAAAGAGCCGGACGAAAAAGAAACCCCAGCAAGAACACTCAACAAAAAGACAAGCCAGCCGCCATAGCCTATATACCGTTTACCGGCAATTTTTCGGGAAAGATTAGTAAACTACTCTACAAATATAATGTCAAAACCATCCATAAGCCACCACCTAAAATCAAAAACTTGGTCAGGCCAGTTAAAGATAATTTAGCTCTCAGAGTACCTGGTGTCTACCACATTCCTTGCGAATGCAGCGCAGCGTACATTGGCCAAACAGGACGCACTATTGCCACACGCGTTTCTGAACACCAAAGATCAATAAGGCTTATGCAACCCGAAAAATCTGGACTGGCTGAACACTGTATAGAACAGAGCCACAGAGCTAACTTTACCAACACCAAGATAGTGGCAAAGTGTTCGAACTACTGGGAAAGGAGAGTAAAAGAAGCTTTAGCCATCTCATCTGAAACAAATAATCTAAATCGCGATTCTGGCCTACAATTAAGTTCAGCATGGACACCAATGTTAAAGAGCCTTAATACCTAATCCTCTACCTGCAGTCTTCCAAGACTTATTTTCTAGCAGGTGCGTGCTCAAACACAAAACATTCAGTCTCCGCAAGACCACCATCCTAAACCTAATGGCCCGAAGAAAGCCCAAGAAGCACTCTCCTTCGGAAGTGCGTGTCACGAGACAGACGGTAGTCAAGACACGGCTTGACTTTGGCGCTACTCCACCTACCCGCCCCTCCGGCCCCTCACCTGCTGCTCCCCCCTCCACCGCTCCTGCTTCCTCTGCCTCCCCAGCCACCATTACTGCCTCCCCAGCCTTAGCTCCTATCACACCACGTGTCACTAATCCACTGACACACCCCTCCTCTGCTCCTTCTTCTTTCCATCCCTCGTCCATCTCTGTGGTGGCTCAGAGACCCCCCCGACCTCCTTCTGCTTCCTCCGCTTCCGCTCCTTCACCGCACCTGCCAACCCCGCCTCCTCATCCCGTGTCCCCGATCCCGGGCCCATCCTCTCCCAACCCTAGCCCCCCTCCTGCCCCATTTTACCCTCCTGCCTCCCAACCTAACCCTAGCCCTAGCTCCTCTCCCCCACGCCCAGCTCCACCCGGTCCCCCTTCTTCCTACGCCCAAGCCATCACCACCCGTCTCCAGGCTCCCATCTATGTTCCCCGCCAGCATCTATCTCTGTTACAGGAACTCAGAGACTTCGACGCCCTACGCCCCAACGGGGGGTATGTCTTATCCAGAGCCCCTATCTCAGGGGACCTCATGGTGCGCACTAGGTCTGCGGAAGACTATCAGCGCCTGACTGCCTTTCTGAGGGAGCGTGGGGTACCCTTCACCCTGACACGAAGCTCCAAGAACGACCAGACCTACCGTGCTGTGGTGAAGCACGTGTACTTTGACGGCGCGGAAGAGGAAATTAGGGCTGAGCTGCACTCTGCGCACTTTTCAGTGCTGCGAGTAGTTCAGCTCAGGCGTTATGACCGAGCCCGAACTCCTCTTCCGATATACCTGGTGGATCTGGCAACAGCTGAGGACCTGGCCCGGTTGAGGTCGTTGGAACAGGTGTTGCACTTTCGGGTGAAGGTGGAACCCTACCGACGACCATTTGTCCCCATACAGTGCAATCGGTGCCAGCAGCTGAGACACACGGAGGCAACGTGTAGCTCGGGTGCCGTTGTGTGCTCTAGGTGCTCGGCCTCCCATGACTCGCGGAGCTGTAACGTTCCCCCACCCCAAAGGAGATGCGCGCTGTGTCTCAATTCGGGCCACGGGGCCAGGTACCGGGCTTGTCCCGAGTACCAGAGACAAGTTGTAGCAGCGCGCAACTCCCAGGGGACAGGGGCACGGGCGCCTCCGGCGGGGAGTGGTGGTCGGGTGCGTGGAGAGGCTCCGGTGCGCGCGCCGCCTGCCCCTCGTGGCTCGGTGATGGGCGTCGTTAGCGCTGGGAGGATGAACGAGCCGAGGACCCGAAAGCCTAGCCGACCACAGGTTAAGCCACGTCAATCCCCGAAGGAAGTGCCGACGAGGGAGGAGACCCTGGCTGACCCTCGGCTGGAGCACCAGCGAAACATGTTCAGATGTGCGTCCGCTGAGCACTGGAGGGACGCAGACTTACAGGACGTCTGCATGCACATCTTCGAACTACTGGCCACTTCGCGGGGATCGGAGACCCGGAGCATCCTGGCCTGCTACAGAGACTTTTTTCAACTGCTCACCTCTCCCGGCTTCCTATGAATCACACACCCAAACTCAATTGTATGACATGGAACGCACACGGCTTAAAAAGACGAAAGACTGAACTTAGAGACTTCTTAACACGCAACAACATACACATAGCGTTAATTACAGAAACTCATTTAAGCGACAAAGACAGATTTAACATGCCAGGTTACACTACCCACCGCAACGATCGAAACAGACGCGGTGGCGGGACGGCCGTAATAATAAAACATAGCATTGCCCATGATGTTGCTCCACAGCCGCAATTTTCAACTCTAGAAGCTACTAGTATTTACATCACTATTGACAACAACAAGGTTCTAATCACGGCGGCATATGCCCCCCCAGGTGTACTAAACATAGCGGACATTAACTCAATCTCGCAGGTAAACAACAGGGTGCTAATAGCCGGAGATCTCAACGCAAAACACCTCATTTGGGACTGCAATGAGACTAACCCTGAAGGCACGGCCCTCCTAAACCTTGAAAATAATTCTGATATAATAATACACACTCCTACGGAACATACGTATATCCCATTCAGCCGAAACCAAAGGCCTGATATTCTAGATATTGCAGTGACGCGTAATCTCACTCGTAGGATCAACCTACAAGTTAAGAACGAACTCTCTTCCGATCACTTACCGGTGATCATAACATTAGAAGGCACTGCAGCCCCCAATCCACCAATCGAGCGTCTAAACTACAATAAAGCAGACTGGGATAGGTTTGCAAACACTATCAACAAGCACCTACATACTACACAACTAAATACAGCAGAAAACATGAATGAAGCTGTAACTCAACTAGAAAATGCAATAAAAACTGCAACCAAAGAAGCTGTACCAATAAACAAACCTAAGCGATACCAATCACAACTACCACCTGACATCCAGATGCTAGCAGCGGAAAGAAACCGAGCTAGACGGCGATGGCAGAAAACACGTCATATTGTAGACCAGGAATACGTTAGACACTTAAATACCCTTGTCAGAGAGAGAACAACAAACCATCTCTCTCAACAATGGCAAAATACACTTGAGAACCTCGACTACGAACGAGACTCGGTGTGGAGAATTGCACGCTGTCTAACACGCGATAAAACACAAATACCACCATTACACCACAATCAAACAATAGCATCTACAGACCAACAAAAAGCAGATATGCTCGCAGACACACTGCAAGAAATCTGCACGCCTAATCCTACTCCCTGCTGCCCTCAATTTACGGAGGCAACGGAAGAGGAAACGGAAATTTTCAAAGGACAGGCAACCCACAACTTAGTGAGAAAAACCTGCCCGAGTGAAATAAACTGGCTAATCAGGCACCTCCCAAAGAGAAAAGCCCCGGGGCCAGATAACATCCCAACAGTGGCCCTAATGCATTTGCCCGAAAGGGCAATTAAGCTACTGGCTGACATATTCAACTACGTGCTCATTAGTGGACATTACCCTAAAAGGTGGAAACTAGCCACCGTGGTGCACTTCCCCAAAAAGGGGAAAAACTTGTCTAAACCGCACAACTACAGACCAATTAGTCTACTAAGCACACTTGGAAAACTTCTCGAAAAAGTAATTCTCAAACGTCTCAACTCTCAACTAAACAAACAAAACATACTAATTCCAGAACAATTTGGATTCCGAGCCAAACACTCAACAACTCTACAACTAATCAGGGCAACCGAATCTATAACGCACGGTTTCAACATCAACAAATCAACAGGTGCTTTATTATTAGATGTCGAACGAGCCTTCGACAGAGTATGGCATGCTGGCCTACTAAAGAAGCTCAAAACAATAAATATACACGACTCGCTCATTAAACTCATAGCAAACTACCTAAGTGATCGAAAATTTCAATGCAGAGTAAATAATCACCTGTCATCCGAACGCCCAATCAGAGCCGGAGTGCCACAAGGCAGCATACTCGGGCCAACACTATTTAATATCTATATAAATGACATCCCAAAAACCGAAAATACAGAATTATACATTTATGCGGACGACACCGCCATAATGACCCAATCGGGAAAAACGAAATTCATTCACAGCAGACTCCAGAGGTCCCTTAATAACCTAGAGGACTGGCTTACCAAATGGCGAATCAAAGTAAATGCACCAAAAACTCAAGCAATCATATTCACAAAGCGTATCAATCACAGATTTCCCAGACACCGCCTGCCTCCACTTACCATATTTGGTGAAGATATTGGATGGACAGATACGGTAACTTGGCTTGGACTTAAAATGGATCAAGGTCTAACATGGAAAAAGCATATTACTCAGACTCGTGGAAAAGCCAATGCCCAATTGGGCAGGCTATACCCACTCATCAACATGGGCTCACAACTAAGCCTTAACATGGGACTCACACTTTACAAAACATTAATCCGACCTATAATTACTTACGCATCCCAAGTATGGGGGTATGCCGCCGAAAACCACATCAAAAACTTACAAAGATTCCAAAATAAAATTCTACGCTTAGTATCTAAGGTACCATACACAGCTCCAGCTGACATACTCCACGAAGAACTCAAAATACATACAATCGAACAATTCATTAAAAAGCTAACCTACGACGCATATCAAAAATTAAGTGCACATCACAACCCTTTAATAGAAACGCTAGGGAACTACGACACAAAAACAAACAAACACAACAGACCTTTATCACTTTTCGACAGAACTATAACACAAGACACCACTCCAGACGAAATACAACAGTACCTTACAAACCTCCTTCCTTAAAAACCTCTCCCCTTCTAACACACAGCTATATATATGTTTACTCTTTCTCTCTTCCAATATGTTTCAGCACCAGCCCGTCGCAGAGCCCTAAAGCCCTCAGCTACAGCTGAGGCGGACCGGGGGAAGGGGCCTCCCATTGTGATCGACGCGGGCAGCGTACTTCGGGCAGCTGCAATATGGAGTCAATCACTTAGACGACCTTGGCAACTACATGGCAAACGAGATGACGAAGGCCTATGAGCCCGGTACTGCTACTAGCGACGAACGACTGCGCAACCACTGACGGACGGAGAAATCTCCCGAAGTAACAGCGCAGAAGCGGAACTTATTCTAAACATATACTATAAGACTAAATTTAAGTGCATGTTAGATAACATTTTACTTAATAGGACAAGCAGGCACACCCTGCTGAAATAGAACATAATCATTAACGAATAAAACACCCACAAAGTAACGCATGATTATCCACTGGTATTGTTCAGGTTTCATGGACAATCCCAGTAAGTAGCATTAACGCGCTCGCATGCAATGCATGCCAGCTAAGTAGCTCTCACTTACTAACCGGGGTGCTATGCGGGACCCGACTAATGCATGTTTGCACGAAAGTACTCTATATATAACCGATTAACACGTGGAGGGGTTTTTTAGTGGATATACCGCACTCTGCGGGGAGCTCCACATATCCCCCAAGCCATTGCACTAAGGCTTGGGGTCGAATGCAGGAATGCATTTTTCCCCTCCACGGTAAAAAAAAAAAAAAAAAAAAAAAAAAAAAAGACCACCACGGCGTACTTTTTCGCACACACACACACACACACTTCGTCTCTGCTTCGATGGGGAGGAACAAGCAACGCCGAGCCGCAGCCTCTAGGAAGGCCACCTCCGCCGAGAGTATTGCCTCAACATCGACGGCGATACCCGAGGCAACTCCTGCCTTAATTGAATCGCCTCCGCCAGCCGCCACTACTTCACCGACCGCTAGCAGCGCTTCACCTCGGCGATTGCAGCCGCAGTCGCCGACTGCGCAGAGCTCCACTTCCCGGTTCAGCGCCGTGGTTCGGGGGGTCCCTAAGGACCTTTCCACCCGGCTCTTCACCGCCGCAGCGAAGTCGCAGTGGCTCTCATGCTTGAGGGCCACTCGCATAGTCAATGGCCGGGGACCAACACCATTGATGAGGGTCGAACTGCGGGATCGTGCGGATCTGGAGGCTGCCTTAGCGACTGGGTTGCCCTTGTTAGGGCAACTGCTTGTTGTTGAGGCGAGCCAAAGGGAACGACACAAGCCTTGCAGACGCTGCTGCGCCTACGGTCACACGGCCGATGCCTGTACCTCTCCGCCGCGGTGCCACTATTGTGGTGCCAACTCCGCCACCGCAGACTGTAGAGGTCATGATCTTCGTCACCGCCGCCGGTTCTGTGCCACCTGTCGTGGCACAGGTCACTTCTCGGGACAATCCCAGTGCCCTCAATACCCGAGGCTTAGGAAGACACCACCGCAGAACTACAACACCGACGCCACACTGCCTGAACCCTCAACTGACGCAGCGACGCGGGATGCCATTCAGGACCTCCACGCGGAGATCCTGAACGTCGGCGCCCGCTTAGCTGCGCTAGAAGAGGCATTCTCCAGCGTCATACACGAGAAGCTTCAGGAACTACAAGCTTCCACCACCACAGCAATCACAACATTGCAGTCTACAGCAGCTGACTTGTCAGCACGTGTAGAAGGCATCTCAATGCAGCTCAAACAGGTTCTCCTGCAGCAGGCTGCCTACTCCGCCGAGTTATTCAGATCAAACCGCCAGCACAACAGCGCCCCTCCTCCTGCACAGGCTGAGGGGCACAGACAGAACACTGAACTCCGGAACGCTCCTGTCCAGCTCCGTTCGAACACCAGGGCAGCGGGGTCAAAGTTCTCACATGACTACATGAATCGTCAGATTCACATATAAGTTCACCACCTAAACTCCTGCACAACCTTCACCTACATTCCTTCCCAATATCACCTTTAATTCCCAAGGCTACAGTCAGGTTTCATGGCTGTAGCCTACAAATAACCTTTAGCCGCTCCCGCACATATTGCGGCAGCATCCTAAATTCCACATACTACCGCAATTGCGGGACCGCGCAAAGCTTCGATGAAATACAGCAAACTACGTCATATAACGTGGAGGGGTTTTTTTAGTGGGTATGCCGCAGCAGGGCGGAGAGTCCCACAAATCCTCCCAGCCATTGCACTTCGGCTGGGGGTTGAATGCGTAATGCATTTTTCCCCTCCACGGTAAAAAAAAAAAAAGACCATCATCCACCGCCGCATCCTCTGAACCGGATATTGCTCCGACGCCGACGCTGCCTTTGGCTCCATCAGCACAGACACCGCAGCCCACACAAATTTCGACCACAAACGCAAGCATCATATTGACCACCTCCACACCGGAAGTCATCACAGCCACACCTAAATTGGATCCACAGCCGCCGGCTCAACTTCTACAAGCCACCGCCGTTCCAGCCGATCCGCTGACGCAGTCCACCCAACCTGTGCTTCCTGAGAGGCACAGCGCGGTGATCCTAGGAGTTCCGAGGGACCTCCCCCACCGCTTCATCACCGCAGCTGCTCGTCACCAATGGCCCTCAGTGATACGGGCTTCCCGTATCACTAGCTCGAGAGGCCCAACACCGTTGGTCCGCCTGGAGCTTGCAGATGCAGCTGACTACACGGCAGCCCTGACTGACGGTTTGCTCATTTATGGGCGCCGTCACATAGTTGAGGCTAGCAGAGTTAGTCGCCAGCTCCCCTGTCGCCGCTGCTGTGCATTCGGCCACACCGCTGAAGCTTGCAGTACTGCACCGCGCTGCCACTATTGTGGCTACCGCAGCCTCACTGCCGAATGCACAGCCCATGACCTTCGTCGCCGCCGCAGGTACTGTGCGACGTGTGATGGCTTCGGCCATTATACGGGGCAAGCGCAGCGCCCGCTCCACCCAAACAGACGCCGACCACCACATCCAAGACCAGTCACCGCCGCATCACCTCCAGCAGACATTACTAGTTCATCACCAGCCATCATCAACACTCCACCTCAACCAGCACCAGCAGCAACTGACAATGCCATTAAGGACGCCGTGCAGGACCTTCATTCCGAGGTACTGCACATCAGCACATTACTAAAGGAGGCGCTGTCGGCCGTCACTACCGCTATTGCCGAGACACACGCCACCCTACTCCGGAGACTACACAATATTGAGGCTGGAGTCCAAGACCTCCAACAGTCAACCGTTGCCACCGCAACCGCACTAAGGACCTTCGCCGCCAGCTGCACCACACAACTGAATGCAGTTTGCACACAAACATCACTAGACGACGGCATCATCAGACGAACTACAACAGTAAACCACAGACTACTGACCGGTAATACTGACGCCACCAAAAACCCACGAACTAGCAGACGGACCACGGACACTATCTCACAGACTGCACTGACCTTTTCGCCCTTCATTTCCCCATCACTTACTGATTTACTCACTCCACTTCATCTCAGTACTTCACAACAACCAACCAACGACGTGGACCGACTCAACGAAAACTTCCCTCCCCTACAAGCCACAAAAAATAGCACACCAACACCAAAGCCTTTATTAAGGAAAACTAAATAAACTGAAAATAAAGACACCTTGTATTCCATCAAACCTTCCTTTACTCCCCGGGTGGCAGCCAGGGCCTCGGTCATGACTGTCACCCGGAACTCCCGCTACCTTCTGCTGAGCCGCCAATTCGGCCAGCAGCAACCGCCGCACTAACGAGGGTGCTCAGCGGAACCTCCCCATCCTTCGAACTCGATACTTCCTTCCAAATCCCGCACTTCACCTAATGGCGAGATAAGCCATTCTTTCTACCTTCCAACTCTCTCTCTTTGTCTCCCCTTTCCAAAAAAAAAAAAAAAAAAAAAAAAAAAGCTCAAACCATCAGTTCACTCTGAAGACGAGGAAGATGCACTTCTTCGAAACGTTGGTGTCAAGCCAAGTTTTTACCTGGCTAGAAGCCCGAGAAGATTTTGAATTAACACGTCGCCAGGAAAGCTTCAGTTCTTATTTTAGTGTAGTTATTAATATGCATCCGCGAAGAAGACGATACACTTGTAAGTTCTTTCCGCTAAGGTACTAGTTGCTTCAAGTAGTTGAACGGTTGTTATAGATTTTCGCTTTTGCATTAGTTCCAGATTTGTTACTTCTTCCTCTTCTTGTTACCAGCAAGATCAAGAGCTTCATTTCAATTTCTGCTTAGGGACAGAGATTTCCTGAAGTATTGTCCCAAATGTTATGGGCTCAGTTTAACCTACAAGGAACTCTTCTTTTATTTCTTAAATACACCTATTTTAAAGTATAATTGTTGCGCAAATTTTCTTTTGGCAAACTGATAAGAACTAGCTGTACATATTGGTCAGTGGCGGTTTTCTCCTAACATGTTATTTTTCCCTTTGTAATGATGATTAAGTCATCGAAAAATGCAATTATTTTTACCAGTGACCTTCAGGTTTCATAAATATATTCGAAAATTTTGGGCAACAGCAAGAAGCGTGTGGGGTCTCCTTTGCTTAGTTACATTTCTCCTTATAAGTTTGGATACTTAAACTTGCTATTCTCTCAAAGAAGTTGCCTCTTGACAAATTATAAAGGTTCCTGAAACATTACAATTCACTTGAATTAGTCATAATTCCGAATTCAAATTCAGATGATGTACTAACTTTAAGAATCAACTTGATATGTGGCAGCGTTAAAATACAATTTATTTACAATATTTCGCAAGGTAACTTTTTTTTTAGTTTAACGTCCTTTAACCTGGTTGATCATATCGGACGATGAATGAAATTAGTGAAATGATGCTCAAATGATCTCGGAGTTGGGGCGGTAACTAGTTGCGGGTTCGTATCCCGGGTGCCCTAGCTCAGGATTCTTAGTAGCGTGGTGAGACACGCGTGCTTTATAAATTTAGTTCGGCCTTTCTCCGCCTCCGAACACACTCGTATTCCTCTTAATTTTCCCACATGAAGTTACACTTTACTCGCCCGCGACTATTATTTATTAGTTTGGTGCAATGCTATGTTCCGTACAATAGTCGGCCTTAAAATTAATTAATATGCTGTGTTTTAATCAAAATTGCTACAGTCATTTTTGAGAAAATCAAAATGTTCGCAATTTTTTCTACGTAAAGGGTACTCTGGAGTGGGGGGATTTTTCTCAAAATCTTCGTGTCACATCCCTGGAAGATACTAAACTTAAATTCAAAGTTTGGTATTTTACAGACTTTTCGTTTTTGAGTTAGGTATCGTTTTCACAGACACACACATACACACAGGGACGTTTTTCTGAAAATACTTTTTTTGGATACAGGGGCCCTAAAACGCGTATTTCTGGTGAGATCTCGGTATAGAATTTTTGGCAGGAATGCAACACCTTCTCTATACGCTATATACATAATACGTATAGAGAAAGTAAAAAGCAGCGAGCGTTGTTAAAGATAAGAATTGTGCATGCAGTATCGCAATGATTTAATTATTATTATTATTATTAGAACAGACAGTATATAAGAAGATTACTTGGTTAAAATTTTAGTATTATAGTGTTTGATAAATATGAACTATATTATTGGAAATCAAAGTTATAAGTTTGTTAAAATAAAAGAAAATCTGATGTGTTACTACTCACATGACTTTCTCTACCTGCTCTACAGACCTTATTCAAAAGATTCTTCTTCTTTATACACAATGCTAATCGAAATAAACACAAGCAGAATGCTCTTATTACTTAGTTCTTTTAAGTAAACGGGAACTAAGGTAAAGTAATAGTCAAATGTTTTAAAAGCTATCGTTATGCGATTTTCATTGCAAATTGCTTCTTTGCTTGACCAAGAGTAGAACAAAAGAAAAAGAACACTTCCTGTCTGAGAAAAGTTTAACCAATAACAAGGAATATCTCGGAAATGGTTACCTCTACAACAAAAACGTAAAGGACATAAATTGTGTGTTTTGACGTGATGTACATTTTTTGTGTGATGGTTCTTATCTATCTCTTACGGTTTAGCAGTTAAGAAAAATTCGGCAAAGTTCATCCGGATTAAAGAGGTCTTCACAAGCTATTCCCAGAAAATTGCAGAAATACATTTTATTTAGGATATAAATAGGTTTAATAAACGGGATTTTAATCAAAATCGTTAGAGCAATTTTTAAAAAAATCAAAATGTTCGAAAAATGTTCCATGTAAAGGGTAGTTGGGGTGGGGGGATTTTCTTTAAAATCTTCCTGTCGCATCCTTGGAAGATACCAAACTTAAATACCAAGTTTCGTATTCAACGGTTTTTTCGTTTTTGAGCTAAGCTGTCCACAGACACACACGCGCGCGCACACACCCTCACGGACCTATTTCTAAAAATGCTTTTTTTTTAATTCAGGGGTATCCAAAACATCTATTTCCGATGAGATCTCGGTATCGAATTTTTGTGTGCATTAGAGAGGCATCTGAGCAAAATTAAGCGGTCTTTCACGCCCAGTATAGAATGGGACGCTAAGAACCACAGCAGTTCAAGAGCGTCCATAAATAAAACGTCATTTACAATACCTATTCTATACACTATGTGTATAGTACGTGTAGAGAAAGTAATAAAAGGTTATTAATTTCAACTCACCTTCAATAGTGCTTATGCCACACAAAAACAGTTTCCGAACCAAACACCTGAAAAGAACTCGTGCATAAAAGAATTTACGAAATAAAATACTTCGCTATGCCGAGGCACATTACGCCATAAACTCAGACACAACCGGAATAAGAAGTCGTTGGAAAAATTAGATATTGTTGCAGTGGAAGGATTACCACCACGGTTAGTTTAAACTGAGGAAACTAAAATTTATCTTATTTCCTTCCTTAAAGGCGCCTCAAGGGTATCACATTCGTTTAGTGTTTTTGTACCTAGGCAAGATGAAAAATTATCTCGGAATTGTTATAAGTTTCATGGCATGTTTCATTTGCTTCTGCAAAATGTTTGGAAAGCTGGTCTATATTTCAAGCCATATACATTTGAGTCCCTGCGTCTTATACCTATTTTTAGTTTCCTGTTGTATTCTGCCCAAAAAATCCCAATCAAGATGCTATCAAAAATACTCACATAGAGATTTCCTAAGTAAAAGAATATGTGTGTGAGTGTGAGAACAACATAATCCAAAAGGTTTTGTCATTTACGAGGGTCGGCTGATAAGTCCTGGGCCTCACACAGATATGGCGCCACTAGGCCAGTTAGACGGTAGTATCGTATAATTTAACTCTAGACTAGCTTGTATCCATAGTTACAGGTCAATAGATTGTTTAGTTTTCGAATGACAGCATTTTAAAAAAGACAACTTTAGAGTTTTTACGAAAATGGAGGATTTGGAAAACCGAGCAGTGATTAAATATCTCTATTTGAAAGGCTTAACGCCTAAAGAAATCAAGGAGGAAATTGACAGTATACTGAAAGACTCTACCCCTTCATATTCATGATTAAAAGGTGTGTTGCAGAGTTTAAAATCGGACGTACGAACACTAGTGATGAATCACACTCTGGACGCCCTGTAGAAGTGCCAACTCCAGAGATCATTATCATTTAGTATTGCAAGACCGCAGACTAAGGTTGTTTCAGGTAGCAGAGACAGTGTACACATTAAAAGAACGTACCGGTAATATTTTAAGTAATGATTTGGGCTTTCACAAGGTCTGTGCAAGATAGGTGCCGCGTTTGTTGACACCTGTTCAAAAGTTGCAAAGGAAAACTGTTTCTGTTAAGAATGCGGAGCTCTACCGTAAAAATCCCAGTGAACTTTTGAGACGGCTTATTTCCAAGGACGAAACTTGGATACATCGCTACACTCCAGAAAGTAAATCAGTCAAAACAGTGGATTGCGCCCGGTGAACCAACAACTAACAAGGTTATGGCGAGTTATGTTGCAACATTTGGACGTGGATACCATCTGGACCTGGCGCAGAGTTTCTAGAAGATGAGAGGGCATTTTCTAGCTCCGCCACGGTGAAAAGGCGGATGTGGTCTTCAAGGTTTCCAGAGCGGAAAACAAATCCTTGAGACTCAACCTGAGCCTTTACTGGAAGAAACTCAGGAGAATACTTATCGGAGCTAGACACTTGAGCGAAAGCACTGCCCAGAGTGTTAGCCATGTCAAATGTATCAACCACAGCGCCTGCTGCTGGTTTTAGATCGGCAATCGGCATATGGGTCGGTTTCCCGGATATACGCCTTAACTTGTCCCACACGACAGAGGAAGGTGTATGTCGATTAAAGGAGCCTACAAACTGGTACCATGATTGCTTTTTGCTATCCTTAATAATTTGTCTAGATTTGGAACGCATTTTCTTATATTGTATGAGGTTATCCAGCGTAGGGCTTCGCTGGAAAAATCCGAAGAGCACGTCTGCGAGCACGAATGGCATTCCGGTATTCACCTGTCCATCAAGGGACAGGAAAGCGATAGGGATGTGCTGTCGACCGCGGAATAGAAAGTTCAGCAGCAGAAGTAATTGTTTCGGTGAGTGGTGGACCAAAGAATCCATCGAGTCGTGCTCGTTGTGGTGAAAAAAAGTCAAAACAGAATAAATGCTCCAGTTGGCGCGGTCTAAGCGTCATCTGGGTAAACGGGTAGAACATACATCCTGTGCGAAGAGAGAAATCAGAATAGGAAAGTGGTCAGAGAGTGAATGTAAATCAGAGATGAAATTCCATTGTAAAGAAACTTCTAGCTGTGGAGAACAAACTGCTATATCCAGATGAGAAAAACTATTAAAGGTGCCAGAAAAACATGTAGGTTCTCCGGTGTTCAGGAGAGATAGATTAGTAGAATCCAAGAAACCGGCGAGCAGTTGACCACTCGCACAAGCCCGAGGGGAGCTTTAAAGCGGGTGGTAGGTATTCACTTCCTCTACCAACAGAAAAGGTGTTGGCAGCTGGGAATTTAGGTCTACTAAATCAGTGCGCGAGAGGCCGACAGATTGAGGTACATATATACTACAAATGGTGAAGCAAATGGAGGGTAGCTTAATTCTTACAGCAATTTACTATATGTCAGATTTAATGGGTACAGAGTCGGTGAAGATATAATTTCTGATAAGATTCATGTGCAGGAACTCCATCCGCCGGTGATAAATCACACCAGACAGAAGATACTGCTTTTTTGTAAGGTGGTCTTGGGGACGGAGCTTGGTCTCTTGCAAGCATACGACTAAAGGCGATACAGGCGTAGGAACAATTCAAGCTCTGGTCGATGTGATCTAATGCCACGTACGTTCCACTGTAGGATAGCCATGGACATTGTTGTGGGATAAGTTTTAAATTGAAAGGCGTTTCTGCATATTCGGTTATGCTGGTCGGTTTAGTTTATTTTTCTTGGCCATCGGACTAACACTTTTTTCGGAGCACTATCCTGCCTCTTACGCACTGGCCGTCTACCAGTGGGGGCAGAACTCTCCTGGTCCATCTCCTCCACGGCGTAGCTCCTCTTTCCAATAGAGAATTTCGGTTCGAGAACCTCGAACCGATTGGAGGTACTAATCGACAAAGATGGTGGTCGCCGATCTATTCTCTCCCCAGAATAGGATCCCTTGGACGATTTGGGAGGTGACTTCACGTTGTCTTTCAGGAAGTCGGTCCGGACATATTTGGTCTTAAAGTCTTTCACAGGACCAGAATGCTCGCCGGTTAGGGCTGATTTAGTTCCCGAAGTCGAAGGCTTGGGTGACACTTTTCCTTCAGTATGTCTTCCAGAGGTGGCGTTGGCAGATCGAGGTGCCGACGAAGAAGTGGAAGTTGATAGCCTTGTAAGTAGTTTGTCTACAAGGGTCTTTTCTGCAATTGTGGCCCCGTTAATATCGCAGGTCTGCGTTGCGATTTCCCGCTTCGGTACTGGTTTAGCTAACCGAGCTGTAGGTACTAGACAGCGGGTTGGCGGATTCTCTGGAGCTTCCGAGAAGGGCACCTTTTCTTTCACTCGGATCTCCTGGATCGCTCTCTCCAAAACGGGGACATTTGTGGGAGCTTGATAGATGCTCACCGCCGCAGTTAATACAGCACTACATCCTGACCTGGCTGCTGAGTTTCAAGAACTGGGGAGGCCAGACAATCAGTTGGATTCAGAGGCTCTAGATAACGTATCTTCAAAAATTGGAAAGGAAGGAGCCACTCCATGCAGGTGCCCTGCCCAGAGGATCCTATCCAGAGGTATGTGGCAGATGACCTAAACTTGAGGAGAAAAAGCATGCCACATGCTGCAGCTGTGCATGAGATTTCCATGGTGGCTGCAGCTGGATGGGGTGGCACAGGCCTGAGCAGAGAGCAGCTGGAAGATGCCAACTTGGGGCCACTCCTCAGAGAAGTGGAGGTGGGGATAAATCAAGCTGGGAAAACATCACTCTTGGTAATAGTGGGTACAAGTCCTACTGGACTCAATAGGATTTATTGAAGACCAAGGAAGGTGTACTATTTTGAATATGGGAGTCACCTGTTAAGAAGACCCAGAGAGAACAGTTGATCCTCCCTCCCAGCAAGTTGCCAGAAATCCTGGAAGAATGAATGTGGGAACTTTGGGAGGACATCTGCAACCCAACTGAACAATTGACAAGTTCTGACAACAGTACTACTGTCTATGGGGAGGTTTGGAGGTGATGCTGCCAATGTTATACACGTGTGACAAGTTGTGGCCCACGGATGAACCGGAGTGAACCGGAGTCACATGCAGCAGTATAACACAATAGAACCTTTCAAATGCAATAGCCATTGACTTAGGTGGACCATCCCCTCTGACAGAGACAAAAAGTATGTGTTGGTCACCGTGGTCGGAGGTATATGTCATCTGTAATCAGGAGGCCAAGACCATCGTGAAGTACCTTGTAGAAGAACTTTTATTGCTAAGGTGTATGTTGGAGCTGCACAGCCATCAGGGCACCAACTTTGAGTCCAACCTGATGAGGGAGACATTGGAGCAACTTGGAGTGCACAATAGCTGTCCATCCAAAGTTAGATAGCATGATTGAGCATTACATCAAGACTCTGGAAGAACATCTGGGGAAGATTGTGGGCAGACATCAGAGAGACTAGAATATCAGGGTACCAGTTTTCTTTCTAGCCTACCACTTTCAACCCAAGTCACAACTGGGTTAACACCAGTCGGTTTGGTTTTTGATAGGAAGCTGCATCTACCATGCAGCCTGATGTTTGGAAGTGCTCCTGGGGTAGAACAATCAGAAGTCAACTGCATGGAGCATCTTATAGATTTAACTTGACGACATGAATAATATAATGTGTCATTTTAATAAAAAATTAAATAAAACTTAAAGCAAAACAATAATTGAATACACTCCTATACTTGTACAAACCAAAAAAAAAATATTCCCAAATTAAAAGTGTATAATCCTCAACACGTTCAGGTAGTGAGCGCCAGATGAAGACGCATTACAACTGACAGGGCAACAGCTAAGGATAACAGTACAGTGACCTGATATGGCTATATTGCCCTACCCGGAGCAAAGGATATTCCCCAAGCTTCAACAACCATCGCAAGGGTCACCTTGCTGAAGAGCATAAATGGTGTCTACTGCATCCACAGGCTGCCCTAAGGGAAGAGGCCTGAAGAATACTTGGATCGCTTAGCCAGCTATGAGGTGCTTGTTGGGACAAAAAAGCCTAAGGAAGGAGCAATGTAACTACATTTTGCTGGTCCATAATCTCCACATGTGTTTCAGTGTTTGGCTTTGAACGCTTATATGGGATTATTGCACACATTTGGTTGGTTTCCATTAAGTAGCTACATTCATTTTCACAGGAGCCATAATTTTAATACATGAAGAGCAGCACCACTACCTCTAAGGAGAGCTGCAAGTCAGGACTGGTTTCGACTGGTAATTCAGAGGTCACAGCCACCATCAAGAGAAAAACTATTCTGCAGAATTGCTGTAAAGGCCTGGAATAAAAACTTTGTAATCAATTTTGGACAATAAAGAGACTTGTTACACTATTATCTTGCATTTTCTGCTGATAGCCTCTGAAGTCCTTTTATTTTGAATGACTTTTTGATAATTGTAAACTGAAAGATATAGCCAGAATTTCACTACAAAGAAAACGTAGATCTCATTAAAGCACATTTTTGTTTGTTTATGAATTACACCATCTGAGATGTTCCTTGTTTACGGTTTGAATTTCAAAATCATATAGGCACAAGCTCTTAAAAATTTGACTTGCTTTGCCTACTGTAATGTGTAGTGAAAATGTAAACCGACCTGGATTAATAATCAATAGCTGGACTAATACACTGTTGTAAGAATAGTTAATAGAAAGTGAAAAGAGAGTCATGTGAATGTAACACATCAGTTCTTTATTATTTATTTTGCAATCAATCAAAAAGAACAGAATTTCAAAGCTACCCACTTTTAAAAGTTTTGACTATCATTTAGCTTACTGCATTCTTCTTATGCCTGCAATGAAACATATATGAGCATAATAAAAGTTTATATTGATTAAGAAGAAGTAGATACCAAGAATAAACTTTGGTAAGAATTTTAGAAGTGATAGTAAAAGTGAATACAATACATATTTTTATTTTCCACTCAGGAACCACCATCATACAAAAGTATGCAGTTGAGCAAGTTGAGGTATCCTTGCAAATAGACGAGAGCACTCAAGTTGTGCATACGAGTTGGGGAAAGATGTTGAGACTTGAAGTACAGAATAGAGAGTATACAGAAAGGAACCTTAACTGTAATCCATGCGCCAAAATTTGCACATGAGCAAATTCTGCCATATTGGGACTGAGTAAACAGCTATGTTGTTGAAGTTACACATTTCGTAATATACATTATGTTAATGTTATTGTGTATTTTAACTACTGCGCTTCTATACTACTCAACGGTTATATTATATACGGTGCAAGTTAGAATTATTATCAATTCTTGAAGCTTTACTGCTCTTATAATGAGCAGTAGTAAGAGAAAAGGCGGCCAATGGTGCTCAGCACCTAATCCAAATACAGTTAATAAGATAAAGTAACATGGAATGTCTCCTGTAAAGTTAGTAATGTGGTTTATCATGTGATTGCATCAAGCTTCAATTTTGAGTTTTTGTTGTTTTGATATTGTTTGTTTCTATGATTGGACTGATCCATTCTGTCTAATCATATTTACTGCCCATTCAGATTCAAAGTCTTAAGCTTTTTTTATTCTTGTATTAAATAAAACTTGGCAGCCCATTGAATCACTTGGCTATATTTTCCTAACCATAATTTCATGTTGCTAGGGTTTGTTTTGTAGATATGAATAGCAAACAAAAAATTCTCAAAAAGCTGAGCAGTTCCACAAACAAAATTTTCTTACAAAAGATTATTTTTCATCTACATGTTAATCAACATAAAAATTACAAGAATTGGTCTTATTACTTGCTTGTTTATCCTTATGCACAATGTACATAATGGATAGAGAAGGTATTGTATTCTACCCAAAAATTGATGTCGAAATTTCACTGGAAATATATGCATTGAGGTACCCTGAGTCCGAAAAATGGCAGTTTCATAAAAGAGGTCCACGTGTGTGTGTCTGTGGACTGCATAGCTCAAAAACGAAAAGTCTGTTAAATACCACACTTGGTATTTAAGTGTAGTACCTTCCAAGGATGCGACACAAAGATTTTCAAGAAAATACCCCCAACTACCCTTCACATGGAACATTTTTTGAAAATTTTGATTTTCTCAAAAATGGCTCTAACGATTTTGATTAAAAAGCCGTATATTTTATTTTATAAGATAAAATGGATATTTTGAAATTTCTGGGAATAGCCTCTGAAGAGCTCTTTATTCTGGTTGGGGTTTGCAAAATTTTTCATAATGATTAAACCGTAAGAGATAGACAAAAACTTACTACATAAAAATGTAGATCTCGTTAAAACACATCATTTATGTCACATGTGTTTTTTTTATTACAGCGGAATGCAATAAACAGCTTTTGCTTTGCATTTACTAGGTCCCAATATGGTGTCTCGCAGGTTTGGCTTCATGCACATCAAAGGAGCCGCCCTCATGTTTCCTTTCTGTATACTCTCTATTCTGTGCTCGAAGTGATAGCAATGCAGTATGCACAGGAGAACTGGCATGACACAACACACACATCCATATTATTTATGAGTAAACATCGGTTTGTGTATAATAAAATATCCAACATATGCATGCACTTATACTGTCAAAATTTGTTTAATAATAATATGTATTATTATCAATCAACAAATTTTGACAGTGCATGCATGTGTTGGATATATATATTATTTTGTCTAGTACGTATGTAGATAGAGGTAGGTTGTATTCCACCAAAAAATTTGATACAGAGATTTCACCAGAAATACAGGTTTTGAAACTCCCTGAATCAAAAAATCCACGAAAATGTATTTTTGGAAAACTGTCTATGTGAGGTGAGTGTGTGGTGGGGAGGGGCAGCTGCATAGCTCAAAAACCGAAAATCTATATAGTAAAGTTCATATTCAAGTTCAGTATCTCACAATGATACAACACCAAGATTTTCAAGAAAATCTCTATCCCTTAACTACCCGTTAAATGCAACATTTTTCGAAAATGTTTGTTTTCCTCAAAAATGGCTATAACCATTTTGATTAAAATACCATATGTTTAAGATATTTTCGTGACAAAATGTATATGCTAATTTTCTAGGAAAACCTCTGAAGATCTCTTCAGTCTGGATGACTTTTGTTTACCTGGTAAACCATAAGAAATCGACAAAAACTAAATACACAAAGAACATTTATCTCGTTATAACACACAATTTATGATATACTTTTTTTTTTTTTTGTAGAGTTAACCATTTCCATGATACTCCTTGTATTGATTTCAAAGTTAAACTGCTTAAACTTTTCTCAAACAGGGAGTCATCTTTCCTTTCATACATCTTCTGCTTTACTGCTAGCCATGTTAAGATAACCAGATTTCAATTGTTTAACTAGCAATAGTTTTTAAAAGATTTGACTATCACTTTAGCTTATTGTACTCCCTTATTTCCCTTCTACTTACAAGGAAGCTGACGAGTCCTGGGCCTTTCAATGTAAACAGCATTTAAATAATTTTTTTTAATTTATTTCTCAACATAATCTGCAGAAAGGCTAATACATTTGTCACATTGGGGTTCTAATTTAATTAAACCATCTCTGTAGTGTGATTTATCAAGGTCCTCAAAATAGCTGTTTGCCACATCAATGATCTCATTGCTGTGAAATCTTTGTCCTCCAAAAAGTTTTTTTTAGATTTGGGAACAGGTGGTAGTCACTGGGTGCTAGATCTGGTAAATAGGGTGGATGTTCAAGCAATTCAAAATTTAATTTGCATATTTTTCCCATTGCAATGACTGCACGATGGACTGGAGCATTGTCATGATGAAACAAGATTTTTTTTTTTTTGTTGCCAAATGAGGTGTTTTTCTTTTCACTTCATCACTCAAGCGTTGCAGTAAGCTTGCACAGTAGTCACTATTGCTACTTTTACTCTTTTCCAAGTAATCAATAAAAATAATTCCCTGGGCCACCTAGAAAACACTTGACATAACATTGTTAGCTGACAAAATTGACTTTGCCTTTTTTTGGAGTTGGTTCACCTGGAGCAATCCACTGTTTTGACTATTTACTTTCTGGAGTGTAGTGAAGTACCTATCCAAGTTTCATCCATAGTAATAAGCCGTCTCAAAAGTTCACTGAGATTTTTACGGTAGAGCTCCACATTCTTAATAGAAACATTTTTTTTTTTTTTTTTTTTGCATCTTTTGATCAGGTGTCAACAAATGCATCTTGCACAGACCTTATGAAAGCCCAAAACACTACTTAAAATATTGTCGCGAACATAATTCTACGACGCGGGGGATAGCTATTTGAGGGTGGTAAAAGGAAGGCAGATGGTAGAGCAATGATAACAATGCAAAGGGAATCCTGATAATATAAATATGCCCGCCTGGGTAGCGTGGTGGTAGCATGTCTGACTCACATTCAAAAGGTCGTGAGTACGAATCTCGCTTAGGGTGAGTTACCCGGGTAAGGTTTTTTTTCGGGGTTTTCCCTTATCCTGAGAAGATGAATGTCGAGTAACTTTAAGCTCCATGGACACCGAGATCATTTGAGCATCATATCATCAATTACATTCGTCGTCCAATATGACCAAACCAGGTTAAAGGATGTTAAACTACAAATATATATAAATATATTGACAAATAGCAAAAGGCAAATATGCTTTACAATAAAATAGTAAGATAAATTACAATAAACAAGACTTAAGCGCGTCAGGTGTTTCGTGTCGAGCGAGAACTATTTCAGAATACCAAAGGCAAGAATTGGTAAAATAGTTAATATACAACAAAAGGTTCTTACCTTTTAGGTTGATTAGCTCGACGAGAAGAAAGATGTGTGTCGGTATGGTAGCCAGTGACCCGGGGTGGGGCCTCGGACATCCTTCGGGCAGCGAGCCTGTCTTTGTCAAGTACTGAGAATCAAAAGCGCCCCGAATTCAAGATTCCAGAGAATTTTATACTAGACAATTGTCTCTAGGGGATTCTTCAGAATCTACGCCCAGGCTCTTAATAACTCCACCAATCAAAATACAGTATTTAAAAGATAAGACAGGGCTTCCTATATGACATGCTTGGAATTAAAGTCTGTCCTAGCCTATGAAATGTCACGTAGGTTCTGGGAAGTGGTTGAAAGCCCACGGAAGCTCATAAGTTGCAAAATGTGGTAAAATGCTCCATTAATCAGACACATCCAGTTATAATAACAAAGATAACCATAAAGCTTCCTCTTATTCAACCCAAGAATACAATAATGTGACTTAAAACAAACAATAAGCTAATTTAAAAATACTCGTCAATCACATACGTGACAATATTACCTGCACGTTCTTTTAATATGTTTACAGCCTCTGCTTTTTCAAACAGCTTTAATCTGTGGTCTTCCAATTCCAATACTAAACAATGAATTTTTTCAATGCTCTCTGGAGTTGTCACTTCTACAGGGCTTCCAGAGCGAGGCTCATCACTACTACTCGTATGTCCCATTTTAAACTCTGCAACCCACCTTTTAATCATAGAATATGAAGGGGCAGAGTCTTTCTATGTACTGTCCATTTCTTCCTTGATTTCTTTAGGCATTAAGCCTTTCAAATGGAAGTATTTAACCATTGCTCGTTGTTCCAAATCCTCCATTTTCATGAAAACTCTAAAGTTGTCTTGTTTAAAATGCTGTCATTTGAAAACTAAACAAGCTATTGACCTGTAACTATGGATACAAGCTAGTCTAGAATTAAACTATACAATGCTACCGTCTAATTGGCCTAGTGGTACCATATCTCTGTGAGACGCAGAATATAATCAATCAGCTTATCCTCGTAATATGACAGTTACTGTTATTACTCATTTTGATAAGCATGTTGGAGATAAATGAATAATCTTTTGTAAGATGATGTTTTCTTTATGAAGTGTTGATAAAGACCCACATTCGCCTAACTGAATAGTTGTAATCTTATTGTAATTGTTGATTTAATTCTAGAAAAACTGAACTATATGACATAATGGTGGCTACTGCTGTGTTTTTGTGCAGATTTGAATTTAATAGGGGTCCCCTCCACAGCCTCTCTTATCATAAATTGATACACATTAACAATCACTTCTCATAAATGTAAAAAGAAACTAGTAACAGTGAAGTAATAACACAAATATTAATATAAAAATAATAGTTGCAACAAATCTTCACTAATCTTTTAGAATCCTTGACAAAATTAATTTCCTTTTGGTCTGGTTTTTGATGTTATTTACACTGTTATGGTTACTGCCACTAGGTGGATTGTGTACTAATGCATTGCTAACTACTGGAATCAAAACAAATTTGGTGAGAGAGTCAATTGGAGGTATATCAAAATTCATTGCATGATTTTTATACTTTAATATATTTTCTCCCAAATCATTAAATCTATGGGTCCATTTAAGTGTTTTAATAATTTAACATCTGGATTTATTTAATGATTATATTTCCAAAAACGTTCTGCTACAGCTGATTTGTCAATTTGTTTGTATTTAATATTCCTAAAGTGTTCTTTTACTCTGGTTTCCAAATGACGTTTAGTCTTACCAATATAAACAAGGCCACAATTTAATTGATAAATGCCAGAGTTTTTATTTTTTGAAATTTCATCCTTTTTAGAAAAGCCTAACAAATTATTTATTTTGAGGAACCAATATTATGCCATGCTCTTTGAAAATATTTGTGAATTTTTTATTTGCCCAAGGGTGATAAGTAAATTTTTTAAAAATGTAATTATCTTTTATTTTGTTAAGCGTAGAAATATCTTTAATAGCTTTTTGATATTTAAACTTCTCAATTTTTTTATTTATAAAATCAGTATTAAAACCATTAATTAAAGCAGTGTTGATAATGTGTTTATATTCTTTATAGAATTCATCTTTATTAAGGGGTAAATTAATTAACCTATAAATTAAACTATTAAAAACAGCAAACTTATGTGAAAAAGGGTTAAAGCCATTATTTTTTATATAATTATCAGTGTGGGTTTGCTTTCTGTATATTCCAAAATTCAATTTATTGTCTTTTTTTATTAATTTAAATCCAGGAAAGGGAGATAGCCATCACTTTCAGTTTCTAAAGTGAATTTTATAGCCTTATCTTATAAATTTAAAAGTTTTAAAGCATCATTTACATGCTTATCAGGAACAATAGCAAATATATCATCTACATATCTATACCAAATTTTAAAAATTAGAGGGAATGCTTTAGTGACCTGTATTTCAAAATAGCTCATGAAAAGATCAGCAAGAAAGTGGACTACCCATTGCTAAACCAGAAGTTTGTTAATAGAATTTGTCATTAAAGCTAAAAAAATTTTGATCCAAACAAAGATTAGTAAGGTTAACAAAATCATTTATTAAATCTTCATTCAGTCCTATAGAACTTAACCATTTTTTTAAAAATTCAAAAGTTTTTCTCTAGGAATGCTTGGAAACAAAGCAGTTACATCAAAAGAAACAAGTTTATCATTAGCAGACAATGTAGTATAGCTGATCCTTTCGACTAGTTCAAAAGAATTTTTAATACTTAAACTCTCAAATTTTTCAAAATTACTGAATTTTTTATTTAACTATTTAGCTAGGTTATAAGTAGGTGAATTTATGCAATTTACCATAGGTCTCATTTTATTTCCAGGTTTATGAATTTGGGAAGAGCATATATTCTGGGTAAAATTGGATTACTGACTTTTATAATTTGCTGTTCTTTATTTGTAATACTTTTAATTTCATTAAGGGTTTTATTATAAATTGAAATGCAGGATTTTAAAGGGTTAATATCAATGCTTTTGTAATCTTCACCTTGAAGTAAGAGTTCCATTCTGTTAATGTAATGCTGTTACCTTTATCAGTTTTAGTATAGGTTACATCTTTTTCTTTTAATGATCTAATAATTTGTTTATTGTAATTTACTTTAGGGTGATTTTTATTCAAATTCTGTAATACTTTGATACATTTTTCTTTAACCAATAATTTATTATTTTCATTTAAATTCTGACTAGCAATTTCTATATCTGCTACATAATCATCTTTTTTTTTTTTTAAAAATCTACACAGGTTTTTAATTCTTTATTCAAAAAATTAATTTCCTTCTCATTGAAATTACAATTTGAAAGGTTAATTACATTATCCAAAAGATAAGTGCAGATTTGTTGCAACTATTATTTTTATATTAATATTTGAATCACTTGTCATGTTTAGCTTTACAAGACTTTCCTCCATAATTTTACTGGTGGCATTGTTTAGTCTATTTTTATCTCAACTATGTGTCACGAGGAGCGATACTCTGCTGGATAGACTGGTGCTCCAAACCTGCTTGCAACTTGCCAGCTGAATCCAGCATCAAGTTCTTGCCACTGCGCATCATGTTGACAGTGCTCATGTCTATTTGCAAGCACTTACTTATACGGAGGTACCTTAAGAAATTGCTAGCATAAGCTACCTAACAGTGAACAGAACTTGTTTTTATTTATACTATTTCATGATAATAGCTCAGTAAGCTTTAGCTTGCAAGCACATTGACGAGAAAGTTTTTATTTATATGAGCCAAAGAAACAGTTTGGAATTAGTGATAACTGAGCTAATTCTAGCTTTTATTTTTACCAACTATTGATTCTACACTATTCTGCAGGAACCATTTGTTCATGCTTTCAGTCTTCAGTGTCTGATCTCCTCTTTGTTTAACTCAAATTCCTCCAGCAGTGTGTTGTTTTGGGTAGCTCAAATGGTCACAGAGAGAATTTTCTCGATGATGATCAGCAAATGGACAAACCAAAGAAATTGAAGTAGGCCATGGTAAAATTAAATCAGAAAAGATAGAACTTAATTTTGATAACAACTGTGAAGAGTTCTTGGAGTTATAAAATGACAAGAAACCCAAACCTACTGCAGCAACTGTGGTTAAATGAAAATAGATTTAATCTAATAAATAGGCATTCTAACTGTATTTGTATTCAGTATAACACGCAATAAGGATGAATATTTCAAATTATATTTAAAGGTATACTGTGTCATAACTTAAATTAATATATTTATATTTTAAATATCAGCCATCCATTCATCTGTTAAAATTTGCCATGACCCATTCTTCCTTATTTTCACTTTCAAAAATTGATCACGTTATTAAGTTTAAAAACTTACCTGTACAAATGTTGGCTAAATCTATTAATCCAAGGTGATTTGAACTGGATATAGATGCAGAAGCTAATATCATCAAAATTCTGTGAAATAACATCTATAATATTCCAAGCTTAGATGGCCATAAGGTTAAGCCTATTAGTGGGGTCATCTTAATTGTCATACCTACATAGGGAGGGGGTGAAAAAATTCAAAAGTAAAACTGAAGTAGGTCCTACAGGTTCACAGAATTCAGGCTAGAGAAGAAGCAAGCAGTTTAAATATCAACATCAGAATCATTAATAACGTTGAAGATTTCATGTTGAATTTAAAATGAAGCACATTTTCTTTTCTTACATATTCATCTAATAACTGATTAAAGTGAAGCTATGTATAAAGATAGTGCAAGGTGTTTTGTTTATGCAATACCACATTGAAAAGCAGAAATCATGGAAAAACTAAATTCCTAAAGAAAAATATAACTTATTCGGATTGCAGAAAAATATGCTTAAAAGTTGAGGAAAATGTAGTGCCAGAGATAAAGCTACCTAGGAGAGTACCAATTTAAAAAAAAAACTTAGTTAAAAAATCTGCTGTGTTCCATTCACATTACTTTCTGTACCTGTTTTGCAAACAAACTACTCTTACCAAAGATTATTCTTTTATTAACAGTTCGCTAATTGAGATAAACTTTAACAGGCAGAAATGGTTTCATTACTTGCATTCTTGTAAGTAGAAGGGAAATAGAGGAATACTCTAGGCTAGGTCACAATCAAATCTTTCAGAAGCTGGTCATTATTGATATAACTGAAATTTTGTTCTCTTTGTATGATCAGGAGTAAAACAAAAGAGATATGAAATGAAAGATATCTTCCAATTTGAGAAAAGTTTAAAATTAAACCCAATAACAAGGAATACCTCTGAAATGGTTAAATCTAAACAAACAAATGTATGTGACATAAATTGTGTGTTTTAACGAGACCTACATTATTTGTATAGTAAGTTTTTGTCTACCTCTGACAGGTTACCAGTTATATCAAAGCCATCCAAAATGAAGAGGCCTTTAGAAGTTATTCAGATAAAATTCAATATATACATTTTATTTACCATGAAAACATCTAAAACCCATGGTATTTTAATAAAATTATTTGAGCCATTTTTGTGAAAATAACATTTTTGAAAAATATTCTATGTAAAGGGTAGTTAGGGGTGGGGGTAATTTCCTGAAAATCTTTGTGTCACATCCTTGGAAGATACTGAAACTAAATACTGATCTAATAAGTTAGGAATAAGCAAAATAGACAAATTTCTCTTGCACTACAAAAATGTATACACAAATTTTAATTATAAATGAGTATATGAACTAAGCAATACTAACTTTATTAATGAACCACTTTTTGTTGCTTAAAGAACATATGCTTTTCTTGCAAGAGTGAACTCACAGTTCATAGCTGACCAGTCACAAGTAAGCATATACAAGAAGTTGTTCTCCCAGTACAAAAATAATCTTATACATTTTTTCATTAAAGCTTGACTAAAATTTCAGAATACATTTTTAGATTCATTATTTATTGGCGTTATAAATCAGTAAAAGAGAGTAAAAGATTACTGACATTTCTGTCTAATAATAAATCTAACTTAAACTAAAACTTGCAGTTCCTTTCTTCTTATTCTTCTGTATATATTTTGTTTTCTTGGTTTTATTCTTTGACGATCCCCTCCTTCTGTTGCCCTGCTGTTGCAATGTTCGAAATGTGATGCACTGAAATCAAAGAAAATAAGTATAACTGTACTTGGCTTCCTGTTCTAACATTTCAAAATATTAATTTAATTTATTTCATTCATTATAAACAGAGGCACAGTAATTATTCTTGGAAAGAGCATAGTGAAGTAATAGATCAACATACTAGATTGAACCAAAGTTTTGGCAAACCTACTTCACATTAGTTTAAAAAAGCTAATCTTCTCATTCTGAACTGAATTACATGTAGTACAATCTTGGTTCAATCCAGTATGTTGAGAAATTAGCGAAGTTAGTTGAGTGTCACTTATAATTTTTACTTTCTCTAACATGTAGGTACAATGTACATAGTAAGTAGAGAAGGTATGGTATTCCATCCAAAGTTTTATACCAAGATTTTACCACAAGTACATATTTTGAGGACGCCTGAATACAAGAAAAAGCATTATAGGAGAGAGAGAGGGAGGGTAGGGGGGAGAGAGGGAGTGTGTCTGTCTCTGTGGACAGTATAGCTCAAAAAAGCTGTTTAAATACAAAACTTGGTATTCATGTTTAGTTACAAGGGCGAGACACAAAGCTTTTCCGAAATCTTCCCCCCCCCCCCCCTTCCCCAGCTCCAACTACCTTTACATGGAAACAATTTCGAAAATTTTGTTTTTCTTAAAAATGGTTCTAACAATTTTGATGTATTCAAGGTATTTACATGAGAAATAAAATGTATATCTTGAATTTTCTGGGAATAGCTATGGATAACCTCTTCACTTTGAAAGACTTTTGTGTAACTTGTAAACTGTAAGAGAAAGACACAAACTTACTGCACAAAAATGTAGATGACATTAAAACACACTATTTATTTCATATACATATTTTTTGTAGGGTTAACTGTTTCCAAGTTATTCTTTGCAATTTTAAAATACTGAAAAAGAGAACCAAATTTCAGTTGTTGTTTCACATAGTTTTAAAGGATTTGACTATGGCTTTAGTATATTTTCTTATTCCCCTTACATAGAAGGAAATGACTAGTTAGGCCATTTTTGTTAATATTTATCTTGATTAGAATGAGGTAGATAGAAGAAAAAAAAAGTTTTATAAGAATAGTTTGTTATTGGCTCAGTCAGCAGAGTTGGTATGCTCTGAGGTCCATTAACCCAGCAGTTTATAAAAGTATTTATGAATATATATGAGGGTATATGGGAGTTGGTAAAACAAGTATCTAAGACTAGGGTATTGCAGAATAAAGTTGGTCCTAATAAATGGAAAGAATATTTTGAGAAACTATTAGGTGGACGTAATGTGCTAATGCAGACAAAAGTATTAGGGGAGCTCCACAAATGTGCTGAAACACTAGATCAGGAAATATTGGAGAATGAGATAACAGAACAGGTTAAAAAACTAAAGGTAAGAAAGCTAATGGAATAGATGGAATACCAGGGGAATTTTGGAGGGTGTGGTATGAACATACCGAAAGAAGAGTAATGTTACGAAAACTATTCAATGTGCTTCTCAAGGGTGGAAGGTTCCCACAAAAGTGGAAACGGGGAGTTATAGTACCAATTTTAAAAGGGAAAGGGGAGGTGAATAACCCAAGTAACTACAGAGGCATTATTCTATTATTAGTGATAGGCAAAGTGCTTACAGGGGTACTAGCAAAGCGTCTACAAGAATGGACAGAAAGAGAAGGTAAATTAACTGAACTACATGGGGGGGGGGGTTTAGAAAAGGAAAATCGACAATTGACAATGTTAAAAATAATAGATAACTATCTAAGTAAGGAAAGGTGTAAGATATACTTATTTTTAGCAGATCTAGAAAATGCCTTTGATACCATTCAAAGGGATGCACTTTGGTATAAGCTGAGAACAAAGGGAGTGAGTGAGAAATTTGTACAACTATTAGAGAGGTTGCATTCAGATAATAAATGCTGCACTAGGCTTGCCAACAATTAAGTAATGGATTGGGTACCAAATACAATTGGTTTAAGGCATGGTTGTAAACTAAGTCCCATTTTATTTAGTTTGTTTATTGATGACATACTCCAAGAAATAGCAAAAGAAAATTCACAATGCCCAGCAATCAAAAATAAAGATATTCCGGGTTTGTCCTTTGCAGATGATTTAGTAGCAGCAGCAATCACAAGTGGAGGTGTAAAGAAAGCAATAGAAGCAACAGAAAAATATCACAAAAAATGGGGTTTAAAAATAAATAAAAAATCTGATGTGTTTCATTCACATGACTTTCTCCACAACTCGTAACAAATTATTGTTAAAAGACTTATGCTTCTATCTACTTCATGCTAAACAAGATAAATATTAACAGAATTAATGCCTTCCCTTAAGTAGAAGGGAAATAATGGGATACACTATGCTAAAACGATGGTCAGATCCTCTAAAAGTTGACCAATTCCCCTACGTGAAAAGTCTGTAAGTGTTATTTTAAATATCCTCAAAATCTTTGTGTCGCATTCTTGGAAGATGATAAACTTAAATACCAAGTTTGGTATTTTATAGACTCTTTTGTTTTTGAGTTATTGTGTCAACAAACACACCAACACATTCACCTTTTTCTAAAAATGTGACTTTTAGATACAGGGAACCATAAAACGTGTGCTTCCAGTGAAATCTCATATCAAATTTTTGGCTGGAATGCAATAACTTCTCTGTACAATGTACATAGTACATTTACAGAAACTAAAAATTACCCTTCAACCTAGAGTTACATGTTTTCATATCTATTATCCTCCCACTTATCTTAACCCACCTATGCATCCCACTACTCATTTTGATCATGACTGATACTGTCAGTGGCCCAGACTGCAACTAAGTGTTGGTGGGAGTTGGGTCAGCAAATTAGCGAACCCAACGTCACATTTGGTAGAGGTACTGGAAATGTAAAGTCACATTTATGGTGACAATATGGATCAGATGAATCCACAGGAATGGTGAGAAAATGGAATTTTCCATTACAGATTGTGGATAAGCACTGAACCTTTGACCAATTTGGCCGACATTGAGCTCTGTATCTGCTGAGTGTGAGCCACAGCATGGAATCCACACAATTTACGTAGAACAGGCTATTCTCAGCTGAGCCAGAGTAATCATGCATTCACAAACACAGATCTCGGAGCACAGCAATAGGTGAATATGTCACTGCATAATACTTAGCACAATGCTTGCACTTGCATTCCAACACATGATTCAGCTATGGCGAAGGCCACCATCAATCCTGATGCATATTGTATATTTCAGGCAGATCCCTGTACTCACTGCTCTTTTGGAGGTTCTTTATGTGCCATAAATGTACAGCACAGAACCAATGGCTTTACTTTCATTCCAAAGAAGCCATGCTTAAGGATTTTTACAGCAAAAAACCCCCAAAAAACATCGCCCTCTGATGGGTTTGAATCCACGACTTTAGGGAGTTACTTATCAATGATTATAACACAGCTAAAATTACAATGTGAGGAGAAGTCAAACATATTTTATATGAACTCGAGAACATGATGGGGATATACAGAACAGATGGTTTGGGGAGCAAGTCTGTGGTCCGCATTCGGAAGGTCCTGAGAGCAAATTCTATGGACCAACCACTCTGGCTGGGTTTTCTCTGTGGTTTCTCTCAGTCACCAATACCGGATTGGATGTTTAATACCATGATCCAAAGTTCCACCTTCAGTTTTACAGCATTAATGAGATATTAGGCTTCTGCAGCATGAGTAGAAAATACTGCTCGACCAATCCAGTCAGTAGAGCTTTCCTTGAGAAATCTTGCACTCAGGGTGCGTTAATGGTGCAGCAACTTACTTGCAGAAAGGATAACATTATTTTTTTCTTTCAAACAACTTTGCTTTTATTGGTATTTTCCAACATTGAAATAGTTTCAATGTGAACGATAGTCTTCTTTTCTTTTTATGCAAACTAAATCATCTATAATTAGTAACATTTGTAGTTCCAACAAACTTTATCTGGTCTAGCCTAAATATTCAATTTGTTTTGTGTATTTCCAGGAAATTATTAATTATCATGTCAAAGATTGTAAATGCTCTATTTTCTGATGCAATATCAAATGGAAGCACAAATTCTTTTATATAATTGACCTCATTCCCTGAGAGGTCAGAAGGAGAACTTGTCTCTCTAAGTACAGTGACCTCCTACCCTGACGAGGTCAGAAGGAGAAGTGATGCAGGTTTAAAATTTTACTTGGATACTGAAAAAAAATGTCATTACTAAAACAAGTTATTTACACAAAATTAAATAGCTGATCACCATATAAAAAAATATGATGTGTTCTATTCACATCACTTTCTCCACATTGTCGTAACAAATTATTGTTAAAAAGCATATTCTTGTATCTACTTTATGATAATCGGGATAAACATTGGCAGAAATTGTCTTATTTGCTTCTTTGTAAGAGAAATAAGAAAATACACAAGGCAAAAGTGATAGTCAAATCTTTTAAAACCTGGTTGCCATGTCGCTGAAATCCGTTTCTATGTAGAGCCATGAGTTTACAACTTTCCATGTGAAAAGTTTATATATTTTAAATCTGAAACAAATAACAAGGAATAGCTCAGAAATGGCCAATTCCACGAAAAAAAACAAAAAACAAAAATGAATATGACATAAATTATGTGTTTTAATGTGATCTACATTTTTTGTGTAGTAAGTTTTTATTTATCGCTTATGGTTTACCACTTATGCAAAATTCATTCAGAATAAAGATGTTTTCAGAGGCTATTTCCAGAAAATTTAAAATATATGTTTTATTTGCAATATAAATATCTTTAATACACAGTATTTTAATCAAAATCATTACAGCCATTTTTGAGAAAATCAAAATTTTCGAATTTTTTTCCATCTAAAGGGTAATTCGGGGTGGGGGGAATTTTTCTCAAAATCTTTGTGTCACATCCCTGGAAGATATTAAACTTAAATACCAAGTTTGGTATTTTACCGACTTTTCATTCTTGAGTTATCATGTTCACAGATACACAGGGGACCCTAAAACGTCTATTTCCATGAAATCTTGGTATTGAATTTCTGGGTGGAATGCAATACCTTCTTTGTACACTATGTGCATAGTGCGTGTAGAGAAAGCAAAAATTACAGTTTGTAAGAATGAGAACAAACTCAGCAGAGAAGAGAGATGGCAATTAGAGGGGAGTGAATTCAAAGTTGTATTAATTACTACCTAACAATGGAAAATGGACAGAGCAAAGGAAAAATGTGCTAGGTAAGGGGGAGTTAGCTTTATTGCATAAGAACATGCTTAAAGAAAATACCAAATATGAGAGTAAACTGGTTAGAGAGAATATATGCAGCAACATGGAATCAAAAATGATAGAATGATGCATGGAATAGAGATTTGGGGGACTGAAAAAGGGTGCGAATATATACATAAAATCACAGGCCCATTTGTAAAATGATATTGGGACTGCCCAGAATAGCTCCAAATGGGGTAGCATTAGTTGAATTGGGAAAAGCTGGGAGGAAGGGGTCAACAGTCAAATGGATAGTGAAATATTTGAATAGGATCCAAGTACTAGAGGATGGAAATATTGTCAAAGATTGTTTTAGGGCAAAAGAATCAGCAAAATGGGAAAGAAACTGTATGACAATTAAAGGAAATTATAAGAGAAGTTTGATCGGGTGAGGTAGCCAATCAACAGACAATAGGGGGACAAAAGCTATGGCATAAAGTGAAAGCTAGGATACACAATATAGAGAAACAAGAAATAATAGGTAGTTTAAGGGATAAGAGTACTTTAATATTATATAGGAATGTTAAGAAAAAATGGGGAAAGAGAAAAATGCATTGATGTCTGTGAAAAAATGGAAAGAGAAAGCCTGTCATGGATAAAAACAGGAACAATGTTATTAAAAGGTCTAAATGTTGATAAAATTCTATTCTCACTATGTGGCAATGTTAATAACAACTGTATAATTGAGTGCAAGGAAACTAAAATGTGGAGAGAGAATATATGGAACAAAAACTGAGAAAAGTTGCTGCCAGAGATATTGACTTAAAACTTTTTGAAAACAGAAAAAATTTCTGAAACAGAAAGGGAAAGTAAGAGAGAAATGGGGAGGGAAATCGCCAAAGAAAGAAAGGATCTTGATAATAAAACTGATGAGGTTGTAACTTATAAAAGAGGTAAACAGATTAAGTTGGTAGGGTATAAAAATGTACAAAAAGAGGGAAAGGTGCCATGGTGCTAACTGTCTATGATACCAAATTCAACAACTCCAGGAAAGCAGCTATATATATACCTTGAAAAGATGAAATAAATTATCCATCCCATCCATCCCGTGTATAAGGACAGTTTAATAAGTATCTGTGGAAGGAATGAGAGCATCTTTTTTTCAACATAGTTCCCTTTTAGTGATACACACTTCTCCCAACCCTCTTAAAATAGGAATGTCTAATGCTGCAAAATATAACTCTGTTTCAAATGACCTCATTTGATATAAATTTTGTTTCTACTTTAGGACCAGGAAGAAATTACAGGTTGGGCAAATATAGGGTATATGGCAGGAATTCATAATGTGATTCATGTGGTTTGGGAGCGAAAACTCCAGATGAATCTACTGGAACATTGTCGTGAAACAACACTTTCTTCTTCACCAACTGAGCCCATGTCACCTCCAACTCTTTATCGAATTGGGCCAATAAATTACTGAAGTATTGTCCAATAACCATTCTTCCTTTTTCTAAAAAACCAGTAAGCATGACACCTTTTGCATCTCAAAAAATCTTTGCTGTTCCTTTTCCAGCCATATGATTGTCTTTGTTTTCTTCAGAATAGATTCACCGGAAGCAACCCATTGGTTTATTGTTGTTTAGTTTCCAGTGTATAATGATGAAGGTCTCATTAATGGTGACAACTCAATGCAAAAAGCCTGATGTGTTCCATTCACATAACTTTCTCTAACTGTTCCATATACAAACTATGCTTACATAAAATTCTTAGAAAACATTATTCTTTTATCTACATTATACTAATTGAGATAAACATTAGCAGAATTGGTCTTATTTCTTGCTTCCTTGTAAGTAGAAGAGAAATAAGGGAATATAGTAGGCTAAAGGGATAGTCAAATCTTTTAAAAGCTAGTCGTTATGTGAAACAATTGAAGCTCGGTTCGCTTTGCATGATCCTGTTTTTAAGAAAAGTTAAGATTTAAAAATGAAACCAATAACAAGGAATGTCTCGAAAATGGTCAACTGTACAAGAAACATATATATTACATAAGTTATGTTTTATCGAGATTTTGTCTATCTCTTAAGGTTTAACTGTTATGCAAAATTCTGCAAATCTCATCCAGAATAAAGAGGTCAGGCTATTCCCAGAAAATTCAAAATATACATTTTATTATTTGTGATATAAATATCTTTGACATACGTTATCTTAATCAAAATCATTAGATCCATTTTTGAAAAAAACAAAATTTTCAAAAATGTTTCATGTAAAGGGTAGTTTGTGCTGATGGGATTTTCTTGAAAATCTTTGTGTTACATCCATGGAAGATACTAAACCTATATACCAAATTTGGTATTTAACTATCTTTTTGTTTAGAACTATGCTGTACATGCGTGTACCCACCCACACATGGACCTTTTTGTATTTTTTTTTATTCAGGGGACCTCAAAACATATATTTCCAATGAAATCTTGATATTGAATTTTTAGTTGGAATACAATACCTTCTCTAGCTACTTTGTGTATTGTATGTACATATGGCTAGAGAAAGTAAACATCCTTCAGATTTTGCTTAAATAGCTCAAAACAGTTTTAAAGTTGAAAATTTGCATCAACTTGTCCATTGTAAGCAATTGCAGAAATTGATGCAGAAAATGTTTTCATCTCTAACTAATCATGCAAAATGTGAATTGTTCCTATTGATACACCTGTAGCCTCTGCCACTCTGCAAATTTTAGTTTGCCGATCAGTGAGTTTCATATTTCAGACTCTTTCAGTGATTTCCTAGTAACCATATCCGCCAGCATCCTTATCAAAAACCTATGTTCGATCAATTTAAAGTTATTGGACCAATATCTAACTGTTGTCATGGATGGAAATAGGTCCCCATAAACTGCTTCCAATTTTGTATTTATCTCTTGTAAATTTTTCCATCCAAAAATAATAAGCAAATCTCTGAATGATGCTGCACTTTTTCCATTTTAGTGAGACACATTTAACAACTAAATGAAATGCCTGCCAAATCCAAACTAACCTATGATCAGCAGCAAATTTGTTTGGTGACACATAAAAAATGAAGTACACAGTGGTAAACCTACTTGCTTTTGCAACACTATTTAATTTGAAACATGGGTCCTTATTGAATTGCCCTCTTTTGTATATGAACAGTGTAACTCAAAATGAAAAGTCAGGTTAATGTAAAATTATATATTGGGTCAGGCAATGTATAAATAAGTTGTCTTGCTCAATATGTAATTGACAGTGGTTTGTTCAAAAGATTTGTCTTACCTAACAAATCTGATGTGCTCCATTCACATGACTTCAAAACAAACTTTCTCACAAAATATTCTTCTTTTATTTACCTCATGCTAATCGAGATAAACATTAGCAGCAATTGTCTTATTACTTAGTTTCTTGTAAGAGAATCTACAGGCTAAAGCAATAATCAAATCTTTTAGTATGTGAAGCAAACAAAATTTGGCTTTCTTTAATCATTAGTAGTAAACAAAAGAGATGAAAATAACGTAAACCAATAACTTGGAATATCTCTAAAATGGTTAACTCTACAAAAGAATGTATATGGCATAAATTGTGTGTTTTAATGAGATCTACTTTTTTCGTAGTCAGTTTTTGTCTATCTCTTACAGTTTACCAGTTATACAAAAGTCATACAAAATGAAGAGGTCTTCAGAAGCTATTCTCAGAAATGAATGAAGGTATTTGAGCTGGAGTTATGTATGTCATGATATACATGTCATTTGTCATTAAAATATCTTGAAAGTTGCAAAGGATAGTTGATGGTGAGGAGAATTTCTTGAAAATCGTCTTGCATCCTTGGAAGATTCTGAACTTAAATACCAAGTTTGGTATTTTACTAACATTTTGTTTTTGAGCTATATGCACACACCTTCATGCACATACATATTTTTAAAAATGATTTTTTTATATTCAGGGAGTCTCAAAACACGTATTTCTGGTGAAATTTTGACATCAAATTTTTGGGTGGAGTACAATACCTTCTCTTTCACTATGTATATTTTAATACAAGCTAGAGAAATTAAAAATGCAGATCTCATTAAAAGACAGTTATCTCAAATAAACAATTTTGTTGCATTAATTACTTCTAAGGTATTCCATTACTACTGGTTTGGATTTTCCCTGCAATTTTTGCATCATTCTTTTGTTTCTCATAATGTCATACAAGAAATATTGAATTTCAAATCAATATAGATATATCTGCATTTTAAAACTTTGCTCCAGCCTTCTGCATCTTTGCACATAAAACTAAATGTGTAATGACCCTCTATGCAAACATTTATCTAATTAGCATAAATAGACACAAATATTGCTTCTTTAAGAATAGTTTGTAGAAGGGAAATACAAAATTACTGGTTAAAGAAAGCCTTGTGAATGTAACAAATCATAATTTTTTTTTTCTTAAATCTGATAGTGCTTATTGCTTTCAAACTCCTTGCAAACACTGGCACCATAAGAGAAATTCCATAATTTTCAGTTTCTAAATCAATAAAAGAAATGTGTATTTTGCTTTAATCGTTTTTACTGCAAACCAATGTCCTGTGAACATTTCTGTAAAATTTGCAAACCAATGTCCTGTGAACATTTCTGTAAAATTGAGCCATTTACATGACTTGCAGACTGGAATTTAGAAACCTTTTAAGAAGTACTTAAATATTTCACAAATTATAGTTCTTCCTATAATGAATGAAATGTTAAATGAACTGTCTTATATTAATACATAGTCATTATCAATCCTTAACCAAACATTATTTGAAAAGTACAGCAGAAAATTGTTTCATTAAGAGAATGGTTTAAGGGGCAACATTAATTCATTCAAAAGTCCAATGAGTTTGGCAGGTTGACAGATAAAAATCCAACAGAGGCAATAAAATAAAGGAATAAATGCATCTTATAAATGAATTCTCAAACTCAACCTATCATGAAATTCTTGTGAGAGGAGATGTGGGATAAAACACAATGGGTTGTTTGAATAAAAAGCAAGTACTTTCTCGAAGTTCATTCTCATGAGTAAGAATACTTTCTATTATTATACAGGATGCCTACAAAATAAGTAACTACTTCATAATTGAAGTAACTTACGCATGTCTTTTTTTTCCAGGTTGATCTTGAATAGTATGCTGACTATTCCTGAATGTATTGCCATTGTCACATGGCATCTAGGGTGTTTTGTGCAATGAGCTGCAACGACAGTTTCTACAAAAATTTAGAATGAATGGACCAACAAACAAAACCACATGGAAACTTTTAAACCATATGAATAAGTTTCAACGAATAGGCAGGCACTGTTGCTGACAAGTCCCGACCAGGTCAACCTTCCACAAGTGCAGCTAACATTAATGCAATACAGGAGTCAATTGAACGGAGTCCTAAATCTGTACATTGTCTTTCAAGTTAATTACAAATTCGTCATTTAGGTGGTGTAACACTTGCAAATGATATGCATTACTTTTTCAAGGCGAATTTCAGCACTTTGAATATTGATGATTTTGGAATATACATTGTATATGGTTTTGCAAATGCATGGCACCCAAAAACATAGTTTATCCTCAAACACATCAAGTGTCAGAGCTCCACTCTGGTTGGCTGGCTTCTACATACATTAGACATTATGTTAGATATGTCTGGTTAGGTTTAATTATACAGTATTGGTCACACAATAATCAGAACTTTCTGGCAAAATATTTGATGCCAAAGATGAAAGCAGCAAAATCTCCCCTACCTATAAAATACAAATATTAGATAATTTTGGTTTTCTGGGAAATATCTGTGGTGAATAGTAACCATTCCTGTTATGTGAAGCTACATCAATGGTAAGAGTGCTTCAAGCAAATATTGGCTATGAAAAGCATGTATATAGAGAATTTAAATGTTGAGTGCTCCTGTGACAAGGAATAGAGTCAAAAGATCTTTTATTCCTACGAAACTGCTGTTTTCAGATAAGTGAAGATGAGTTCAAACATCAGTTAGTATTGAAAAAAATAAAGAAAGAATAAAAGAGAAAAAAACAGCAAAGTGGTAATTTCGCCAAACACATTGATAAACACCAAAAAAGTAAGAATTCTTGATTTTTCTATAAATTAAAAAAAAAATCTTTGCAATGTTGATTTAGTTGTCCCTTCTACAGAAAACAGTGCTGAGAGTGCTAAGGTACATTAAGATAAACAAGCTCAATTTTTAAACTCTATGAGCCTACAAATACAACACAAGCTAATGGAGATTTACAATTCATATTCATTACTTACTTGTTCATCAAGGTAATCCATAAGATTGTTTATTTTGCATTTAAACCCTGTACTTTTTAATGTGGCATGAAGGTCATTTATCATAAAAGGTTCACCCAGAAGTATCTTCTGATGAAGATCCTGGTTGCTTAAAATGAATTTGTGAACTGCTGTCTTTAACTCTTGTGCAGAAAGCACTGGAACAAAAGTGAAATTTCTCATTAAGCAGGTAATTACAATAATGGTAAGTTTTTCTTTGCCATTAAGGTACCTAAAATAAAGGAAGTGTTTCATTTGACCCATAAAATTGATAAGAAATTTCACCAGAAATACATGTTTTACAGTCTACTGAATACACAGAAAACATTTAAAAGTCAAGATTTGCCAAGCCTGCCTTGGTAGTGTGGGGAGCATATCTGACTCACATTCAAGAGGTTAAAAGTTAGAAATGTGCTTAGGGTGAGTTACCTGGTTAAGGTTTCTTTTCTCAAGGTTTTCCCATATCCTGAGAAAACAAATGATGAGTAACTTTAAGCTCCATGGATTCAAAGATCATTTGAGCATCATTTTATCAATTTAATTTGCCTGTTATGACCATCCATATTAAAGGACATTCAGCTAAGATGAAAAAAAGAAAGAAAAGATTTGTCTGTGCATTGAGTGCCTGTGAAGAGAATAATCCAAACATAAAGGTACCATATACGAATAATAATACATACAAATACTACAGAACCTTAAAGGGCTAAATTGGGCTGAAGAGCCTAAAAGGAGCTAAAGAGGTTTTGGGCTCTTTAGAAAAAACAAAAGACTTTCAGAAAAAAAACACCATTTTTATACAGATTTTTAATCCAGTGCAAAGGAAAATGAACATATGCATTTGCACATCTTAAGAAAACACGTAATAAAAATAATTTATGTACTGCACTAAAATTAATAATGGATAAAACACTTATTCACTTGTCTTTCTAAAAGACAGAATTATCCACACACTATTGCATTGCAGTCATTGTAAACCCAGCTTTTACTTCATTCACCTTGTCATTATAGGAGTTCAGAGAGCTTTCTACAATAATTTGAAATCCGCAACAAATCCATTATTGTTTCAATTTTTAGATAGTAAGTTGCTGCCCAGTAACAGAGAAGTATAATAAAGGAACAAATTGGTATTAGAAAATAGATATTTTTTTCATCACATTTATTTACATAAGTTACGCTAAGACCCAGTAAAGTGGTAATTTGTCAGATTAACAGAAATTTGTCTTAACTAAAATATTACAGAAAGTATAACACTTTTTTACAAAAGCTTTTTACATGCAAGCTTATATACAGAACCATTTACATTATTATCCTATACTTAAATGTTTTCTATAACATTATGTTTAAATGGTTTATATAAGGTCCTAGATACTGTCTTATGTACACTCTTTTACCCAGTAGCTTTTTCCATGAGCATTTATTTTCTTCTTGTTTTGAGGAATATCTTTTTTTTCTTTTATTTTTCTATATTTTTATGGCAGTTTATTATATATGTTTATTCCAGAATAGTATGGACTTTTCTCAAATAATACAAGTCTGTGGGCAGATACTTTTAGGCAATCTTGAGTTCTAGTTTCATTGTTATTCTGTTACATTTATCAAAGTTTTCATATATGTACTCTGATTAATTCATAGAAATATTGTGAAAACAGGGTAAGTATGCTTAGTTTCCTAAATAGATTTCTGCAAAGTTTTTGGGATTGACATGTGTCATAATAAGAATAATTTTTTCTGTATCTTAAATATTTTCTGTCTCCCATAAAATAATACCCTATGCTATGATGGAATGAAAATAGGTGTAGTATACTGTCTTTTTAGTTTCTAGATTTGTAACTCTAGTTAGACAGTGCATATTAAAACAGGCACAATATAATCTTTTACTTATATATTGAAAGTGTTCTTCCCATTTTAGATGTTTGTTTATGTATACCCCGAAGATTTTTCCTGTTGATAGAGGACTTACTGTAATGACATTTACATTATTTGTGGTGTTATTGGTTCTTGCATATGGTTTGAAATGAATGAGATCAGTTTTTGTCATATTTAATTTTAACCTTTATTATCAAACCAATTTTTAGTACCATTAATGTTTAATGTGTATTTTTAGTTAAATTGTGATAATTTGTACCATTTAACAGGATGGAAGTATCATCTGCATACATGGTTAATTTACCCTTTATACTGTCTGGGAGATTGCTTGTATATAGTATGTATAGGAGGGGTCCTACAGTGCTTCTTTGTGGAACTCTTGATTTCATATTTCTCCAGTTTGATGTAACCGTCTTTTTTGCCATCATTTAGGACTGACTACCCTTTGTTTACGATCTTAAATAGGAAGTGAACCAGGCGAGTGATTCATTTTTTATTCTACTGAAATTTAATTTCTTTAGCAATATTTTATGGTTTGGGCAATCAAACACCTTTTAACTGTCACATATTAATACATGACATTTGACTTTTATCTTGCATTTGAGAAACTTCAATTATGAGATTTATTAACGCAGATGTGATTGAGTAGTTTTTTTCTAAAACCATGTTGTAAGTACTTAGTTTGCTAAAAATGTCCTATATATAAGATTAGTTGTGATATTATAATTTTTTCATGGACAATCTAGAAAGTTGGAAGAACTGAGATAGGTTGAAAGTTTTTAAATTCACAGCTTTCATTTTTGTGAATAAGTTTTACCTGAGAATATTTCATTCTGTCAGGAAGATTGCCTATATTAAATGGCTGGTTTAATATTTGAGTTAGTAGTTCACATATTTGATATTTAACTTCTTGTATAGGAAAAGGAGAAAGCTCAATCCATCTTGCTGTATTTTACCAATTTCTTTAATTACTTTGTCTGGGGTTATTTGAAGAGAGAAAATGGAGGAGGTAACATAACACTTTTTTTAATGGTTTTTCTTCAGCTTCCTTTATTGATCGGGGAACAACATACATTTTTTCTCCAACATCTACAAAATATTTGTTTAATGACTTGGCATATATGCTAGTATTTATGTTTTGTGGTCTCCTGACAGGTAGATCTGGTTTTATTACTTTCTTTAATCCTAATTCACCTTTTACAATTTTCCAAGTTGCCTCAGTTTTGTTTTTTGAATTATAATTTAATCATTCATGGTCATTTGTTTAGCTTTTCTTATTATGGTTTTATAAATGTTATTGTATTTGTTTTGTATTTTTTATAATTTATTAGCTGAGGATTTTTAGTAGTTTTATATTCTGAATACAATAATCTCTTTTGTGCACTAGATACCCTTATTCCTTTTGTATACAGTTTAATGAATATTTTTTAATTATTAGTATATAGGCAATTTTTGGAAAGCACTCAATATGACAATTTAATAGTTCTTGAAGAAAATTATTATAGTTTGTATCCATCGAAACTGAGAGGCTGAAAGCCATTTAATATTATTTGGAAGTTTCAATATTTTTTTTATTATATGCATATTTTGTTATTAATTTTTCCGTTTATTATCTGATTGTGGTGACTCTTTTACAGTTAGTATCCTGACTTAAATAGCTGGCAGTTTCCAGGCCAATATGTTTTGTTTCTGATAATGTAATCTATTCTAGTGGATGAAAATGTTATGATCCATGTTGGATACTTATGTTTAAAATTAAAACCATGGCTACATACTAGTTGTACATATTTATTTGCTATACCTGTGCCACCCTTGGGATCTTTAATATTAGTTATGTCTGATTTAAGAAGATCAATACTGCAGTCAATGGCATTTATTAATTTTTTCCCCCTTTTGTAGCTTGTTTAATGTTGTTTCAAATTTATTTAGAAACTGCTTTAGTGTAAAATGGTAGGTAACTTTGTAAATTAGTATTACTACTATATTTCGGCTTGTAATTTTGATAACTGATTGCTCAAATGTGTTGTCTTCATTTAAGAACTTTAGGTTGTCACAAGTTTTTGTTTGTTCAATTAAGTCATTTGAAACTAATACAAAATCCTCCTCTAGTTGCTTTTTCTCGAACACAACCATCTGCTACAGTAAATCCATGTAATTTATTTAATATTTGTGTTTCCCCATTTAGTAACCAATGCTCATTTGTACATATTATTGATACATTTATGTTTATTAATGTTTCTAAGAAAATGTTTAGTAGATCAATCTTACCAATTTGTATAGGCTATTTCCCTATCCTAGACTTAAAAACAATAAAAAGTTACAATAAACTGAATTTTGAATCTACTTCTCCAACAACAATACTATTGGTTGAGGCTATGGGCAGATATTTAGGGTTGATGGCAAGTAGTAGTATAATGTGGGGGCATCCTTCGAATGCATCACCATCGATATAGCTGAACTTTACAGGGGTAGCAAGTGTGTGTTGTGGCCATGGATTAGTTGACCAAGTAGCCTGAGGCATACACAATTCCTAACCAAAAGGCAAGACCATCATGAACTGCTCTGTTGCTTTGGAATAAGTTAGAGCTACACAGTGAGCAAGGCACCAACTTTGAATCTAACTTGATGAAGGAAGCACTGGGAGCGACATGGAATGCATAAGATGTGCACATCCTTCTACTCAGAGTCAGATGACATGGTTGAATGGTATATCAAGACTCTAGAAGTACACTTGAGATAGGTTGTGGCTAATCACCAGAGAGATTAGCATGTCAGGGTGCAGCTTTTCTGGCTGGCCTACCGCTCAACATATGACACCACTGGGTTGCCACAGCTTGCTTTGTCTTTGGCAGACTATGGCAGGGAGCTGCATGTACCTCACAACCTAATGTGAGAGCCCTCCCCCTATGGGCAGAAGCCAGCAATAGGCTACATAGAGGATCTCGTATACCAACTTTGCAACATGCACGAGATGGCCCATCAACACATTCAGGAAGCAAGCGATCAGATGAACTGCTGTTATTTGCTGGCTAACAGCAGGTTTCCAGCAGGGTTATCTGTTGTGGCTATATTGTTGTACTTGGGTCACAGGGTTATACACCAAGCTTCAACAACCATAGCAAGGGCCATACTATGTGGTAAAGAGGATTAATTATGTAGTCTACAACATCCAGAAGTTGCCTAAGGGAAGAGGATGGTAGTATACTTGATTGTCTAGTTTGTCATGACAATCAGGTTGAGTCAACCAATCCTAAGGAGTAGTGTAATTACATGCCCAAATGAACACGAGGGTCATGCCTCTGTGAAAATTTCCTGCTGCATATAAGGAGAGCTGGCAGGGCTGAGAGGAAGTCAGCTGTGACAGTCTTTTGAGTGTGCATTTGAATTAGAGACAGCTGAAAACTGAATGAACAAGTTGAAGCAACAAGAAATAAAATTACTATTATTGAAGTATATACTTTGTTACAATATGTTGAATGGTGTTCAGGAAAACCTTGGAAAGATCTTATTATATTAAGTATCCACTACTTTCCTTCAAACTGATGAAATAAAAAACTTACAAGGGTCAAAAAAAGAAAAAAAGGAGAACCAGTTAGATTACATTCCCATGTCTTCTTTCTTTCTATTTTTTCACGTCTTGGTTTCATTCCAAATATTTGTAGACCATGCAATCTCTTTAGACTTAATTAAAGTTAGTGTTTAAAAACTTTGGAATGGTAAACAGTCAGCTCATGCTTCAAATATTAACAGAATATACTTAAAATTCCAAAATACATTCAAATCCTAAACCTAAGTAGATATAACTATTCAGAAGTGACTTTAAATGAACATTGCAAATTAAACAGAAATAATCAAGGATAAAGGAATTGGCACAAACCTTCTTGAGATGCATAAACATTGTCTTCTTGAATATCTGAGTGTATTTCTTCAGCAGTAATGATTTCACTCAGTGCACTGCTTGTTGAACTGAAACTGATACAGGTAGAAGTAATGAGTTACTTATGGAAAGGAGAGGGGTTGCACTTAAGTTTATTCACTTGCCTAAGTTATTTGAGAAAGTAGAGAGTGTAAATGAATGACAAGAAATAAAATGATAAATGCACTGAAACAGAATTGTAACAGCTTATGACTAGAACCATTTAATCAGTCCATCCCAAAATGGTAACGTGCAATATTTTTTTAAGTTTATTATTTATTAATATTTATGTATGCAACCAAATGTAATTAATTGATTATGTTAGAATCTATTCTCTAATTCAGTGTTTCCCAACCAGTGTGTTGCACTTCCCCTTGGAGATTCCCAAAATTTTGGGATTGAAAAATACATCCTGCAGCAATCTCTCTATAATGCAATTTGTTTATTTATTATGAAGTCTTTCATATGGTATAGTTCATTTTGAGAGAGACTTTACCAATGAAATGTTAACATTCAACAATGCCCAATTTAATTTTTTTGCCTGGCAGTAAAATGAACAAAAATGAATATCTGCAACAATTCTTCATAATTCTAATCCTAGTAATAAATAGAGTTTAGAATTATGAGCACATTGGTTAGTTTCAGCATATACTGTGAGCAGCTGATAATGCAACTAATTTATCAAAAGTCCTTTATTTATACTTTTTAATTCCAAAAAGACAATCTGCATCAAACAGTGATAACCGTACTAATTTAAATAATGTGAGCAAAACTTCCCTTAGGATTCACAAAATGCACTGTGTTTTGTATATATAGTGATGAACATTTGCAATGTGGATTTACATAGTGTGGAGATGAATATAGATAAAATATTGAGCATCTTATATGCAAAAATGTTTTGTAAACCAATCGATGTACTGAATACATTAAAAAACATTTGGAAAGTATAATTTCAAAACCTAGAGAAAGTTTGAACAACTCTGAAGTTACCAGAAAAACTCACTAGAGCATTAATAAAACATTCCTATTTGACACAAAACATTACATGCTTCATATAAAGTTTTGAATTAATAGCACAAAAAACACACACTTCATATTAGGAGGCTCTAATATTACAGCCACAAAAAAGGGGGGATCAGCAAATTATGTGATGTTGCAGAAAATCAAATATTCAATATTCAACACTGTTATTTGCAGAATAAGAGAAGTATTACATGACAATGAAATTAATGTGTATAGTAAATTAGTAGGATATACTGTGTTTTACTAGTTTGAATATAACTAGATATTATTGAACAATTTTTAATTTCTAACAACTCAAAAATATATTTATGATTATGTTTCTTACAAAGTTTATAAAGTTCTATTACATACCAATTTATTGTTGCATATTGAAACCTGTTGCCAGTCTAGGGGTGAATATCTGAATACCCCCCCCTCTCCTCTCAACAATGAAAAGCCAGAGTGTGCTAAACTTTGGAAAATTATTTTTGGTGTACCAAACTAGCATATTTTTGAGAGATTGCACTCTTTAATGCATGCATATGTGACACAAAATACAAATCATTATTTCAGCCAGAGACAAAATTCAAGGAATTTGCAAGCTGTTCCTTTATGACTGATGTTCTTGTTCTTTCCTTTAGCTGAGCTTTGAAAATCAACTTGCTAAAACTAAGAAATAATGCCTCAAAAAGTTAATGGCAAAATACCTAATATTATAACAAACTTCAGAATCAAAGAATTTCTTTAGCTTGTGCATTTCAGAGTTAATTCATGTAATTTTTTTTTTTTTTACTTCTGGTGAGATCTACTTCATAGCACTATAAAGCTATCAATAAGAAAAATGATTTGTTAGATTTGTCATGTGATTGTACTATAATAACAAAATTTCTAGAAATTCAATGGAGTTTCTTTTGATTTATGCATGTCAGCATTCCTTAATTGCAAAGAGGGTCATGAATATTTTGTTACCTCATACTTGTGTGAATCAGCATTTTGTATGAAGTATGCAATGTAAACAAAAGAACATACTGCTGCATATTGATGATTTATAGGTTAGCCTGTCACCCATAATGCCATGCAGAGAGAAACACTGTGTGACCCACCAAATGCAGACTTCATATCAATTTAAATACAAAAACCCAAGAGTGGATGCTTTTATAATCAACGACTTCAATACCAGAGTAGGTATATCACCTAATATCTTTCAGCTCAGACGGTAAATATATATGATTAAAAATGAGCAGGGATAAGTATTGTATAAGGAAAGCACAAAAATATTGAAATTTTATGAAGAGAATAATCTACATGTAATGATGTAATGTGTCAAATTCGCACTTACAAATGTAACAGGCATAGTGTGATTGATTACACAAGTGGTGTCCAGAAAGTAAGTATTGGTTTGGAAAAAAAAGGCATCAAACATTTGTTTTTACATCATTGTTACAACATTAGTTGCATCTCTGGGAAGGAACTCAACAAGCAGAATGCCCCATCTGTCCCAGAGCACAGTGCACATGATTTTTTGTGCTGACAATGTTGTTTTGAAGTTTTGTCATTTGGGAGATTCTGTGTACCTCCGCTCCATCAACTGTTGTTTTGATTCTGGAGTGACATGGCAAACCCAAGTTTGATCACCAGTCACTACCCTACTTAAGAATTCATCTCCCTCATCACTGTTTTGGGTAAGAAATGTCAAAGCACTTTCCAGTCACTTCGATTTGTGGACATCCATATGCATCTTAGGAATTCAAGGGGAACAGAGTATGCAATAATTTAAGCATTTTGTGACAATCTCATGCAAACCAGCTTTTAAAATTTATGAAAACACATCACAAAGCATTCTTATTGTGAACTGTTTGTTTTCATGAATTGCTTCATTCACTTGTGCAACTAAACCATCAGTGACAACAGAAGGCTGCCCAATCCATGCTTCGCCATGAACAATGGATCACCCATCACTGAATTGCTAATCCACTTTCTCACCATTTCATCTGTCGTTATATTTTTGTTGTAAATCTCTACAAGTTGACAATTAATTTCAACTGGCTTAATGTTCATTGCATTCATAAATTAATGCATATACAATCGGCAGGATTAGAAATTGTCTTAAAAATTTTGAAAGATTGCTTACAGCTGTAAATATGACACCATCTGGCTGTAATGGCATCAGTGGACAGACAATGAACCAGAGAGATGAGTGCACGTGTGTGGAAGTGCGACACTAGTATTCTGATGATGTAGAATGAAATGGTACTTACTTTCCAGACATGCCTCACATATAGTTGGTTGGTATCTAATGTTAAACACTCCAATATTTAGTTGGGAGGTTGTAATCTTCTGTAAAAGTCGGACAATGTAGAAGATGATCACGACGCATTTTTTCATTAAATTACAGAAAAGACATATAGGATTCTCTGCTATGCCAAATCTGGATAAGTATTTTTAAAAACAGTCATGTCTCATTATTAGTTTGAAGGTTGCTACTGCAGATTCTCTAGGTAATATAGAAATATTGTAATCTTGTAAAGTTTTCCATTGTTTTCCAGATGTTGTTTGTATATTCTTGACACAATCCCCCCCCCCCCCCCTATTGTTTCATTTTTATAGCCCCCTTTAATTTCTGTGGTCATATTGGGGCTCTGATTTGTGAAATTCATCTGATCACAGTAGGTTATTGCCATTAGGTTTATCTTGTATATCATTAAATACACTCACATTCATACTTCCAGACTCTGTGGGGGATAGTGAATGATTTCGGTTGAAGAAAAATTCCCTGCCCCAGCCAGGAATCGAACCCGGGACTTCTGACTGCCTCCACTTGACCATGGAGGCAGTCATGATAGTATTTTGTTTGTGTCTTATTTGATATTATTCTTTCAATAGAGCAAAATGGAATTAAACTAGGTGTTGATTTAGTGATAATTTTACTTTCCTTTTTGGCCAAAAAATAGGCCATTTCATTGCCTGTTATTCCACAATGGGTTGGAATCCATTACACTACCACTCTTTTATGTAAATGGATTAATTGTTACATTATTTTATGATATTCTAGAGAGTAAAGGCTTTTGGGTGTTATATCTTGTGTTATAGCAATAACGGCTGCTTTTGAATCATATAAAATTACAGTTTTTTCGAAGTTTTTTATATGATAAAAAGCAATTTTGTAGACTTAAGAGAATTGATATGATTTTGCTATCAAAATTTTTTAAATATATATCTAATTTTTTATAAAATAAGCAAAGTGCTCCAGCACCAGTGCCTCCATCATTTGGTAGACTGGAACCATCTGTAAAAATATGTAACCATTCAGGGGAAAGATATTGTAAATTTACTATTTCCAGTGACATTTGTTTTAAGATGTCTGGAGAAATTTCTGATTTCTTGATATGTTTTGTTAGATGGAAGTTATATTTAATTTCAAAAAGTTATATAGGATTGTTTCTTATTTGTAAGTTATCTTTTAAATTTGGAATGTGTAATTTATTTTGATTTTATGTATTGTACTTAAGCTTTGTTGGATTTTAAAATGAGTTTATGGTTTTTGTTGAATCTAATTATTATGAGGTACCTTGTAAGTTTCTCATATTGTATGAATGCTGTTTTCTCAATTTCAGTTTCTATGTTTGGTTGTTGGTCAACATTTGCATGACAGTGTTGTTGTTTTAATAGCTCCCACTATCAGGGAAAGTTTTTCTATATTTGTAGTTAGTAGAATTTCTTGGCAATAGTGAATAATATCTTTTATGTACATCTGGAAGAGGGTGCTTAAGGTTTGTATATTGCAGCCCCACTTTTTCCCTGCTAATCAGTTTGATAATGCTAGTGTTTTTTTGTTTCCCCAACCCCCCCCCCCCTTTATTTTTCTGCACATGTTTCTTCCATACTACATGCTAATTTTGTATAAACAATTATTCCTAAATGTTTTGCTTCATGTGTTTGAGTTAGTGTTTTTTCTTCTTCTAATTTTAATGAAATAAGTAACAGTTTCTTTCTTAAAGAAAATAATTGATAATTTGTCTTCTGTATATTTACCTTCATTATATTTTGGAATTTTCAGGTTTCTAAATGAGCAAGTAGTGTTGAATTATGTTGATTAACTGTTGGCTTTGGTTTTTTGGTTTTGAAGTCCATATTTCAATATCATCAGTAAAAAGTAGAATTTTTGTTTGGGGATTTTCTATGTGTTTAGATAGATCATTAATATAGATATTGGATAATGTGATACTAAGAATATAACCTTGTGATAAGCCTCAGTTGTGATACTTAGAAAAATGGTTATTATAATTTGTAGTATGCAACAGGTAAATAATGTCTGATCCACTGAAGTATGCTATCTTGAGTAACTAAGATTTCCATTTTTTTCTAATAATTTAAATTCCTTGTATATCAACAAATATTGCTAAGGTTGTATTTTTTAAACTTATATTGGGATTGTAAGGGCTTGGTGGAAGACAGGAAAGAATGTCAACAGAGAATGAGTGAAAAAATCAAGGAGGTACTAAGAAGCAAAGATAAGTATAAGTTCAGTTATTGAAGATATATCATAGAAGAAAAGAATAAGAAAAAATTAAAAATACCAATGGAATGGTACAGCTTTAGTTAAGTAGGCTTATTACTTTAATAAGGAGCAGTAGATTTTTAAACAAATTCTGGGTTTATAATAATAACTTTTAGGTTTTCAACAGGTTGTATCCTCTCCTATCTAAGGCGATACATTTAAAGATTATATGTCTTCATTGCAGACTGCATACCATACCAGTTCTTAGAGATAACTATGAAAGAGGTACAGTATCAAATTAATAATTTGTTGTTGTGAATACATTATTTCTATTGTAACATAATTGTACATTATATTATCTGATATATTTTTGTAAATCCACAATGATTGTATTCTTATATCATGTATAAGGATTAACAGTATCAATAAAAATTGAATTGAACTGAATTTGAAAAGAAAGAAAAAAGAAAGGTTTCTGGAATATATGGAATTCAAGAGAATTTTAGAAAATGTTTGTGAAAGCAGTTGAAAATTTGAGGTTGTTAACAGAGTTTTTAAACAGGATTAAAGAGGAAATACCTGAGAGATGAAAAATGAGTGTGATTACACCTTTATATAAAGCAACAGGCGATTTAACACACCAAGTAATTATCAAGAAATCAGTTTATCTTAGGTAAAATTTACACTGGCATACATGCAGAAAGACTGCATGAGTGGGTAAAACTGACGGAAAATTATCAGAATTTCGAACTGGTTTCAGAAAAGGAGGAAGAACAATAGATAATATAATAATAATAATAATAATTATTATGCATATGATAGAGGTAAATACCAAATTAAAGGGGCAAGATATATAATTTTTTTTCAGATCTCATGAAGGCATTCAACACTATAATTACGGCTGCATTGGTATTATAACTGAAGTGTAAGGGTGTTAATTGAATTTATTCACGGACTTCAAAAAGTATACAAAGGAATTAAGTTTAGGTGTTAGACATGTACGTTATAGAGTTACAGATCATGTGTGTAAGTTTGGCATGTCCTACATCACTGTAATAAGTATTTCTAGAAGGTTTTTTATCTTCTGGGTTCATTTTAAAATTCAACATTTCTGGGAGCATAAGATGATATGTGAAAAATGGCATGTCACTATCAGCTTTTGGCTGTTACTATTCTACTCACAAATCAAATATCAATGTGTGTCCCAGTAGCTTTCTAGCTGTAGCTCAAGTTATGTATTTATCAACTGTTGACGATTTAAGATTACCACTAAAGGAATGAATATTAATAACCCAAAATTTACAAAAATGCACAAATCAACTTATGGGTCTCCTTCACAGAATTATGTCATGCATATTTTAGCTGTTTCCAGGTGCACAGTGAATAGCACTGAATTACAGTACATAAAAAACTATGTGATACATTCATATGACTTGTCTAACTATTCTGCAACTATTCTACTATACACTTCTTGCTAATTGAGATAAACATTAGTAGAAATGGTTTTTATGTCATATTTTCTTGTAGGTACAAGGGGAATAAGGAAATATACTAGCTAAAGCTGTAGTCAAATCTTTTAAGAGCCAGTTACTAGGTATGTGGCCCTCAAGAAACAAGGTGATGGTTAAGAAGCACCTGGAAGGCCAACAGTCAAGGAACCTGGTTTTGAAATTCTGTTCTGCTTGCAAAAGCAGGATGGGAAAAAATAAGAATATTTCACAACCGAGAAAAGTAAGATAAGGAAAATTTAAATCAATAAAAGGAACATTTCAAAAATCATTAACTTTAACATAAATCTGTGCTTTGATGAGATCTACATTTTTTTGTATAGTAAGATTTTATCTGATACAGTTTATCAGCTATACAAACATCATTCAGAATGAAAAGAACTTCAGGGACTATTCCCAGAAAATTCAAGATATACATTTCATTTGTTATGAGAATATTTTAAACATGATATTTTAATCAAAATCATTAGATTGAGAAAATCAAATTTTAGAAAGGCATTTGAAGGGTAAAGGTAATTTGGAGAGGGAGATTTTATTGACAATCATGTTGCACCCTTGGAAGATACTGAACATAAATACCACATTTCTCTCTCTCTCTCTCTCTCTCTCTCTCTCTCTCTCTCACACACATGTGCTGATGCACACATCACACACATATGCGCACGCACACACACACACACACACACACACAAGTCAATATGGCATCAACTAGTGAGAAAGTTGCAGAAAATGTTCTGAAAGATTTAATTAGTATGACAGAGAAAACTGGTAACCTGGTAAGCTAGAAAATAAATTTGTGAGCTAAAATGTGAGTTGGAAGAGAAGAGGATGGGAATTTGTGATTTGGAAGCGAGAGCACTGAAAAGAATTTCATCTTGCAAGTGCTGCAGTCTGTTGGAGATGGCAACAAGATGTGGAATCATCAGGTAACAACATCTCTTGTCCAAAAATTAAGCAGTCGAGATAAGTGGCTGGTAGTGCCCTCATCAGGTATACAGCAGAAGCTATATTCTCATGCTGCAGGGAACAACTCTCAAGGTAACATATTTAGACTTTGAAAAATGGCCACAGCACAGAACATTCTAAGAGCTTAATTAAAAGGAAGGTGAACCCAACAAAACTTGAAAGAATAACTTAATGATTACAACAATATTGATGAACTGGAAAACTTAGCCTTCTCTCAGCAATTATAAGAGCTAGCAACACAGTCTTCAAGATTTCTATAGATTTCAGGGCAAGATATGCATTGAAAGGTAATACTGTGTCCTGGTGGAACAATGAGCTAAGTATACTAAGGAAAAGGACAAACATGCTTTAGAGATGATTATAAAGTACTACAACAAATGAAAATCTAAAGTTTGACAAGAAGACAACATACCATGAAGGAAAATGTCAATATGAGATGGAATTGCAAGAGGAAAAACTTAATTCATGGAAAAAGTTTTGTTCTATATCTAATGGAACTAATTCCTGAAATATAAACATAAAATGGCAGCAGGAAAAATCTGATGTGTTCCAGTTCCATGACTTTTTCTAGCTTACACAAACAAATGCTTCTTACAAAAGATTATTCTTTTATACATCAGGCTAATTGATATAAACATTAGCAGAATTGGTCTTATTACTTGCTTCTTTGTATGAATAAGGGAATGCACTAAGCCAGAGCGATAGTTAAATCTTTTAAAAGCCAGTCTTTATATAAAATAACTGAAATTTGAATCTCTCTGCTTGATAGGAGTAAACAAAAGAGAGATGAAACAAAAGATATCTTCTCGTTTGAGAAAAGTTTAAGTAGCTTAAAATTGAAACCAATAAAATGGAATATCTCATAATAAAACTCTACAATAAAAGCATAAATTGTGTGTTTTAACAAGATCTACATTTTTACTTTCTCTACATGCACTATGTACTTAGTGTATAGAGAAGGTATTGTAATGTTGAGATTTCACCAGAAATACATGTTTTGGGTCCCCTTGAATCCAAAAAATGTCCACTGTGTGTGTGTGTACACAGCATAGCTCAAAAACATAAAGACTGTTGAATAACAAACTTGGTATTTAAGTTTGATATCTTCCAAGGATGCGACACAAAGATTTTCAAGAAAATCCTTTCACTCCCAACTAGCCTTTACATGGAACTTTTTTTTCAAAAACTTTGATTTTCTCAAAAATGGCTCATTGTATATTCAAGATATTTACCTGATAAATAAAATGTATATTTTGAAGTTTCTGGGAATAGCCTCTGAAGACTACTTTATTCTGGATGAATTTGATGGAATTTTGCATAACTGCTAAACCGTAAGAGATGGACAAAACTTACCACACAAAAAATGTAGAGCATGTTAAAACACAATTTATGTTATATACATTTTTTGTGGAGTTGAGTGTTTCAGATATTCCTTGTTTTTGGTTTCAGCTTTGAAAAACTTAAAACTTTTCTCATACAGAAATTTGTCTACTCCTGCCCATACAAACAAAGGAACTTCAGTCACATAGCAACCAGCTTTTGACTATCACTTGACTATGGTACTCCCTTATTTCACTTCTACTTACAAGAAAGCAAGAAATAAGACTATTTCTACTAATTTTTTCTTGATTAGCATGAAATAAATAGAAGCATAAGCTTTTTAACAATAATTTGTTGTAGAATGTAGAGAAAGTCATGTGAATGGAACACATAAGATTTTTTGTACTGTAAGGCTTTGTCTACCTCTTACAAAGATTATACAAAAACCATTCAGAATGAAGAGTTCTTCAGAAGCTATTTCCAGAAAATTGAACAAATATAGTTTTTCCATATACAAGATTTTGTTTTTCATGAAAATATCATATGGCATTTTAATCAAAATCATTAGTCATTTTTGAGAAAATGAAAACTTTCGAAAAATATTCCATATATAGGGTAGTTGGGGGTGGGGTGATTGAGTAATTTTCCTGAAAATCTTCATCCATACATGTACACATACATAGAGACCCTTTTCTGAAAATGCTTTTTTCAGATTCAGAGGATCCTAAAACATTTATTTCCAGTTATATATTAGTATCAAATTTTTGGGTGGAATACATTACTTTCTCTGTTCACTATGTACATTAAACATACATGTTACAGAAAATAAAACTGAGAACCACAACACAACTGACAATACTCGAGAAAAAAGATGGAACATGCATCACAGACACTGAGAATACAATCAAATTTGTGCTACAAACATTTTATGCCAGGTGACAGTGGAGAAATTGGTAGACACACCATAGAGAAATTAGAATGGAAGTTAGAAACAATAGGCGCCACTGATGGTATAAGCTTTAAAACAGAAGAAATAATATCTGCTTTATGAATGTTTAACCCCCATAAAGCTGAGGATGGATTAACCAGTGATATGCTGTTAAGTGAGTTTAAAATTCTGTCATTATTCTTCACATAATTAATGTATGCCTACATAAAGGCTGCTTTCCGAAAGGATAGAAACACTCTATTTGATTCCAATTATTCAACCTGGCAAAGAAGACTGCAAGATGTGTGTAAATACCAACCCATTAGCTCAATAAATATTGGTAAAAAATTACTTGAGAAGCTGATAATAGAATTAACTACCATGTATGAACTAATGATCTACTCAACAATAATCAGTATGGATTTACCCCTCAGAGGTGAGCAACAGATGCAGCAATGGAAGTGTAAAAATTAATAGAATAAGTTTTGAGATTAAAACAGTGCATAATTCTAACAAGCCTGGATGTAAAAGGTGTTTTAATGCAGCATGGTGACAGCATCCTAAAAATTTAAGAACTTAAATACCCAAAGAACATCTGCAATTTAGTTTTATATTACTTCAGCCTAGGAAGGCAGCATTCTCAATAAATAATAGTTACAGAGCAGAGAAAGATGTTAGAAAAGGTACCCTCAAGGATCCTGCTTGGCCCAGGATTTTGGAATATTATTTATGTGTAATTCTATGTTAATTCTGCAATTCAATGGAAGAATCAAAGTGATTGGTTTCATAGAAGACATTGGGTCAAATACATAAAATCCAAGCTTGGTCTTGAAGATTAGGCTTTAACTTAAAGCAAAAGCTTTAAGATTATTCTACAAGATTAAGCTTTGGCCTGTTCAACTCATGCATAAAAAAAATTTTAATCTAACAAGCTTTTGCTAGACGTTTTCCCAGCAAAGGCTTGAAATACGTTGCACGTGCAGCTGTCATCTGCCTAGTGTTTTGTGAATATGGTACCTAACCTTAAAGTTATATGCGTAATGGCAAGTATGGCAGACGAAGTGAATATTCAGAATATGTTTCTAGCAATTCTTAAGCATTTTCCAATACTGTTGAATAAATCTCAGATCCCGAGCATCAACGAAGAAAAAATGAATGGTTTGCGAACCACCTGCATCAAGCTGGAAGAAACTTTAGGCAGAAAAGTAACTCCCCAGCAGGTGCAGGAAAATATTCAGAATAAACTGAACTAAAAGGAAAAACTGACCGTAAAACCACAGGAAATTAAAAAAATAAAGTTAAAAGGGTGGGAAGAAGAATTTCTTCAACTGCTTGATGGAGAAAACAACCCAACCATTAGTAGGATTCCAGATAAGAATACAAATCAATCTCAGGAACCAAATTTAAAAGTTTGTAGTATCAAGAGCAATTTCAAATGTATTCTGTAATGCGATACATGTTGCATGTAACTGCTATAAAAATATAAATATATTGGAAAATTAAAGTGAATATAAAAGTACATAACAAAATGATACTACTTTGGTAAATAAAGGACTGTATCAAATGCACTTTTTGCTTCATAATTCTATTAGGTTCTTAAAGATGCTTTTCAAAGTGGTTTACACATGACTTTCCTGTAAACAAAACTAAAATTGATGATTTTAGTTGCCTTTATTTCTGCATAGAGATTGCACCTGGATGTTGCTGAGTATACCATTTATATAAGTTTTATTGGAAAACTTTTGTTTTTCATTGTGACGTCTCTGGTTCGAATAGTTATAAAATGTAACTGTCTATAGCTCTTGTTTGCTGGTGCTAGTTTTCCAGCTCATAATTAATTTCTCTTAAGAAATTTATCATTTTCATGGGATTTTAATTATTTATGAGCAAAAATAGTCACAGCATTTATACGCAAGATGTTAATTATTGAAGCACAATGGTAATTGATATCATCCCTGTGCTACTGAACAAATTTCACACTAGATCACCTCTGAAAAAGCAGAGGCCTAGTGACACTACTAATTACATGGGGGTCAGCTCAACCTGTAAACCGTCCTTGTATGCACTTCAGCAGAGCATTGTTAGCAATAATCAGGCCACAGCAGGACGACAATGCATTTCTAGGAAAGTAATGTGACACACTTACAGCGACATCAACTCCAAACAAGTATATGTCACTAACTAAATAAACTAAGTTATCCCTTGCGACTAGTTTATTTAGTTTTTTTGTTTTGTTTGCTGTTTAGGTGGATGTGCTGTGGGTGAGGAAGGTTTGCAAGAACATCTACCAAATGATGTAATTGAGGGGGTTGAGAGCATTGCCCTAATTTCCAATAAGAGTGCTAATGAAACAGGTACACAATCAAATAAATGTAAGTTATCTGAGACCCCAGAAACAGAACACCTGACTATGCATGAGCTGCAAAGGTTGGTATTCCAAGAACAACTAAAACTGATACGTATGCAGCAGGAGTAGATATTAAACAAAAAGAGCTTGCTTCCAGTAATAGAAGTACAGGGATAAAATTTTATTAAGAACCTGTAACAATGGATGAAATTTTAAGCGTGTCAAACACAGATGACATTATATTTCACTCAGAACTGCATAACCATTTGCATTTGTAAGTATAAAGTTTAAGATTGCCATCAAACTTGAAATGTATAGTTTATATTCATAACAATATGTAATTTAATCATTTGCAACATGTTCATACAATATCTGTGAAATTTTGTTTCTTCTTTGCATTCCACGTCATCTACAATCTTCATTTTCATTCTTATCTTCTCTTTCTCCATATTCCTCTTCATTTTCATTATTGTCATCATTAACTTCTTCCTCTACAGCATCGCCTCTCAGCTGTTTTGCGAAATTATGCAGCACAAAGCAACATACAACAATACGCAGTACTTTCTCCATAGGAATTCTGATAGTGTTCATCAATATAGGAAATTGTCTCTTTAATTGCCTGAAACATCTCTCTATTATAACTCAACTTCGGGCATGATGATGACTATCGTATTCTTCCACAGCATTCACAGCATTTCTGTATGGAGTTAGTAACCAAGGAGCAATCCCATACCAGGAGTCGCCCAGCAGAATCACTTTTCTGTCTTGTTCTCGCAATGTTTAAAAAATATTTGAATTTCTGAATATACGACTGTATGGACACTGCCAAGCCACCTTGCGTTGACACTTGTAAACGCTTCATCGTAATTGCATGTTGCTTGAACATTAATACAACAAAAAGTTTTCTATTTATGTACTTGTCGCCATGTACTCGTGGCTTCAGAATTGGCACATGTGTGCAATCTATTGCTCCTATTCCACTTGGGAAATTAAATCTATTTTGCCAGTCTTGCTTTGCAGCCATGATGGAAATTTTATCCACTGATCAGCTTTTTCAAAAATTCTTTCACTCACATAATCAATGGTCCTACTTACAGTTGATTGATGAACTCCAGCATCTTCTCCGACACCAGTCTGAAATCCCAGGTCGCCAATGAAACGTAGAAATATTTGCATCCTTTGCTTCGATGTCAGTGCACTTCCTCGTGTTTCTGCATTCTCTTCCAAGAAATGGTGTAAAATTAACACCACATTGTCCTCATTACATCTATAAAATGATTTATACACACACTCTCTGCACTTGCTTCACTTGATACACTTTTCTTCAACGGATATTCATAACTGTGCCATTTTGTGGGATAAAACAAATCTTTAAGAGTTCTCTAGTACAAATCAAGGCACCTACTGAGGTAACTTGAAAAAAGTCAAGATTAATCTGCAAGAAGTGAAGCTTTTACTTGTTTTATGCATCGGATTTGTACTCAAAGTCAAGTTATTGCTGGAAAATTCAAGTTAAGCTAGGCAGCTAGTTGGCTCCAAAGCAAACACTAGACTTAAGTCAAGTCAAAGCTGTTTTATGCACTAGAAACCAAGATTACACTTGAAAATTAGCAAGGTAAAGCTTATGCTTGACTTAATGCATACCAGCTGTTATCTTAACAAGAGGAGCATATAAATTAGAAGCAGAAAATACTGCAAATCAGGCTTACTGAAAATCCAGAAGCGGGCCACAGACATCAAAATAGAATTAAATCAGAAGAAATCAAAGACTTTATTCATCTCAAAGAAAAGAAGTGATGATTTGGATGCCAGTATCAACTTAAATAACATGATACTCAGTGAAACTGAAGAAATGAAATACCTAGGCATATACTTGGACAGTAAATTCAATTTCAATGCATGCATAGTCCATACTGTGGAAAAAGCCATTACTCTCATTACTGTGTTTTCAAGGATAGCTAAATTATTTATTTGATGAGTCGATAATTACTTAAACAACACTTACTTGGGATTTTTGCCGGAACATGTTTTGAAGGATTAGTTTCCTTCATTTTCAACCAGACATCGACTAATTTCTTGTGCTGAAGCTGGCATTGTTGTAATTGCCGTTTCCTCTGGTAGTGGTTCAATGAACTTGCTAACACATCCTTCTGTGGAATGTCCAAATTGAAAACTCTATTTCTATTTTTTACAATGAAGATGTGTTCCCATGTGGCCAGCTCTTGTTTTCCTGCTATGTATTTTTACTCTTTGGTTCTGAATTTATATTATGGTGTTTTGTCCAAAAGTGGGTAGCAACTGCTGACTTTTCTAATTGTTTTTGATCTATATTTCTGAAGTGTTCTTTGGATCTTAGTGTTCTTTGGATCTTAGTGTTCTTTGGATCTTGTTTCTAGATTTCTTTTTGTTTTTCCGATATAAATCTGATTGCAATCCTTGCATTCCATTTTGTATATGCCCGATTTTTTCTTTGCTGGGATGACGTCCTTGAGATTTGAGCCTAATTAATTTTTTATGCTGTGAAGGTTTACTGGTGCTAGCTGAATGTTGTATTTTTTGAAAATTTTTTTAAACTTGCCAAATGCCCATGGGTGGTATGTGAATTTCTTCTAGCTCATCTTTTGTTCTATTGCTGAGAGAGTGGTTGTTTCTTTTATTAATTTTTTTCTTTTTAGCTACTTTTATTATTTTTATCTACGAGGGATCTTGTGAAACCATTTTTATTTGCAATCTCGACTATTTTGTAGTATTCTGCCTTGTATTCATTTTCTAGAAGTGGCATATTAACCAGTCTATGTGCTCGGCTATTGAAGATTACCTGTTTATGTGCTCTTGAATTATAACTATTGGCTTTTATATAATTGTCTGTCTGAGTAGGTTTCCTGTAAATACCAAAGTTCATTCTATTTTCATATTCAACTATTTTCAGATTTAAAAATGGTAGCTGGTTATCTTTTTCTATTTCTACTGTGAATTTTATACTTTTTTCTTGGATGTTCAAAACTACCACAAAAAGTAAAGTATAGCTAAATTATATTGGGTATTGGGATACAAATTGCTAAGAACAATTTACAAAGGAGCTATAGTTCCAGGATTGACATATAGTTCACCAGTGTGGATAGTTGCTATAAGGAAAAGAACTTATCTGACAACTAAAGTCAACAATCAGGAATTTGATGCACCTCTAGAAATGAGGTACTGGAGGAACCCTGCAGAAATTCCTTCCACATATGAGATAAAGAAATATGCAATTTAAGTATACACTAATGGCAGCTAAATTGGAGACAAAGTTGGTGTGGCAGGTATTATATTCATAAATGGCATATTGACCTATTGGCTCAAGTTCAAACTGCATGTTCAATGCACAAATAATCTGAGCGAGCAATTTGCAATTGTAGAAGTACTGAAAAAAGCTTGATAAGCTAAGAAATGAAGAGTGCCATGATATACACAAAGCAATCTTCACTAATAGCAAGATTACTCTGGGCTTACTTAGAAACAACTTTAAACACAATCAGCTAATCAACTGAATGAAAACTAAAATTCTCGACTTGACAAAAATCTAAGTGGACACTGCATTTTGGCTGGGTGAGAGGACATTCGGAGATATTTGGAAATGAAATAGTGGACAGACTTGCAAAGAAAGCTGCTGCGAAGATAATGAAATAATGTGTCATAAAATACCAAAAGAAGTTTTAATAAAAAGAGAAAAAAGCTGGACTTGATGCAGAGCAACCTAAATGGAGAGCATCAAAGAAAGGGGCAATAGCTAAAGAATTTTCCCCATCCATAAGAAGCAGGTTAAAATGAAAATTGCCAGGGCTGTACTGTGGCTGAGTGGTTAGACCACTCACCTCTCACCTAGGTAGGTTCGATCCCAAGTGATTGCATGCGAGATTTGTAGCAGACAAAGCAGTGCAGGGGTGGGTTTTCTCTAGGTTCTCGGTTTGCCTGCCATTGCATTCCACTGGTGCTCCATCTTCATTCCATGTATCATCAGTGTCATCGCCTGCAGTGCCACAAGTAGTAAAAGTGGGCATTAAACACCTTAAAAAAAAAAAGACAACTGCACATATGTCAAGAGTCCATATCAATGATCACAGGGCATGGAAAGCTAAGATCATACTGCCACATATCTGCTTTAATAAATAGTCCAATATGTATATACCAAAAAGAGGACCATGCACAGATCACATAATTTTTCAATACAAGATTCTAAACCAACATAGAAATGACATGATTAATCAAATACATAGCAGAGCATATGTGTGACCTGTAACCAAAGAAGAACTTTGTTAGTTTTATGAAAACCATGAACTTTACATATATAGAATAGTTAAAAACATAACAATTTCAACTTTTCTGACTGAAATTACCCTTATGTTAAATATAATAAAAAATTAAGTATGCATAGTTAGAATATCAAATATATTAATGAGTTATGAATAATTAGCATATTGTGAATGCTGTTATCTCTTTTAGGAGTGACGTCCTACTAGTAGGACACTTTGCATGTTCATTGTTTAAAGCCTCTTGTAACAGTACAATTTGTCTTCAGATGTCAATGGAAGGAAGAAGCTTTATAGAAGGGATAGTGTTGGCAAACTTGCTTCTTATGTTTTTTTTTAGTTGTGTGTAGGAGGCTACAAAGATAGCACTCCTTGGAAGATGGCTAACTGGACGTAACTACGTCTACAAAAGTGAGTATATCCTAATCTTACGTTTATGAAACTGGTTGCCACTATTATTGTTTATTTGAATATGCCTCAATTCAACATGTACAACAATCATAGGCTCATAATCTGTTACAATGTTATCTACACAGGGTTCTGTATTTGCGTGACCTACATATAGTACGCCAGGCTCACTGGAGTTGAAAATCTCTATTGTTGTGAGCATATTTTATCTTATTGGGTGTACATATGGTACTAATTTTAAAGTTTATCTTATACTGGAGCAACACCTAAATTAATCCATATGCCAGTGTATAACAATGATTATTTCATTGTTACAGGGGCCTGACCTTGAATTACGTGACTGACATATTGAATGCCAGTTCTGATGAAGATAACGAAATTGATGAGAGAATAAAACAACAGAGAGAAGTTGAAGTTTCTGTTCTACCTCCAGTCAATGCCTGTGAGGCAGATACTGATGAAGATTCGGGTGACGAAGAACAACCAACAATAGACAAATCTTCCTGGAAACCAACTGAACGCGCTTGCAGAAATTGAATGCGTCACGTATGTTGATTCATGTGTGCTACCAGCTGCAAAGAAGAAAAAGAAATACCATTGGCTAGATGGAGATATAGTGGTAGATAAAACAATGTGGCCTTCATTGTTTGGCCCAAAAAATTTCTTGAATCCTGAAGAACTGTTTTCATTATTTATAGATGAGGATATTTTAAGCTTAATTGTTTCCTATTCAAATCAGTATGCAACTAAGAAGAATCTTCTTGGTGATATCACCGAAAATGAAATAATAATCTTCATTGCTTTACTTCTTTTGAGTGGTTACGTTGATCTCCCTAGAAAAAACATGCTGTGGGAAAATAGCCCAGACACTCATAATAATCTTGTCTCATATGCAATATCTAGAGACCGATTTAAATTCATTATGAGTAACCTTCATGTGTTTAACAATGATGATCTGGATAAAAATGATAGATTTGCAAAAGTTCGGCCTTTGCTTTCTGAAGTGAATAAAAGATTAGTAGCCATTTTCCACATTATGAAAATCAGTCACTGGATGAATCCATGGTACCTTACTTTGGAAAACATGGTTGCAAACAGTTTCTTCGGGAGAAACCTGTGCGCTTAGGATTCAAGCTATGGACAGGCGCCACTTCGAATGAGTACATTGCTTGGATGGATCCCTACCAGGGTGCTAACTCATCTGTTCCAAAGGAATATCAAGTGTTAGGGCTAGGAGTGAGCGTGGTACTTCAGTATACCGATATTTTGAACCAGCATCAGAAATTACCATACCACATTTCCTTTGATAACTTTTTTAACTCAGTGCCACTTTTAGAAGAGCTGGGAAAGAGGAACATTCGAGGCACTGGAACAATAAGAGAGAATAGAACTGCTGGTTGTCCTATTTCTGATATTAAGTCTTTTAAAAAGTCTTTCAGGGAAAGTTTGGAAGTAAAGCGGGCAACAGAATCAAATATAGCAATAATCAGATGGAATGATAACAATGTTGACTCAGTGGCCTCAAACTGCATTCCATCTCAGCCATTTCACAACACAATTAGATATTCTCAAAAGGAGAAGAAAAGGATTACAGTCAAACAACCTCATAACATCTTTGTCTACAACAAACACATGGGCGGTGTTGACAGGGCAGACCAAAATATAAGCCTCTATAGAACTTCAATTAGAGGCAAAAAGTGGTATTTTTGCCTCCTAACACATTGCTTTGATGTAGCAGAACAAAATGTGTGGTTGCTGCATAGATTGGAAGGAAGAACTATGGATCATCTAGCCTTCCGTAGATGCCTGCTTATTTCTATCCTTGAAAAAAATGCTAAAGCTAGTAAGAGCAAAGTTCTTCCTTCAAAAAATGAGCATCAAGATTCTCGATTTGATGGAATGGAGCATTGGGTTGTGCAGCAGGAAAAAACAGACTCGTCGAAAATGCCACTCCAAGACTACAACAAGTTGCCTGAAATGTGATGTGGGACTACATGTTAAGTGCTTTCAGGCTTACCATACACCATAGTGGTAAAAATGTTTCAATATTTATTGTATTGAATGCAGAGTTTCATGTTTTTGTAACCTACTTTAAAAAAACTAATTTGAGCAATAAACGTTTATTATCCATATAAAGCTATGGAAATAGATTATTCACCCCCTATTTACCAATAAATTGCATTATACTTGCTTTTCAATGATCAAACCAAAACTTACAACAGACTTTGGGTAATAATTTATACATAACTAGGACTGACAGCCTATATATAGGACATCTCACAACTTCAGCATGACTAGTGTCCTATATTTAGGACATACAGTTTTTAATATTTAAACAATGAATTTCCGGAAAATAACTTATGCACGAATATTAGTAATCTCTAAGGATCATTTAATCATAAAATCTAACATAAATTTAAAAAAAAAGTTTCAGTCCAATCTGGGTTAATAGAACATTCTCACTTGAGTACATACAATGTAAAAATCATTTGGAAAATGCATATAATATAATAAAAGGCATTTAGTATTCCTATGGAATGGAGCATGCAAGTATATAAATTGCTTGTATGCTGCACGCACACACATTGTTTTTTCTAAAAATTTTTTATTTATTTATTAGGGAGTTTCAAAGCACGTATTTCTGGTGAAATCTTGGCATAAAATTTTTGGAAGGAACACAACACAGGGAGAGGCAATGAAGCGGGAGCCAGCTGCTCAGTGATTTTCCTGTCTGCATCATCAGTGCTTGTTGTCATCTGCCGCTACCATAGAATGGTGCAGATACAACTATACAACATTTTAATAACTACTTTTAAAGGTTTTACTTGCCAACTTTATGAAAGGAGATGCTGAAACTGGCCACCATTGTTGTCCATGTATTTTTGGCACCTCTTCAGGAAACTAAACAGATGAATTTACTGTAATTCAAATTGAGAAATGCTGGCAATTTCCTGACCAGCCTGTCCTCAAATACACTTTCATTGTTCTCATTGAAATACTGGCTGCATGAGCTGTTGCAGAGTCTTATTGAAAAAAGGCAAAATTACACTCCCTGTCTGTTAATTCTCTGAAAAGGGTGCCCAAAACTGTATTTATGTATGTACAGGCATCAACTGTGGAGTCAAAAAAATTGGTCTTATAACCCTTTCTCTGCTCATGATGTACCATTCACCAATTTTTTCATGAACAATATTAGATTTGTCGGAGTTCCAATAATGATTATTTTGTATTCACACATATCCAAAAAAGGGGAACTAAGTTCACTAGGATTGCCAGCTAAAAACACGTGCCCCCTTTCCAAGTGCATATTCCATCCACATACCCAGGGAGGGGGTGGTAGGACAACAGATGTTTTGTAAAATTTCAGGAAATAAATTATATTGGTTTTATAGGAATTTTTAAACTTTATAATGCACTCCCACAGCTATATAAGGATTTAAATCAGGTTTCTGGGGTAGATAGGATATATAAGTATGACAGTAATGGATTAAGCTTTAAGAATGCTGTATGTACAAGAAGTATATGCTGTTAGAAATTGTTGAACTTGCTCTTTTGTGACTTTCTGCAATTTCAAAATGTAATCATTTCTGTCTAGAAAAACTGTATCTATAAAAAATATCAAATAATCTTGGAATATGATGACTGCAGCATCTCTAAAGAACATTTTATCTTATTACCAGCAAAACAGTATTTCTTAATGTTTATAATTTTTAAAATTTATGCATAAGAAACGCATGAACATGTTAAAAAGGTATTTCATGTTTGTCCTATTGGTTAACTTCTCATTTAATACATCCAATTTCCACCTTTGATTTCATTTATTGGAATAAGAAAACTTGGCAAATTGTTTAAGCATCAATAAAGGATTTCACCTCTTACCTCTGTTGTGATAATGGAAGCTCTGACTCAGATTCTGAACCTGTTTCCTCTTGTTGGGAACAAGATTCCAACAAGCTTCTTCTAACAGGATCTTTTGCTGTAATATAAATACAATTGTTTGTATGCCATGTGACAAAACAGAAGACAAAGTACACTTAAAAACTATTGATATAGGCTGGGTTTGAACCCACCTTGAGCTGACGCCTAACCAACTGAGCCACCCAGATAAACCAAAAAGCTCTATTGTTGAGCTACCATAACAAGCCTTGGCAGCAGTGCTGAATTTTTCATTTGTGCTCAAATTTTTTAGCCTTAACCTAAAAAGACCAGCATGAAAGAATTACTATTTGACATGATTTTCTTGTAACTAGGCTCCGAAATGATGGCACTCATTAGTCAGTAGAAAGGGAAGTTGTGTGGACAGTAGTATTCATCTGGTAATAGAAAGCAAGTGAGTTCTGAAGATAGCTGCAGCTGTGATCAAAGCATAGCTTTTCAAATGCACAGTTTAATAGTAAAACCGGAATGCAAATTTCAAGAACTCAAAGAAACATTACCTATTAAAACTGTAAAGAAATATTACTGTATATTAATCATTAGGTCCCAGCTATAAAAATTGTTGTGCACAGACCACACACTAACAGGACCAGAAGGAGAGAAGGAACTTTGTGTATAACAATTTAATATGTTGCTACAAAGGCCTTCTCTACTTCAATACATTGTTAATCTAAATCTATGTAGTGTGACAGTATAAGAATCTGGTGACAATTCCCTTATTCCAGAAGTGCACAAAACTAAAACTGATATTCCAATGGCTTTAGAATATTACATGAATGTTTACATAATGTACCTTAAACTTACATGCTTTTGTTTGTGGACTACAGCTGTACTTAATTGGGCTGCTGTTACATGGAAGTTTAAATTCTGGCTGAGTGCTTACTGAAGTGCTGGTTTCTTCTGTATCACTAATCCATGGGTGCAACTGATCATATATATACTGTAACATAGTCCTTGCTTGCTTCTTTGTTAATGACGACTTCAAACCATATTTCCTGAGTTCTTTCTGGGGGAAAAACAGAGAATCAGAAATCATTAAGCCATTGTGTTTTGTAAATATAAAACCAGAAATGAATAATGTCTGCACGCAGCATACACATTATCAGTCTCAAATAAGAAAATATAATTTTAGAACATGTAATACATCATCACAAATTTAAATTAGTGCAATACAGTCATTTATTCATAAATTTCATTCTGAAGTACAGAAAAGAGTTGACTTGTGCAACATAAAAGTGATACTTGAATAGAAAATTAACATATTATTGTACTCAAATAGGCACAGGAGATTAGGATTATAACCGATGTGTTGTACCAGCTTATTTGGATTAGGCCACTTTAATGCTTTACTGCACCAATAATCAGTAAACTCCTCAATCTAAATCACAGCACAGGTGAAGTTTAATAATGAACACCCTATACATGAATTAATGTAAGAATTTCTCTCAGAATTCTACAATTTATTTACATTAATTGATCTATTTTTCTAAGCATTGCTTAAAATTAGAAGCTAATACACTTAGCACTCTGGTTGTTTGTGTATATGCATCCTTCATTCATTTGTGTATATTTGAATACTTTCCTCCTCTATAGATTCGCTTGTCATCATCTCTGTTCTTAGTACTCCTCTTTTTTTCCTGATTTTCCTCCATACTTCTCCCTTACCTTCCCTATATTATCCTCGTATTTTCCAAATTGTTTAAAAATTCTTTCCTATTGTTTATGAAAGTTTTAAATACACAATATCTGGTTGTAAGTTATTCAGTCAAGATTCCATAGTTCCACTCTCCAAACTTTGGTTTTTGAACATTCTGTTACACAATGCAACTTTTGTCTGGAAGGTGGACACAACTCTATCAAGTTTTAAACACCTTAACATCACTGTTCCTGCTCTTGGCCATGTAAAGACCATTTTATTACAAACATCAATATATTATTCCCTTCACCAGTCTTTCTTAAAAGCACTGTAGTACACTAGAGTCTTTTCACTTAAGCTGTTATATATTTCCTGTTTCTGTAAATCTTCTATCCTGCTTTCACTTTATTCCATGAGCTTTTTCCACCTATTTCTATACATTTTATAACTGTCCCAGTCCATGTATGATTGAAAGTTTGAAATTCCAAACTAATAATGCTAGCTTTTTGAATTTTGTAATATAATGCAAATAAGTTACAGTGCAAATTTTATATATTTGCTCTAATGGTTTGGAAGTTATGGTAAAATTTGTTTATGTTTTTCTCACATCACTAATAAAGTCCCGTGTGATAAAAAAATTAAAATTTTGGTATAATATTTTAACCCTAGGTTCACGTTACATCTACTTTTTGAAATTACCCTAGATTTTTTTGTGTCTCCTTTGGTTTAGGCTTCAATTATTTTTAAAGTTATAAATATGCTTTTTTTGTCTTTGAAAATTGAAAACATATGTTTAAATATATGACAGTAAAACCTAGGGCGATTCTTATTCATTGTACCTCTGTGAACATGTACAGAAAATCTTATTTGTGGAACACAAAAATTGCTTCACAAGGAGCATTTTAAGGAACAAAAATCATGAATATATGAATAGCAAGAAAACAAGAAAAAATATGACTGCATGGCTCACATTGAAATCCATCAGGTTGGTAGGTTGGACCCTCAGCTTTCCTTTTCCTCTCCTCTGCTACTGCCTTTTCTGTCCTTTTCTTCTTGCATTACTGCTTTTCTCATGTACTCCATTTTTTATTTTGCATGGAATGAATGAGATCTTGTCGAACTGACGTTTTTTTGCTGAGTCCAGTACAGTTTCACCTCTAATGCTTTGCTGTAGTGACTTAAGGCATTTAAAATGGCATCTGTGTCCAATGATAACTTTTTTGTATTCAGGAATATTTAAATTATTTTACGGAATTAAAATAAAAAAGTAATTTTTTGTGATTTTCATAAATTTTAGTCATTAATACTCTTAATTATTCTTTGATTATGTTTCCTTACTTTAATTATTGGATCCTATGCCTGTATTTCATTATACATTTGACTACTAATCCTTTCCTCCCAACTCAGCTAGGGCTATGTCATTGGGAACTACTATGCAAACAACTTTTTTTTGGGCATTAGTTTAATGGGGAAGTGGAGACTGAGGGAAAGAAGAGTGTTTGCCTGCCTGTTTTCTGCAGTATTTTCAACCAAAGAAAGTTTATTTGTTTAAGGCCCTCAGACATTTTGGTGAATAAGTTATTTAATTTACCATGAACTAGTTGAATTATTAAAGAAACACAGCACACATACATGTATGCGAACTCTGTGATTTACAGAGAAAATAAAACCTTAACATTACAACCACCAGATATCAGGGTGTATGGAGTACTTCTTGTCTCAATGTTGTCACTTTACACTACTTCCGTAATTGCATGACACCTACCAAATGAAGACTAGTAGTCAAGTGCCCAAGAAAAGGTGCATGCAAAGTACTGCCAGTTATCCCAGTATCAGTTTGCAGCACATTCTAAGCATCTGATCTATAGATCTTTTCTGTGGCCCCCAAGTCTCTACCCCATGTATCATTTTCAACTTAACTGTACACTCTCTCTAGCCAGTTCAATCTCGTATTTTTGCATTATACATCTATTTAATGTATGGAAACAGAGCATATTCTAGGTATACAAGCAAAATATCTCTTTATAGGCAAAGGAGCATTTCTGTGCTTTCAAAAATAACTTTGGATAGCAAATTGGCACCCTCTTGAAACAAAACTTCTTAGAGAGATAAGATCTCTTAACCTTCCCCCACCTCAAATACACGTAGTTCTTTTTATAAAAAGATTCTTTTTTCTTCCTTTTTTTTCCCCAGTGTCCTCAAAATGTATATTTCTGGTGAAATCTTGAATTTGAATTTTTTAGTGCAGTATAATAGTACTCCTATTTAACAGCAGATAAAAAAGTTACTGTACTAAATGTATATAAAATCAGTTTGTTAACATTATAATATGAAAAAAATCTGTTACATTCACATGGCTTTCTCTACCCTCTGTAGTTTAGTGGGTTTTTTTTGGCAGTGTTTAACACCTGTTTTTACTACTTGTGGCATCGCAGGCAATGGCACTGGTGATACATGGAATGAAGATGGAGCACTGGTGGAATGCAATGATGGAGGAAACTGGAGAACCCGGAGAAAACCTGCTCCTACATTGCTTTGTCCACCACAAATCTCACATTCGGTTGCTTGGGATCAAACCTGGACCATCTAGGTGAGAGGCGAGTGGTCTAACCACTCGGCTGCAGAGTGGCCTATTAATGGGATGCAAACTATTCTCACCAAAGTTTATATTTTTCTCTACTTCACTTTTGCAGAAACAGTTACAGCCCACATTTTGTATTAGATACAAAGAAAATAATATACAACTGTTTAAAACTGGACCCTAATTATATTAGCCTTAAACTTCATACTCTTTCCATGCAATTTTGAGAAACAACTAAGCATAGAAATGACTTTGAAAGGATGGCCAAGTATTGAACAACTTGAACCATTAATAATGAATATCTCAAAATGACTTGTGACACAAAAAAGTTATTTGAAATAAATTTTGTGTTTTAAAGAGATTTAAATTTTTTTTGGAATACATAGCATACTTTTGCCTATCACAAAACATTTACCAGTTATAAAAGATCATACAAAATTCCTGCTGAATAATGAGGGCTTCGTAGAATATTCCCAGAAAATTCAAGATATACATTTTGACAATCTTTAATATTTGGTATTTTAATTTCAATCATTAAAGCCATTTTTGGGCCAGTCAAGATTTTCAAAAGAATCTTCCATGCAAAGGGTAGTTTGAGGTGGGAGATTTCTTTGAAAATCTTTGAGTCACATCTTTGAAAGATGCTGAACTTAAACACTCAGTTCGGTAATTAACCACTTTCTGTTTTTGAGTTATGCTGTTCACAAACACACACAGACCTTTTTCTAATTTCTTTTTAAGTTTAGGTAGTCTCAGGACAAATATTTCTGGTAAAAGTCTGGTATCAATTTTTAGGTGAAATGTAATACTTACTGTTTTTGCCATCATAGAGAAAAAAAAAAGTTCTGATGTGTTGCATTAACATGTCTTTGTCTACTCAACAAAACATTCTTAAAAAACATATTCTTCTAATTACTTCATGTTAATCTACATAAACATTTACTTAATTGTTTTTACTTTTTTAATTGAAAATAGTTTCTTTTCCTTGTAGGTACAAAGGAATAAGTACATACACTAGATTTATGCAATAGACAAATCTTTTAAAAGCTGATCACTTTGTGAGGGATTCGAAATTCCATTCTCTTTGCTTGACCAAGAGCAAGATAGCTGAATAACATCCTCACATTTGAGCAAAGTAAAGTATGAGGATGGTTCATTAAGTACCAGTTGTTCAAAATAGTTGGTGTTTGCTAAGGTAAGTTGGTGTTACCATCAGGTACTGCCATTAATTACACATCACCAAAACAAATTTTGTATTGATTCATAGATTCATTTGGATTTTAAAGGCATTTCAGTTAACTGTTCAATGTGTGCAGTATCCTCCAGTGATTCATCTTTTACTTATGGATGGGACAACTTGCAGGGATATGAAAGTGAAATTGGATGCTGTTTATGGGGATCTTTTGCCATCTATCACAACAGTTAGAGATGTTCAATTACTCTAAACATGGTTGAACATTGAGAATAAGTTGAAGGCACACACCCCATTTGGTGAAGAGAAGGTGCTGTTTCACCATGACAATCAGTGGTGATTCAGTGTCAGTAACTTGGGTACACCACTCCCTTTGTCATCGTTTTTCTTAATCTATAAAATATAGTCATCCCTAGTTATACGTGATCTCACTTTAAGCGTTTTTGCTTAAAGCGATTTTTAAAAAAAATGCTGATTTTATCATTGTACAAATGACATAAATAGATGCATCTGTGTAAAACTATTTTATTTTCATGTTTATCTTGAAATAGCTCATATCACTATCACATTCACTTAACCCCTTTTTTGTGTTACATGATAATTCATGATATTGCCTAATGCCAGGGATACTTGTATACGTAAATTATTGTTTATTTTAGTAGTATTACTTGCAAGTTTACTGGAATGTTAGATTTCTTCAGAAATAGTTCCATTACAGCCTGTGTAAAATTTTCATCAACATCCTTCCGAAGCATATAAAGTAACTGCTTTTCTATGAACATCATTGATAGAGATGATAATCTTTCTTGGCCCACTGTAGATCTACAGTGAAATTTTACTCAATTTAAAGTGGAAAATGACCGTTCAACAGAAGCTGCAGTTGCTGGTACAGTTAGAATTAGACAAGCTAATTTGTAAACTTCAGGCATAGCCTACACCAGAACTTTTTCGTTCATCATTTTCACTATTTTGCCTACTGACTTTCCTTCAAAATCTTCAGTAAATGTGACGTTTTATTTATGGATGCCCTTTAACTGCTGTGGTTCTCAGCATCCCATTCTACACTGGCGTGAAATACTGCTTAACTTTGCTCAGAAGCCTCTCTATCAGGCTTGAGGTTCTTTTACGTGCCGTAAAGCTACGACACGCGACCAACGGCTTTACTTCCCTTCCAACGGATGCCATGCTAAGGATTTTTATGCCCGAAAAAATCAATCGTCCTCTGCCAGGTTTGATTCTGCGACCTTGGGTATATGAAAATCTTCAGAAGAGTACACAACACTAAGTTCATGTTTCCGATGTACCAAATCAAAATTTGAGCCATAGGTGTCCAACAATTTTGAGCAATAGTGATCAGGAAAAGACATTCTGTAATTCTTGAATTTTGAGGAAACAAGGAGAGCTTCGTAGTCTGAAAACCTATTTTGTATTTGATAGAGCACATTATCCAAAATTTCATAGAATATCCTCCTGAACATAACTTCAGTAACTTCACTTGGTTCATTATTCTTCCTTTTCTTTTGTACATGTTCATTTATCATTTCAGTAGAAATGCTTCGCCAAATATTTTGGAACCCTCTTCTTCCTAGCGCTTCTAAAATGTTTTTGTCTGGATTACCTTTGCATGGCAATATGTAATATTGAAATATGTTGAAAAGAACGTTGGTATGAGCAAATATTGCCGAAAATGTTTTGAGGAGGAACAGAGTACCTAATCGTCAAAAACTAAAGAAAACCTTGTGCATTAACCAATGTATCAGGTTCCCAATCAACATTGTTTTCTGGTTCTGTCATGAATTCAAGGAATAAAATCAGGTTATCTCATTGCTCTTGTACACTATTGACAAGGCATGAATTGAAGTTCCAGCATGTTGGAGCCACTTTTGGTAACTTTTTATTCATAAAAGCATGCAAAGTTTCCGTTCTTTTAGTGGAATGAGAAAAGAAATTAGAATACCCTGATAGAATTTGAATAAAACAAGTCTGCACTTATCAATGCATATCAATGTCTGTTGCAGAACCAAATTCAGAATATGACAGTAACTGTGACCAAACAATGCCCCTGTGAAAATGCCACTTTTATTTTAGATTGCAGACCACCTAATTGACCAGACATTACGGCTGCACCATCATATGTCTGAGCGACAAGTTTCTTACAAATATTAAATTCTTTAACTGTTGTAAGTACATAGTTGTAAAGTGCCTCAGCAGATCTGTCTGCACTGACATCTGTAAAGCCCATGAACCTTTTTTTAACAGTCCCCGATTTGTCCACATAGCGTAAAATGGTAGAGAGTTGGGATTTGTTCACTACCTCTGAGACATCATCTAGAAGAATAGCCAAAAAATTAGCGGATGCAAGTTCTTTTGTTATACAGTTAATCAAAACACCCCTATCAGCTTCGATTAAATATTATGAATGGATAACGAAGTGCCCTGGAAAACTGTAGCATTTTTTTTAAACGATCATTTAAAAGCTGATATACGTACTGAGTAAACCCAGTGTTTCTGCGTAATTGCCTCTACTAATGAAACTTTCTGACTCCTCGTGTCCTCTAAAAGCTAATTACTGGTTCCCTAAGTGACGAACATCAATGAGGCTACTCAATAGTTCTCAGTTCTTTGTTACCGTTTCATTATGCTTTGAAATTTGTAATGATTTCTGAGCATTTAGTTGCAGTTCTACTGCATATTGCCAAAATTATGGGCCTGCATTTTTTTTTATTTTGAGTTTTTCAGAAAATTCAAAATTCCAAAATCCAGTCTTTAACACACGTTCTACTACACAGTTGCAAGGACCACTAGCTTCAGTAACACTTATATTGGTCATTTTCACAAAAATTTACAAGCAAAACATTAGTAGAGAGTAAAAACGATTGTCAATCGCAAAATTTAGCGGTGCATTTCTACAGCTAACGGCTGGCATCTAAGCTTCCTACCCCCTCGCCTCTCTAGTGGAGAAGTGGGAGTGAGTGTCTATCACTTCAACCTGCAGTGGAGTAGATTTGCGCACACATCAGTGCTGGCCTTGCCTAGCTAACGGAGAATGCTGAGAGCATGGTTATCATTTTAACTTGCGGTGAGGTAGATGTACATGCGCACATCACTGCATATATGACTAAAAGGAAAATTTAACCACACACATTTGTGATCATTTTGTATTTAATTGAAATGACATGCAAAACATTCTATTTATTTTGCACGTTTATTAAGAGTCATTTTGAACACTCTCAAGTTTAGTACACCAGCGGTGAATGATGACAATGCACCAGCACATTCATCCAGAGTCATCCTATGTTGTCACTGCCAACAACATGAACTGTATTATGAATTGTTGCAACACTTCCCATATTTGCCCATCCTGGCTCACTATGATTTCTTCTTATTCCCAAACATGAATAAAGGGCACACAGCAACAAAATTTAGATCAAATAAGGAGATCATGCCCGCCTAGGTAGTGTGGTGTAGCGTGTCTGCCTCGTATTCAACAGGTCGTGAGTTTGAATCTTGCTTAGGGTGAGTTACCCGGCTAAGTTTTTTTTGGGGGGGGGAGGATTTCCCTTATCCTGAGAAGACGAATGCCGAGTAACTTTAAGCTCCATGGATCATGGAGGAAAAGAAAAAAAAAAAGAAAGAAAAATTGCAGAGCTTGATGCTTCCTATTTTTTGGAATGGTTAAAAAAATGACAGGAAAATGCCACCAGATGTTTCCCAAAGATTCACCATAAACAGCAATGAGGAAACCTGCCAGTCCACAACTTGCTGAGAATACCTTCAAATGATAGAGAAACATGTTCATGGTGTGTTTAAATTGCCCCATAGTTAGTTTAATTTCACAATAATAATGCCAAATATTATCAATTTAGCTATTACTAAGGTTTATTTTGTTTACTGAAACTGATCGGCTTTAAAATCATGATTAAAATTGTATATATAAGCAGGTTAATTTGCTTTTATGCAAAAGAATTGCAACTCTCACATGAATAGGTCCTTCAGTACATACTTTTGTTTTAGTTGGTTCAGACATTTAAGCAGTTTTAAAGTGAAATAACATATATATATATATATACGCATACACAGCATTTGTCATATGATAATGCAGTTGCTGTTTCATAATTTAGTTGCTTAATGAAGTTGTAAACCAAATTTTACATGCAACAAAAAGTGAATACTCTCTTTGTTTAAAATCAAGTTTGGAACCTAGAATAGGACCACTAAAAATGACTTGTTGACTAGGCTGGGATGTTACACTTCAGTTATAAAATATGAAAGCTAAAACAGCTAAAAACTTACCTTTATTTCTGCAGTTCTCAAGATGTTGTAATCTACAGGTGGAGTGACATCATCTGCCATTCTTGTATTTTGGGGTGTTTTACAAAGTGCTTCAGGTGCATTTTCCTCTCTCCACAGTAAGCTTTCATTCAGACTGGCTAAAAAGGAGTTGTCAGCTACAGTTATGGGCTTTGAGTTCAAAGCTCCTTGGTTTACTGTTTCATTTTCTTTTACAGGAGTTTTATCTTTTAAATGTGATGTCAGAGGTAGAGAGAATATCCCTACTGGTGATGCATGGCATATTTCATCAAAACTATCCCATTCTTTATCACTTATATCACCATTAGGACTTTTGCTTTCTCTTTTAGCTAATTTGTCATCCTTCTCATTACTTTGGTTGTCTACCTTTCCTGGTATTGCATCAAATGTGATGGAGCAAGTAATTCTTCTAATGCCATCATTTTCTGATAAAGAAACATTTAATTGTTCTTTCAGCCCTGAATCAGTATTATACCGTGCTGTTGTTGATGTATCAAGCGCCTTTGCTTCTAATTTCTCACAGTGTTCCACATGCGTTTGCTCTCCTCTCATTTTCTTTGGAGTGTCAGTTGAAGAGGAAGAACTTTCAGAATGCTTCCTTTTGTTTTCCAAAGAAGTTTGATCAGAACTAAGTTTAATAGGTGTACTACTATGTACTCTGCTGTTTAAATGTTCTAATTTATGCTCAATTCTGTGGGGTGTTTCAGATTTTTTAGAGGTTTTCTTAATGTATGCATAATTTGGGCTTTCACAGCTGCTTCTTGAAGAATTTCTGCAGGAGCTTTTAACAAACAATGGGCTTTGATCTCCTGAGGAGTCCTCTTGTTCAGAAACAGACATCTTATGAATTTCTGCTTGGGTATTTGTTTTCAAACTATTATTTGGAACAATCTGAGGAGAAAAATAATCCAAGTGTGAATTTTCTGCACTATGTTTTAGAAAGTGTTCTTCTAAAGAATCTGAATGCTTGAAAACTATTTCTGTAGGTTGCCTATTTGAGCATTCAGCATCAGAATCTGGCAAGGAAGACAATGCAAAACAATCAGCTTTCAATGGTGAACATTTTTTTTGTAAATCATCTTCTTGGCAAGATTTAATGGTGTTATTTGGAGATATTTGAGTCTCTGTATTGTTTTTGATTGGGGAAGATAAAATCTGTCTTTCTGCTGCACTTTTATTCTGTTTCTTCCCATTTCTATACTCCATTTCTAAATTTTGTTTGTAATTATTTTGCAAATCAACTTTTGTGTAGAGTAATTTCTGCGTCTTATAAGGAGTGTTGTTTATCACATCTGCTTGCTTTAATAAAGTTTTAGGAGGTTTATTAAGCATAACAGACACATGATCCTTAGGGGAAGATTTATCCAATAAGCTCACAAGAAAATCAATATCTGCCCTACTGCTTTCTTGAGACTGTCTATCCTTCTCATGGCAAGTATCTGTTAAAAAGCTTTCACTATTTTCTTCTCTAAAAAGATCAGGTGATTCACTCCTGATGCTAGTGTTACTGCATATTTTCTCATTTTCAGGCTTTGTTATTAAGGCATCATTTGTGTTACTTGAATTAAATGATAAAGAAGGTGATACTTCTGAGATATTACAGGATTGATGCTTTTTAACTGGACTTTCTGAATTAAGATATCCCCCTCCTTCCAATGACCCCCTATAACCTTGTGATATACTGTTGCTCTTAGTCCTGATACTCTTAGCCAATTTTAAATGTGGAAATAAATCTCTAACATGGTATCTTTGAAGCAGTTTCCTTAAACTTGCTAACTCTGATTTTCTCAGAGTAAATATTTTGTTTGTAGAACTGCAATAAATGTATTCTAGAAATGCCAGTGCTGCACTCTGAGGAACTTCTAGCCACATTAACATATCTTGTGATTCATTTTTAGCACCTTCTTCCTTAATGATATCTTTAAGAACAAGAGGGCATCGTGCATGAAAAACTAACTTATGTGCTAAAATCGTTTTTCCTTTATCCACAAAAATTGTGATATCACTTAATGCTTTTTTATTTAAAATGCATTTCCAGTTACTGATGAAAATCTTTGTCAACATATTATTGTTTTTAACTGTAGAAGTGGAAGGTGTCTTCTCTGATGAGGACTCAACAACTTTAACTTCTGCAACATTTCTCTGCTCGGCAGGACATTTTATTTCCTGAAAGAAATTACACAAGTTGTTGAAACAAATGATTACACAAAGTACACAAATAGATCTAAAGTTATTAATACACAAAGCCTATGAGAACTTCAAATAAGTTACAAAAAAAATTACCAAAATATTTATTTTGCTTTATGGAACTAACCTAGCTTTTGTATTAATACTTTCTTTAGTCAGTCTCCTCCTCTCACCCAATATTATAACATTATATTTTGAAAAAAATCTGTCAGTCTGCACCAGATTCAAGTAAGCATGACAACCTTATGCACTTTTCACAGAAAATCATATGAGAATTACTGATATCTGAATTCAGTAAGTCTAAATGGTTTTGGGAAAGCGCAGTGTTTTACCAAACCACCCTTCTTACTCTATCTGCTAGGCCCATAGCCATGAAAAAGAGTTGTTACTTGCATTCCCAGAATTTTCATAAAGGGTTTAATGGCATTCAACTTCTCATTATATTGGTACAGAATGGTGGCAGAAAACTTGCCAAATAACCCCCAAATTAGTAAAATAAAAATGAAGAAATGTTATAGATTTACCTTGTTTTGCAGAAATATGCATAGTATATTAAATCATTTAAAAATATACAGTCACACAGTTCTAAACAAAGTACAAAGACATTTCACAGTTATTGATACTATAAAGAGGTCCAATCCTGCCAATAATGCTTAAGTATAATTACTAAGCTGGAACATTCTCTGAAGTGAGAACAATACATCTGGCAATAACACAGATTAGCTGGTGAATTAAACTTACACTAGATTTGTGTATGTTCATGAAAATACAATGGTTTAAAAATTGCAGTTTAAAAGTGTGAAGTACGGTAGAAGCCTGAAATAGCACAGTCCGAAATATTGTGGCCTCGGATTTAATGAAGGGGAAAGTATATCCCCCAAAATACCACACTTTTTATTTACTTGTATTACTTTTTTTACTTTTGAAAATTGAGTTCACAAATATCTTCAAAGAGCATTTCTGCAGCATAATTTTCGCCCTCACCACACCTATTGCATTGACATTTGCTACAATCAAACAATGTTAAAATGTTATGAATAAGTCTTCCAAACAAAACTTTAAGATAATGCAAAAGTAGGTTAATGTAAAATATGTACAATGTAATTGTACTATAAATAAAGATCATTTACGGGACTGGAATACACCTCCAGCATAGTTGGTGAGTAATTGTATTTAAAAGTGCTGAACCTAATTGTACATCACATACTTTATAATGCACTGTTATTTATTACTGCATGAATGTTTCCCTCCACCACTGTAGGGTCAATTTTTGTCACTTCTGAGCTCACATTTCGATACACCGCAGAATCATTATAATGCAGGGGTAAAGCATGTCTCCCAGCAACCTTATTTCAGGCTTCTACTGTATTACATACATAGCAGTTGTGAGAGTTATCCACACATATGTATTAGGCTTATTCAGAATGAAAAAAGAAAGATTATGCCCTTTGACCAATAGTTTTGCACCATATATGCTATCTCTGATGGTCATCTTCTGAATATTGCGCAAGGATGGTGGTTTAACTCTCAACTGGCACAGGATGTTGACAACATCCAGTTCTGTAATATGCATATAATTCCACAATAACAAACTATACGTCAGGCATTTTTAATATAGTTCTTTAATAAGCTCTGTCTTTTTGTCAGTTCTTAAACATTGAGCATCCCATTGAATTATGTTCATTAAAGTTAATCATTTCCAATTCCCAAAGCAGTTTTCTTCTATAGATCAATTTTTTACTTTGGGATAATTTTTAACGAGTTTACCATTAGTTTTAATAAGCACCATATTTTTAATGGTTGACTATCTGGAGGATCTTACCTGCCATTAGTTAGGCCATTTTGACCTAGCTGGGAGTCAAACAACTACACCAACCTTATCCACTTTTCATCACTTAGAGGATGCTTTTGCATGCCAGAGCAAGTCAGCATGCAGGGTATGGCATTTCCTCCAAAGTTGATGGAACAGTTATACTTCTGTCTGTGACTCAGTGCCCAAAGTTTAATTTGTTAGAATAGGGTGCACCACAGGAAAGAAGAAGATGGGATTTGAATTGGGGAGGATACAGGAGGCACATCACTACTCCTTACACCAATCTGTCCTCTGTGTCTTAAAGAAGAAATGATCGAAGATCACTTATCAATATGTGAGGTACTATCAGTATTCAAGAACCTCTTCTCCAAATATTGGAAAGTAAGACGATTAATGACATCAAAACCCTAAGCATTACATACTCACTAGAACTGATCAACTAAGACTTAAAGTAGGTGGTTTAATAACATTAAATATTTGAGCATTTTATATAAATTTTGTTTTAATAATCACTCAGTTTAGAATTCATTATTTCTTTATCATATCTAATTATTTTTTTCATAGATATTTAACACCCCATTTCAACACTTAAAAATCTGATGTGTTCCATTTACATCACTTTCTCTACTTCTGTGTAACAAATTATTGTTAATAAGCTTATTCTTCTATTTACTTCATGCTAATCGAGAAAAAATTAGCAAAAATAGTCTTATTAATTGCTTCCTTGTAAGTAGAAGCGAAATATGAGAGTATCATAGGTTAAAATGAAGTCAAAATCTAGTTACTAGGTGACTGAAATTCCTTTGTTTGTATGGATACGAGTTGACAAATTCCTGTATGAGAAAAGCACAAGATTTTCAAAGCTGAAACCAAAAACAAGGAATATTTAAAAAACGATCAACTCCTCGAACAAAATTTATATAACATAAATTGTGTGTTTTAATGTGCCCTACCTTTTTTGTGTGGTAAGTTTTGTTCATTTCTTACAGTTTAAGCAGTTATACAAAATTTCGTAAAATTCATCCAGAATGAAGTAGTCTTCAGAGGCTATTCCCAGAAAATTCAAAATATACATATTATTTGTCAGGTAAATATCTTTAATATACAATATTTTAATCAAAATCGTTTTTTGAGAAATCCATTTTTGAGAAAATAAAAATTTTCGAAAAAAGTTTCATGTAAAGGGTAGTGTGGGGTGGGGGATTTTTCTCAAAATCTTCGTGTCCTATCCCTGGAAGATTCTTAACTTAAATACCAAGTTTGGTATTTTACTGACTTTTCGTTTTTGAGTTATTGTGTCCACAGACACACACATGGACTTTTTTCTGCAAATATTTTTTTGGATACAGGGGACCCTAAAACATATATTTCCGGTGAAATCTCGGTATCAGATTTTTGGGTGGAGTGCAATACTTTCTCTATACACTATGTACATAGTACGTATAGAGAAAATAAAAAGTAGTCCACTTCTACTCAAATGCACTTTTTATTTCATATCTGCCAGTCCTTGAACACTTGATGCAGTCCATTCTTTGTAGAACCCTTGTGAATTGCCTCACTCTTCTTGAGTGCTATTATTCTCAAATTGTATGCCTCATAGCTTTGCTTTTAGTGATGGGAATACAATAAAAAAAAGGGCATAGGGAGCAAGATCGAAGCTATAAGCAGTTCTGGTAATGTTGAATTCAGCAAAAAATTCTATGACTAGATTGTGATATGAGGCTGTGCATTGTCATGATGAAAGTCTCCACCCAATCCGATGAAGTTATAGTTGTTTCTTTGTGATGTCTTCCTCAGTTTAGTCAACACTGTTATGTAGTATGTTGCTGTAACAGTAGTGTGAGGGGAAACTGCATGCTAGAAATCATTCCATTACAGTCAAAACATGGGATCACCATCACCTTCCCTGCAGGCGGAACAACTCTCACCTTTTTTGGTGTTGTAGAACCTTCTGATTTCTACAATGTGCTGACTTGCTTTTTCCTTCAGGATGATAATGATGCAACTAAGACTCATCACTGGTGATAACTGATTCCAGGAATGCAATCTGTCCATCTGGAAAGAGGCCAGCACCATATGGAATGTCTCCTCCATTTGCACGCTTTTGTTTAAGAGTCAACAGATGACATGCAACATAGACAAGTATGGATCATACACAGATGATAATGCAGAATTAAAGACACTGCCATTTCAAATTCGAAAAACTTCACTGAGGTTATGCAATGTTATCCGTCAATCCTCTTAGACAATTGCAACAGTATTGACTTGTCAGAGGCCAAAATGCTGGATTCATCTTGCTTAACACAGGGAATTCTGCCTTTTTTGAAGTCCTTGAACCATCCAAACATTGTTGTGTGAGGTAAGTACATCTTAACTGTATTGCTGCAGCTTTTCATAAGTTTTACGTAAAAGCTCCATACAGCTCTTCTTGCCTCATCTCCAGTTTGTGTTGCACAAATAGCAAGTAGTTTCTATAACATTATAGCATATGAAGATTAGTGTAAATATATTTATTGTCTGGGGGGTTAACAAATATACACTGAAATGATCATTACTGACATTGATAGAAAACTTCGATTTAGGTAGTTAGCTTAGTAGAAACAAGATACCTGTTGGAAGCCCAATTTGTCTGATGTAGTCCTCCTGGTGCCGCAGGTCCATCTACAGCAATGGAAGGAAGCTAGCATGGGAAACTAGTACACATGTTTGGGGAGTCTTCGCATGGCAAAGGTCAGGATGCTACATGGTCAATACCACCAGTGCAGGATGCCTTGGTATAGGTAATAAATTGTGTTCTTGCCTTAATTTATAATGTTATAACTTTCATGTGTATCAGTTCTCCCTTCTAGAATTAACTACTCCTAACACCAGTGAAATCTCTGTATCCCTCATTCACCAAGCATACCGCCCAACATTACACTTATGTTGTGTTCATAGAGAATTCTGTTCCAGTTGTTGTTTGTGGTTAATGTATTGGGTCTAATGCCTCATATATTAGTGTCGCAACAATATAGCATTACTATCACCTACCAACATGAGAATGCATGAAATTCCACTCTTTTCAAATATTTTTTTTTTTTTTTTAATTGTTTAATCATTTAAGACACTTCTTCACTTACTGCACAACCCTTCTAATGGGAATTACTGAGCAAAAGGGTTCCAGCAACAAGGAAGTTCTGAACCTGAATATCAGAAAATTGTTTGCAGTGGAAAAACACATTTATCAGTGATGTACTCACTTATATCACAGTAAGCTTCAGTATCAATAAAAAAGTTAGCAAACAGTAACAGAATTACAATATGAGAAAATTATGATTGATCAGTAATATTTATAACTACCTAATGTGGTTTCAAAAGTTGATATGCTCCAATTAGGTATAGTGCTTATTTTGAGCAAACACCAAGTGCCATTTTTGCCCCAAGGCTGTCTGTTGCCACTCTGTAATGGACTTAAACGTTTAATATTTTGTTTGTTTGTTTTTTTGTTTGTGAAAATTCACACAAGCCATGATAAGAATGAGTACAATACTGTAGGGGACTAAGAGAAGCATGTGATAATATATTGCCTGCCCTACACAAAAATGTGAAAGGTTTGTTTGCAATTTGATGCTAGAAGCCAAAATTCTCTGCAACCCAATGCATCAATGTCATACATCTATTCTCCATAATTGAAATTGGGAATCATTATGGCAACCACCATATTCAACAAATATGACCCTGTTGTGATTCTGGCTTGTTTGAAAGGCAGAAAATTCCCACATAAGACAGCATTGCTTTTTATCTTGTTGACTGCAATATATTATATTACTAGACAAATTATTACAAGTCATTGAAACATGATAAAAAGTCATATGAAATCAAGTCTAGTTGATCAAATGCGGATATTGCAAGGTTCAGTGTTAGGGCTACTATTGTTTATTACTTACATTAATCACACATGGGTTAAACAATACAACAAAAATCTCACTATTTGCAGACAATATTTTGGTTTCAGGGTGAAATCAAGCAGAATTTGAAAGGAATATAAAAGATAGGTTAACTCAAATAAGTAATTGGTTTCAGTGAGATAGATTGGTCATAAATCAAGAAAAAGTCAAATTTTAGGATTCCACCATAAAATAAACAAGACTATCAACTTTCTAAATGTAAAGTTAGATGACAATATAGTTAATTATGTGCAAAAAACAACATTTCTGGGAGTTTGAGTGGATAATAATTTAAACTGGAAGGTACATATTAAATCCTTATTAAAGAATTTAAGCAAAATCTGCTTTCAAATTTCTATTCTAAAACAATGAACAAATGTATACTTTAAAAGTAGTATATTTTTCAAATTTTCACTCCTTAATTATTTATGGTATAATAATATGGGGAAGTAGTTGCAGTGATAAAAATATTCAGAATGCAAAAGAGAGCAATTAGAATAAAGATGAACCTTAAAAAAAAACAAAAAAAACAAAACAGATAGTTAAAGGAATGGTTTAAAAAAACTGAAAATCATGACACTGCTTAGTACTTATATTTATGAGGTTGATATACAAATGAGAAAAAAGACAGTTCTGGATACATAATCATAATACTATGAAAAGGTTACATTTGCAAGTTGTCTTTCATAGGAAGAAAATATATGAGCTTAATTTCAAATACAATGGTATACGCATCTATAATGGACTTCTTCCAGAAATAAAATAATCACATTGTTTAAACAATTTAAAAATAGTTTAAAAACATACTTGATAAGTAAATATTATTATTCCATAGAGGAATACTTAAGTGAGAAAAATGTATAAAATTAATGTGTGTGTGTGTGTGCGCGTGCATGCATACGTGTGACTATGTAAAAATGTATAATACTATGTATTGACATGCCTTATATCATGTACCTGATGTAAACAGGTAAGAAATAAATTCAATTCAATTGAGGACAGCAAAGTATATATTATGCAAAGAGTATACTTAGAGTATCTAAAAATGGAAAGGTAGGGTGTGTGATGTACAATGGAGAGAGACTGCAATCTACAGAAAGATTGCAGCTACCATCCCACAGAAAGAAGGGATGGAGTGATGGAACCACAGGAGGCTACAGGTCATGGACAGACAGGCAACAGAGATGCACTGAAGTCCCAAACAATTCCTGGCTTGAAGACCCATCCCATTACTGGATCAACCCAGAGAAATGAGGGAAAGGAAATTGTGGTATATGGAAAATCACCTCAGCTTTCAGCTAATGACCAGAGAAAACAAACATCACCCCACGATCAGAGTAGGAAGTTGATGGGAATTGAACTTGAAGCTTCTGAATGTACCACACATTAACATGGAGCCAACTCAATAGATAAATGGAAATGTAATATTTAACTTTTATAATAATTAATGACAGATAATCATAAAAGAATATACAAATACTTATATATCAATGTAATGCAAAAGACATGTCTTAAGTGTTAAAGTATGCAAAAGAAGTGAAAAAGAAACAGAAACATATAAGTATCCACTCAGTAGATATTACCCAAGGATTTCATTTTATTTGTGGCATCATAACTTCATATTTAACACCTGAAAGTTGTAATGCAAATATAACTACTAATTTTAATTTTTAAACCTGTGGATTTAAAACAGGTAAGTGAAGAATTGTTACAAATTATTAATTCTTATATTAATATTTGTGTTACTTCATTGTTACTAGCTTCTGTTTCACATATTATAACTACTAATGTTTAATTTAATTATCAGTAAGAGGCAAATTGACAGAATTTCAACTGTAGAGCAACTTAACTTAAAATTGATTCAATCAGTGGTTTTTCATCTAAACTGCTTGCAACCATTATGCTTAACCTGAATATTAAATTCATCTGATTTGCAATTAATGAGCATCTATTTAACTATTACTCAGCACACAAATGCTGCTACAAAGGTGGATCAGAAAGTAATGCACAATCATTTTTTTCTATTTTGAAATTGCAGCTGGGATGTTGAAATTTCACCAAAATATAGATTGAAGTGTTCACTACATTTTGTTCTCATGTGTAGCTCTAGCGAGAGAGTGTAGTGTGATTTTTGTGGGCTAAAGGGCATTACCCAAGTAAAATGTGTGGTGTGCATGGGGGTGAAATGTAAGGCCATAACAATGTCTCCAGGTGATGTGCCTTCTTCACAGATAGCCTTGAATAATCTTTGCGATGTGTCATATTCTGGACAACCAGCAACAGCTACAAACATGCAATGTCAGAGCCATTGAGGCAGCAATTTTGAACAACTGGCAGATCCAATTGCGAATCTTATCTCGGCATTTCATATGGTGCAGTGTATGATATTGAACATACACATTGCAGTTTCATCAAGTTAGTGCTTGCTGGGTATCTAAGAACCTGAACAATGACCACAACAGCCAGCAAATGATGACAAGTTTGGATCATTTATTGCAGTATGCTGCAGAACAAGATTCTATAAAGGGAATTGTCACTGGTGATGGTCATGGGTGTGCCACCTCACACATGAAACAAAGTGAGCCACTATGGAATGGAAACATGCTGCTTCCCCAATTAAAAACAAATTCAATGTAACTCATTCTATTTGTAAAGTGCTTGTGACAGTATTCTGAAATATGAAAGATGTGGTACTAGTGGACTTTACTGAACATGGGATCAATGTGAATGTTGCAACCTACATTAAAACATTGGTAAAGTTGCATTATGCCCTTCATGACAAATGCCATAACATTCATGCTGACTGATGGTGTCAAACTTCTTCATAACAATGCTTGTCCCCATGTTGCGGCAGCTGTTCATGAGAAAATCAACAAATTTGGTTTGGAGGTGCTCTAGCATCCTCCATACAGTCCAGACTGGCACTGTCAGACTTTCATTTTTTGGCCCCATAAAGAAATTCCTGGCTGGTGAACACTTTGTGTCAGATGCAGAAGTAAAAACAGCAGTCTGCAGGTGACTATTCTCCAACAATGGGCTTCTATGAACAGCATATTGTGAGACTGGTACCATGATGGCAGAAATGTGTTGAGAAAATTGATGATTATGTACACAAATAAAAAAAAGATGCCCTTCAGTTATGCATTTGTTTGTAATGGTATGTATTAAACTTTTGGTACAAAAAATTATTGTGGGATACTTTCTGATCTACCCTCATATATAAGACTGCTATTCATTCTCAATTCTTGAAGACCAATGAATATAAATCTGGTAAAAATTACCATCACAGCTTAACACTTTTATTATTATATTAGTAATGCTCCAATATTTACACTACCATGGATATACCTTTTTTTTTAAATTTCAATTGATACTTACGGATACTTCATTATTTGTTGAATATTGAGGGAAATATTTCAGATTAGAGCCAGCTGCATATGTACATGGGGTTATAAAATCACTAAGTTTATGGACGTAATAGTCCTGTTGATAATTGTCAGAAGAATCACAAGCTTTATGCCACAGAATGTCATCCTGCAACAAATGTTTCATTAAATGCATTTTGTTTAAACAAACTTCCAAATAGATTCTAGGTGGAATGGGAGCAAAGAAATGTTTTAAGAAGGGTTTCAAAGATAAACAAATAGAAAATTACAATATGACAAAGAGCTGAGGAACTACATCTTTTACAGCAATTAAAAATGATGATAGTGGAGAACAACAATTTTGAAACAAGGCACCTGTAATTACTGAGTAAAGATGCTACAAATGAATTTAAATTTCAAAGAATTAGAAACTTATATATATATTTATTAGGTTCTAAGTACACACTTGCAAAGCTATTTGCATTTCAACAATTTTTATTAAAAAGTTACAGAAAATTATAATAATTAGTAGCTTTACCACAACCACTGGTAAGGTGCAAATGCAATACATACATCATTATCACTCTCTGAAAACAAGTACAAAACTGGGTCCTGAACATTGCATATAATAAAAGTATAGGGAATTATATAACAATAATTTTAATTCTTTTTGGTTTGCATTACACAGGAGTGGCAAAGGTTTATAATGTCTGTGTTAAGTGCAGGTTTGGACTTGGTAGTTATTATAAAATGACAAAAAATGGAATTTTATCCAGGAGGCTTTTGGAGAAGCTCAAGCTTTCCTTCTACTATCAATTCAATTTTATAAAGCATAAAGGAAATAAATCTTTGGATACCAGTGTTTTTAACAGTTGCTATCTCTTTACATATGTAGTTCCAAATTTCATTTAATGTTAACTGTTAGTAAAGCCAGTTTTCCGAGATTGAGATATAGACTGAAACAAATCTGATGTGTTCCATTCACATGATTAGTGAATGGGGGCGGATGTTGATGAAATGTCACCTTTTTATTTTTCAGATAAGGACAGTGCCCAGTGGTATAAATATGCATTTTAAGCTGTAACAAATCAGAATTAAATTTTTAAAAAGCAAACAGCAAGCAGTCGCATTTCCAGTAAACAGAACCAATGCTCTACCTTTGTTCTTCAATAGGATTACAAGATTAAACTTGGTGTAAGAGTGGATGTTTCAGAGATTACAACAGCTGAGGATAAAGATTAACTGACCTTGTTATACATACTGCATTTCTCCCAGGAGAATGTGTCTGGAAGGCATGCGCTTGCATGAGCAACGTGAGTATTATTCTGAGAAAGATCATGGCTCAACTTCCAGTATATCAAGGCCTACTAGTTCTTAAATTAAGTGCAGAAAAATGTTTTGTTGTGCAGCAGCACATTGGACGTGAAAAACATAAAAAAAACTGTAATGAATGCTAAAAACAAAACGTGATCTCAGGTTCTTTTAGGGCAAACTTCTAACTTCCCATCCAGTAAATACTCTGCATTTTTCCAAGAACTCTACAAATTGATGGTTAGTGTGAACATTTCACTGAAAAAATTAAGCCATTCAAAATTATGAAGTTTTCTACAGTGGTGTACTGGCCAATAGTCAGCATTCCAGACAAATCCATACTATTTAAGTCAATGCTATGAAGACACAATGTCAAGAATAGGGAATAATAATGGAGATTAGCCAGTATTTGTTTCGATCAATGAAACTATCGATGTCGAAGGTCGCTATGTTGCAAATATTATGGGTGCACTTGAGACTTACGGTCCAGGAAAGATGTTTCTTTTAACAACAGACTTCTTGGAGAAGAGCAACCACTCAACAATTTGTAGTTGTTTGACCAAGCCATGCATTTGTTATACCCTCAACGTATCCAGCTTGACAACATTCTGCTTTTTGTTATGGACGCCGCACCTTACATGGTGAAGGCAGCAAAAACAATATTGGCATTTTACACCAAAATGGTTCACATTACATGTCTGGCACGCCTTACACAGGGTATCAGAAGAAGTGAGAAAATATTTCCCTGAAGTGGATAAACTTGTTTTGAATATGATGAAAGTGTTTCTTAAAGCTGCTTCAAGAGTTCAACATTTTCGTGCAAAAGCTCCACACCTACACTTGCCACCTCAGCCTGCATTAACAAGAATGTGGATAAATGCAGCTATCTAGTACTGTGACAACTTCAACATGATTAAGTCCATAATCAACAGTTTTGAAGGAGAAGATGCAGCTGTGATAAGAATCTGTCAAGATGTACTAGAGAGACCTGATTTACAAGGGTCCCTGGTGTACATCAAAAGCAATTTTGCGACTCTTACTGTAACAATAAATTACATAGAAAAACAGCCAGTAATTGATAAAGTGCAACAAGTGGAGCAAGAACTGAAAAACTGTGAAGGACAAATAGGTAAAGCACTGTGCAACAATTTGAAACTGGTCCTAGAAAAAAATGAAGGCTACAATACCATGTGCAAAATTTGCAAGATTCTACAAGGTGAACAATTTGATATAAGTGTATGTGAACAACAATTGCCACCAAATGATCTTGTAAACTTCAAATCTGCACCTATCACATAAAGACGTAGAATAATTTTTTCTATGTACAGGAATGTAATCGCAGGAAACTTCACAGAGGTAAATCAGCAAATGACCATGGTTGTTTACTGCAATGCGGAATAAGGTAAGCCTTTAAATCGCAGTACAACTACACTTTCTTTTATACTGATATATCAGCAAATTAACGCAATTGTACTGTTTGTAACTTTTTCAGATACTGAAAATTAAAACACAAAATGATGCATGAAAAATCTTCAATCACTAACAGAATGATTCTAGTGCACAATAATTATAAAGAGCAGCACAGTATAAAATTAGGTACTTACAAATTGTGCTAATGCTATATTAACTTGTGGTACTCATCTTTTGATTCTGAACTTTTTGTTTTGGAATGCTTATTGTATAATTTGTTTTTATAAAGTTGCAATTTCAAAACTGTTTTTAAAAATAAAATAAAGGTGTCAAATAAAAAATCACTCTGGATATTTAGAATCAGACTGAAAAATTCAATGCTATGGCCGGGATTTGAACCATGGATCTCCTGGTTTCTACCAGTTGCTCTAACATTGAGTTACCATGGTAACATGCCGGTATAACATTGAATTTCTCAATTGACTCTCATGTTTCCTGGCAAACCACAAGCTGGTCTCAAATTATTTTGAGATGACATATCCCAATGGCGACTTACAATGTTGTAAGTACTGTAAGTACCAGGATTCATAGTATAGCCAACTATTATGGTCAATTAATATTCATTTAACTCAGTCTGTCTCTACCTATCCAACTCTACACATGACTTGTGTGACAAAAACAATTAAAGGAATAAAAAATCACTCTTTTTAGATTTTAACATAATTTTTTATTCATTTTAGGTCATTTTCCTGTAAAAATAAGAGCATTTTTTTGATCATTTTAATGTGACTTTTAGGTCATCAACATCTGCTCACTCCCTATACATGACTTTCTCTACCTGCCCTGCAAACAAAATTCTTACAAAAGATTATTCTTCTATCTACCTCATGCTAATCAAGATACACATTAACAGAAATGGTTTTGTTATTTAGTCCCTTATAAGTGGAAAGGGACTAATGAATATACAAGGCTAAAGCAATAATCAAATCTTTTAAAAGTTAGTAATTTGTCATGTAAATATCTTAAATATATTATGTTTTAGTCAAAATTGTTAAAGAGACATTTTTGAGAAAATCAAAACTTTCAAAACTTTTTCCATGTAAAGGGTAGTTTGGGGTGGGAGAATTTCTTGGAAAGCTATGTGTTCCATCCTTTGGAGAAACTAAACTTAAATACGAAGTTTGGTATTTAAAGACTTTAATGCATGCACATACACCACACCCACTTTTTTTTTCTAAAAATGCTATTTAAATTCAGGGGTGTCAAAGCAAATATTTCTGTTGAAATCTTGGCTTCAAATTTTTGGATGGAATACAATGACTTCTCAACCTATATGTACATTGTGCATAACACTTGGTAGGGGGTGTGCGTGTGTGCGTGCGTGCGTGCGTGCGTGCGTGCGTGCGTGCGTGCGTGCGTGCGTGCGTGCGTGCGTGCGTGCGTGCGTGCGTGCGTGCGTGCGTGCGTGCGTGCGTGCGTGCGTGTGTGTGTGTGTGTGTGTGTGTGTGTGTGTGTGTGTGTTTGTGTGTGTGTGTGTGTGTGTGTGTGCGTGCGTGCGTGCGTGCGTGCGTGCGTGCGTGCGTGCGTGCGTGTGTAAGCATGCTGAACATTTTAATTTTCTCATAAATGGCTCTAACAATCTTAATTAAAATACTATATATATTAAATATATATACCTGACAAATAAAACATAAATCATGAACTTTCTAGGAATAACCTCTGAAGACCTTTTTATTCTGGATGAATTTTGCATAACTGGTAAACTGTAAGAGAAGACAAAATCTTACTACACAAAAAATCTAGATCTCATTCAAACACACAATTTATCATATACATTATATTCGTGGAACTGACCATTTTTGAGATATTCCCTGTTGTTGGTTTACGTTTTAAAATACTTAAACGTTTCTGTTACAGGATTCTCTAAACTCCTGTCAATGCAAAGAAATGGATTTCAACCAGCTTTTAAAAGATTTGACTCGCTTTAGCCTAGTGCATCCCCTTATTTCCCTTCTACTAACAAGAAAGCAAATAATAAGACCATTTCTACCGATGATTATCCGAGTAGTATGAAGTAGATAGTAGAATAAGCTTTTTAACAATAATTTGTTACAGAGATATAGAGACTCATGTGAAACAAATTTCAGATTTTTTCTTTCTCTACACATACTATGTACATAGTATATAGAGAAGATATTGTATTCCACCCAAAAATCTGATACTGAGATTTGATCAGAAATACATGTTTTAGGGTCCCCTGTATCCAAGAAAAGCTGTTTTGAGAAGAAGTTCTGTGTTTGTGTCCGTGAACACAATAATTAAAAAATGAAAAGTTGGTAAAATACAACACTTGGTATTTAAATTACATATTTTCCAAGGATGCAATACAAAGATTTTGAAGAGAATCCCCCCTCCCCAAACTACCCTTTACATGGAAAAAATTTTGATTTTCTCAAAAATGGCTCAAATGATTTTGATTAAAATACTGTATATTAAAGATATTTACATGTCAAATACAATGAATATCTTGAATTTTTTGGGAAGACCTCTTTATTCTGGATGAAGTTTGCTGAATTTTGTATAGCTGGTAAATCATAAGAGATGGACATAAACGTACTACACAAAACATGTAGATCTCGTTAAAACACACAATTTGTCATGTACATTTACATATACTGTGGAGTTGAGCATTTCCGAGATATTCCTTGCTATCGGTTTTAGTTTTAAAATACTTGAACTTTTCTCATATGGGAACATCAGCTACTGGCCATGCAAAGAAATAGATTTCAATCCCATAGCAACCAGCTTTTAAAACATTTGGCTGTCAGTTTAGGCTAGTGTATTCTCTTATTTTCCTTCTACTTATAAGGAACTAAGTAATAAGACCATTTCTGCTATTTTTATCTCGATTAGCAAGCAGTAGATAGAAGAATAAGCTTATTAACAACAATTTGTTACAGAGATGTAGAGCAAGTCATGTGAATGGAGCACATCAGATTTTTAATTCTATATAGGTGATAAATACATTGTATAACTTAATAGCATGTGAAGTTAAGCTGTTTGGGTCATAAATACAGGTAATCATAGTTGGTTACATAGTCTTTTTGGTTTCTTGTGTTATATGCATGCTTTGAGTTTTCAAATACTAAATTACTCTTGATTTGATGTTTTTGTGTGAGTCCTACAGGGTACCTTATAAATTATTTAAGGGCATAATTTTAGAGTACTTCAAGATTATGAATTAAAGATTTAGCAGGAATACCACAAAAAATATTTAAATAGTCATTGAGATTAAATTAAAGCAAGAAGACGCTATGCAAATTATTTTCATATAAATATCAATCTGTGAATTATGCTAGTACAGGTAAAATTCCCCTTTACATGCAAGAAACTCTTTCCAAAAACAGTACTCTCTAAAATCAATCTAAGATTTGTCATTCTAGTTTCTCTTTCAGTCAACGTGTTATAATAATGCATATTATTATCTGAATAATGGTACATAACATTTTTTTAGGAAAACCATACATATTTAGTTTTGGAAACACTTAAGAATGACTTAGTATAGTTGAACAAGTTATTTAATATGTTTATGTCAGAGTTTTCTATGCATATTAAACACATTTCATCTGCAAACATATTGTCGTCCTCCGTGGTGAAATGGTTACCATGCTAACTTCATATACCCAAGGTCACAGGTTCAAACCCGGCGGAGGACAATGGATTTCTGCGGGCAGAGTTATCAATCCTCAGGCTGACAATACAGGTACTTAAGGAAGTGTTGCAGCACTTCCACCACTGAAAGGAGTTCCTGCCTTGCAACACAGTAACATTTTTCTGCCTTGGAAAGCTTCTTGTGTTGTGCATAATTACTTGCTCCTGGCCATCCTGGACTTGGGATAGAATGCCTCTAATACCAGTGTCACTGTCATCAGGTGCACAGAGCACTGAGTTAGGTGACTGAAATGTGCCTTCAACCTCTTCTGTCCAAATGTAGGGCCGGTATTCCTCCATCAGACGAGTAAGAGGTTTTGTGATGGTGGAAAAATTTTTGTCACACCAGCGTAGTAGCTCCATAGACCCAGGAAACTATGCAACTTTTGTTCATCTTTTGTGCAAGGCTAATCTCTTACAGCCCAAGCTTTCTCTGAGTCTGTGGCCACCCTAGTTTGTGAGAATATGTGGCCCCAGTAGTTCACTCCTTGCAGAAGAATTATCATTTCTTTGCATTCAGCTCCATGTTAGCTGCTTGCAGCCTCTGCATATCCTGGTCACGTTCTCAAAATGACTTTAGAAGTTGCTCCAATGATGTTGATGTGTCTAGATATAGCAGGCAGGTGTCATCAATGATACTATGAGGTACTGGAAGGTGGTTGGTGCATTGCAGAGGCCAAAGAACTGTAAACTGGCAAAGCCCTTGGTCAAGAATGCGGCCTTCTCCTGGGACCTAGGGTCACTTGCCAGTATCCAATTTCAAGTGCAAAGTCAAGAGCCACTGGGCACCAGCAAAGTGTAAAGGGTATCATCAATCCCAGGTAAGAGATAACAGTCTTTAGAATGACAAAATTTAGGTTCCTATAGTCCACGCAGAAGTGTAACTTGCCATTCCTCCTCTCCTTATTCTTCTTCACCAAGACTGTACGGGAGCACCAAGGGCTATGGGAGCCTTTAATAAAACTCCTAAATCTCATGTCCTCCAGCATATCCTATACTTCTGCTTGATTCTCCGCAAGAAAACATCTTGGTAGTTGCCAGATAATAGAGTACTCTGTTGGTGTGGCTGTAATTACTATTTCCTTGGCTGGGAAAAACTGGTATCGCCTAGGTTGACATCAGACCCAGTCATGTCGTGACCAGATGCTTGACTGCCCTCTTCAGCAATTCTTCTCACCAGGACCTCATATCCTACAACAGTATTGACTCTTTGGATCCATCGCACGATACTTTAGGAGCTGACTTGTACATCCCCAACTTTATTCTGATCTGGTTGTTTGATTGGTATCAGATGGATTCAGCAGGCTCAAAAGCACTTCCTCCCATTTGGACAACAAAGCCCTGGCAACACACAATTCTTTGAATGGTGTCTTCTGGTCCAAAACTAGGTTCCTGGACTGTGGGTCCTGCAGATACTTTACCACTGTCTTACTTCTTGCAGGCAAACCACATCCTCCATCAGTACACCCTACAGATCCCCAGAAGTTCCAGACCATCACCTTGTCTTGGCCAAAATTCACGACCTCTGCCAACGTTGACCATTACCTCATGGGTCCTGAGGGCATCCAGTCCCAGTATTACATCCTCAGCCATCCTCATAATGAACAAACACAGGCTCACAGTGCTAACCTCAGGGTTAATTCCAGCAGGATCTCCTCCATAGGTGCATAGCCTGGTAAAATTACTAGTTGGTAGACTGGCTGAGATTTAATGTTGGCAAGCCCTTCACCACAGCTGCACCTGGTCTACTAGTATCTGGCACAACTTTCCTTATATCAAACCTTCAGCAACAAGGCTGTTATTCACTCATCTGCCCAAGACTTGCAGCATTACTTAAGGGAGTGGTGAAGTCGGTCCCAATGTGTCCCTTGCCATACCGGTCCTTATTCATTTTCCACATGCTCATTGACTTGTAGACAGTCCTTCAATAAATGGCTTGGCTGGCCACATCCCCAGCATTTATCATTTGAAGGTCATTATCATCTCTGGATTGAGCCTTCGATCTCATTGTAACAAATATACCTGGCCTTTGAGGAAGGCACAACTGTTATCTTGGCTGATTCCATCCTTAATGCAGCCATTAGTGCACCATGGACTGTCTAATAGTCACCAAGCATAAGGCACTGTTGTATTATCACCGTCATGTACCCTGATGTAGCTTCCTCCTTTAGTGAGCATCAGTTGTGGGTGGTGATGGCAACAGATTTTGATAGTTGATGTTTTGTCACATTTGAGTGGCTTGACATGTGAAGATGTTGTGTCATATTTTGGCGTCTTGATCTTCAAGTTCTTGAGTCATCTGTTGAGCATTTTTTTCACCCTGACATTCAGTTCTGTGGCCCTACCATTGACTCCTTCTTCAGGGTACTAATACATTTCCAGAGCTCTTTTCGGCCATTAATGCATTGACCAAGGTCTTCCACTTCTCCACAAAGTTTTTACATATCCTTCATGCAAGCCAGTTATTCATTGATTTGGTTGATAGCTCTCTTTCATGGAATCACAATCATAATTTTCATTTCTCATCTTTGCCATTCTGGATTTCATTTCCTTCATTCCAGATTTCATTTTCTTCTCCGTCTTCTGCATTGCAAATTTTATCTGGATTTCAGCTATTAATGTTTTCTTCACTGTGATGTCCAATTCCACTCCTGACACCAGTGTATCAAAATGTTTCAATTGCTGCAGCAGAACTGTATTTTTCATTTCAACCTTCAGCTGCCACTAAGTTGTCATCCACTTAGAGTGTCTCTCTGATTCAACTGTACTCTTTGAAGTCTCTGTCACAACTGACCGACTCAGCCATGGCAGCTCTCCTTCTCCCACATTTGCAGCAAGGAAATTTCTAGAGCTAGGGGAAGACACAGTTAGTTTTTTTTTGGATAGACAGAGTCAGACTGAAAAATTCAATGCTAGGATTTGAACCATGGTCTCCAGCCAGTCACTCTAACCACTGAGCAACATGCCGGCACAGCATTGAATTCCTCAACTGACTTGCATGTTTTCCGGTATACCACAAGATGATCTCAAATTATTTTGAGATGACATACCACAATAGTGACTTACAATGTTGTAAGTACTTTAAGTCCCAGGCTTCACAGTTTAACCAACCATTATGGTCAATTTGCATTAATTTTGAATTTTTCACTCTGACTCTATCTATCCAACTACTGTCCTACATATGGCTTGTGTAAAAAGTGTTTTTTTTTTTCCCTTTCTTTTCTTTCAGGACCATTATTGCAAATGTTCATTTGCCAAGATGGCAGATAACTGCAACAATTTATGGGACCATGTATAGCAGCTGCTTGCATATTCGTTCATATTTTCAACTATACTAGTACAATGTAAATTCTCTTAGTGCACACCTTGGAGTTTAGATTTTCTTTGGAGAATAATCATTGGTTCGCCATTTAATATTTATTATAAACTTATCCTCAAAATGTTTTATGCATACCAGAATTATTTATCAGTACAAAATTGTAATGATAAATAAATCTTGTCCTGCCCGCCTGGGTAGTGTGGTGGTAGCGTGTCTGCCTCACATTCAACAGGTCGTGAGTTCGAATCTCGCTTAGGGTGAGTTACCCAGGTAAAATTTTTTTTTCAGGGTTTTCCCTTATCCCGAGAAGACGAATGTTGAGTAACTTTAAGCTCCATGGACCCCGAGATCATTTGAGCATCATTTCACCAATTTCATTCATCGTCCGATATGACCAATCAGATTAAAGGACGTTAAGCTTAAAAAAAAAAAAATCTTGTCCATTTTACTGACACAACTTTGTCCTTGAGGAAGCTAAAGTGCTGAAGTGTCTGATATACCCGTATCTGCATACACAAAAACACAAACTACTTAAACTTTGTTTTATTTTGCACATGCCTCTTAATCTTAGCAAACAAGGGTTACATGCTGTGCTCATGTGTTTACAAACAACCTATATTGTTACATTTCAAAGTTAACACTAAGCTCTGATATGCTGTATATGAACTTGCTAGTATGAATCTCCAACAGTGTAACAGACTACTCTTTTGCTGCAAAAGCTGGTATGAACTGAACAATAATCAGGAGTTAGTGCTATTTGAACAATTAATTTGTATTGTTGCCTCTGGTGGGAAGCACTTAACCGGAACTGATTTCTCTACTATGTATTCTCCCTCATAAATAAAACAAATTATGTTTGACTTTTGCTCTAACTGGCGAGAGCAATTATCAAGTTTTACAAAACCTCACAGTTTTCAGTACCCTAACCATTGCATATGTTGGATTTTGACCAAAAAATTTGACTTGGCAAGAAGGTTGTTTATGTAACTATTATCTGTCCAGCCTTAGTTCGCCAGTAATGTGAACAAAAGTAACAGGTTGCAATGATTCTGATTGGTTGTTGCACGTTTTACCGCTTTTCTCTATAACAATAGTTCACCTTCATTTGCTAAAAGAAGTACATAATATCATATTAAACTATGCAATGTTGTTGAAATAGCACAGCAAAAGTTATTAATAGACAGTAATTGGTTGAATTTTAATCATTACCCCCTTGTACAAAACACACATGTTCATATATTGTAACAGATGATTTTCAGTTACCACGTGGATAGTGTAGTATTATATGTATGTAAGCAATGGTGGAGGTGTGTGATACCAGTGTAGTGAAACATTAGTGAGCAAGACTTCTAAAAAGTGGCAGTAAAACAACTGTTCTTAATGTATACAATAAGTTTTGTGAAGAATACCCTACTCTTACATTAGACAAAATCTTGAGTTTAATAGCTGAATTTACTAGTGTTTGGGAAGAGCAAACAATGTGGGATTTGGAGGGAATGGTGGACATTGTCCTTGACTGAAAAATTACTCTCGGTGATGATTCAGAGAGTTCCAGTGCTTCTGCAACAGATGACTTGATCTTGAAGGAGTGGAACCACTTCTATCTTCAGATTAACTCTTCTGGGTAAGTCATTGTATAATTGCAATACATTAAAATAAAGGGCTTTGTATTAAAGAATTGTGCAGTATATAGTTGTCCATATACACATGCATAGGTGTACAAATAATGGGTGTTTGGAGTGATGAATGCATGCAATACACTGTCGAACAACATGCCTGCGGTTTGTAATTTTACGAGAAAATTTCACCTTTCGTAGTGAATAACAACTCGTCTACTTGGTTTTGCTTTCTTTGATTTGTGATGCATCCCATAGCCTTAATCAATAACTGTGAAGAGTGGAAGTAGATATGTATTTATTTCCTGCCATTTGTGAAATGTAGGCGTACATTTTTTGTAATTGTGCAGGAGACCAACACAGATAATCTCCATGAGGTCCCTACACATGCATTTGCAGAATAATACATTCTGGTTTGTTGACATCGCCGGTGAACAAAAATCTGAAATTCCAAAATTTGAGCTTTTATCAATTTTTGAAAGAACGCTCCTCAAAGGTAATGTTGTGAACTCCAAATATGCTTTTGCTAAGTATGATATAATACTGATAATCAACAACCCAAATGATTTAAAAGTTAATTAACTTCAGGCATCAAGTCCAAATAATATAATTCTATTTCAGTGTCATGCATATAAGAAATTTGCATTGTCACTGACTCATGGGAGCTTAAGCACATATTTACAAGATAAATAATTCCAGCTTATTTGTTTCAATTTGAAAATAGTGAATTCTTGCCTGTGAGCCTCTAACTTCATTCTTGCCATAGTTTAGGAATCTATCAGGAAGGATGATGTTAATAATTATGTAAATGGATAACCGTTTTCCTTTACTAAATTTACTCACCTTTCTATGATACTTTTGAAGATAATCACAGATGATAATTTCTTCATTATAATCATTTAACTCAGTTTTTACTTTTTCACTTTCAGCCAGTAATCTTGTGACCTTTTCACCTAATATATTTTCTCTGTCCACCTGTGTTCTTTTCAGCAGAACATAGTTACCATTCTTGTTCACTGTGAACATACATACCATTTATATGAAATAAAATTGACATAAATCACATTTAAGATGTCCAGAGTTCAAATCTCAGTTATGTTGAGCTATCCAGATAAGTTTTTTCCAGGGTTTTACCCTTACCCTGAGAAGATGAATGCCAGGTAACTTGAAATTCTGTGGAACCCAGCTTATTTGAGATTCATTTCACCTATTTCATTCACTCATCGTACAATATGACCAGCCAGGTTAAAGGATAATTATGTATACATTTCTATAAAAACATAAATATAAATATCTTGTATTACATGCATAGTTTCTTTTGTATTTTGATGAATTAAAATTATCATAAAAAACTATTTACAGTGATGCTGCAAAATAAATGTGAATCTTGCTGCTGTTCTTTTCATAGCAAAGAGAGGAAAATGGTGAACTATTTTTAAACAATGCAGTTAGTAAAATAATACTTAAGAAAGAAGCACACTTATTTTAGCATCTGTATATTTTTAAAGATCTTACTTCCCACCATCTAAACCCATTATGGAATTTGAAAATATTAAAATACTTAAAATTTGTTTTAAAAATATAGTATGGAAATGCAGAAAAGTGTAAATGAAAAAAAAAAATCAAAATAACACTCAGGGCAGTTTTTTTCTCTCTTCATGACCAGTCAAATATTTTATATACTAATGCAAGTAACTTGTTCTTGTTTCAGAAAACAAGATTTTAAAAACATTCTTTAAAAATGATTGAAATGTAAGATTTATAGGGGAACAAAAACTATTGGTAGTTACTTGTTAGTTGGTCTTAAAAAGTGTATTTAAAAATCATAGTTTCTAATTGTTGAATTATTATCTTAATTGAAATGTACAGTTATTTTTTCTGCATTTATCTATAGCAGAGGGGTTTAACTCAAATTAGTGCAATGTGCTATTGCTGTGCCACTAAAGCCCAATAATGGCCTAAGGAGGGACCAAAGTTTCTTTGGTGACAACAGATGGCATTGCTATGTATTTACCACATAATCATTTTAATGCATGCAGTTATTGCCATTTTGGATATCTTGAATTGTGTAGATTGTGTGATTATTTTATCAAGCAAAGTTTTCCAAAGTGTTTACTGAATGAACCATTTCTATACATTATCAGCAGTTCTGCTTTCAACTGTATATGTCAAGTGTGTGAGAGAGCTCAGAAAAGCCAAATTGTTCCAATTCAAAACAAAAATAGGGTGATGATTGTTGCTAAGCATTACTTCATTTTAACCATGATAAACATTTGCAGAAATTGTCTTATTTTATATTCCTATTTTATTTTACATTGTTTTAACTACTAGGTCATTTCACAATTGATCTGTTATGAGAGATTTTGTGGATTAGTTTCTGGTGGAAAGTCACCTGTGAGTGACATTCTGAGGTAGTATATATCATAATTTTGATGCATTACCCATATATCTTATTTGGTTCCCAGAAAGTGTTGATACTTCACTGTTGTGAAAACAGTACGAGATATTCCTTGGATATGCTACAGTAAGTTTCCTTTACATATTTCTCAGCATACATTAAAAGAACATGAATACAACAAGATAAAATGAAGTTTTGAGAAAACATAGCTTAAAAAAATATAAAACTATATCTGCAATTAAGTATCAATAGTTCACCAACAAAATCTTGTTTTACCAAAGATTTAAACTCACTAGTTTCCATAATTTTAGCAAAAATGTATCCTTAACACACAGAATCAATTCATTAAATCATTTACTTCCCTGTGTAAGCACCATCTGCTGCGCTGCTGTTATACCTATCATTATGTAAATAATAAACAATAAATCACTGTGCATTGACATTTTAATTTCTAAAATATAGTTATAAACAAAACAAAATTATTCTCACCATTTTTGGCTCGAGGATTAACAGGAACAAGAACAGGACGTGAATTAGTGAAGCAAAATTTCTCCAGGGTATTCTGTTGTTGGTGAATAACCTCCTCTTCAACTCCTAATTCAAGTAAACACTGTTCTTGATCTAGCCTTTCAATATCTTCTGCATCTTTCAATGAAGCTGATAATGCTAAGGCAAGCTGCAGATTTGCATCTCCTTTTGTATTTCCGCTCTAAATAATGAGAGTGAAAGAATAGCCCATATACAATATTACTGTTACATAAAATCTTATACACTGAGTCAAATACTTTGCAAAACAGAGCTGATGTATTACATTTATATGACTTTCTTCAACAAACTATTATTATAAATGCTTATTCTTCTATCTACTTCATGTTAATCAAGATAAACATTTGCAGAAATTGTCTTATTTTATAGTTCCTACTTTATTTTACATCGCTTTAACTACTTGGTCACTTCACAATGGATTTGTTAAGAGAGATCTTGTGGATTGGTTTCTACTGGAATGTTAAGGCTGGTTCACAATAATCTGAGAACAGTAACCGAGAATGGGAAGCTATACAGCACACAAGATTTGGTTCACAATAACCTGGTAATGAGAATGGAAATGATTTCTTCTTCTTTTCCTGGTCAGTTTGTGCATTAAAATCTCATTTAGTTTTAGCTGATCAATGATACTTTTTTTATTTGTCTCCAATTCAGCCAACATAATGTGGGTCAGCCAATGTTATAATTTGAAAGAATTGAAACTAACACAAGTTCTAGTGCCCACTTAGAACAATTTCCACACATGGAAGAGTCTAATAATGCACAATATGTATCTAATATGCTGTGCCTGGTAACAGGAACTTGGTCAAGACTTCCTATTCCGGGGGTCTGGGAAGATTTCCCATCAATTGCAAATGCTTCCATTGAAATACATGTTTTTCAACATTCCTGTTCTTGTTCTGGTTACCATTATCGGTTGTGAACCAGTCTTTAGCCTTCTAGGTTTCATCACTGTACCATCCATTTTGCTTTGTCATAAGTCCACAGAGGCCTTGGTGCTAAGCATCTGTACCTATATTTCTATACAAACAAGTGAATGACTAGGTAGAGTCTGACTGAAAAGTTCAATGCCATAGCTGGGATTTGAACCATGGGTCTCCTGGTCTCTAGCCGGTTGCTCTACCACTGAGCTACCATGGCAACATGTTGGCATAGCATTGAATATCTCAACTGACTCGTATATTTCATGGTAAACCACAAGGCGATATCAAATTATTTTGAAATGACAATCCCAATGGCAACTTAAAATGTTGTAAGTACTTTAAGTACCAGGATTCATAGAATAGCCAACTATTACTGACAACTGTGATAATTTTAATTGTTTTCTCACAGAAACTGTGTGTAGTATGGTTGGCTATACTATAAATCCTGGGACTTAAAGTACTTACAACATTGTTAAGTTGCCATTGGGGTTGTCGTCTCAAAATAATTTGAGATAACCTTGTGGTTTACCACAAAACATGTGAGCCGTTTGGGAAATTCATTGCTATGGCAGCATGTTGCCATGGTAGCTTAGTGATAGAGCAACCGGCCAGAGAACGGCAGATCCATTGTTCAAATCCCAGCTACGGCATTCAATTTTTCAGTCCTGTCCTATACATGGTTTCTGTGAGAAAATAATTAAAATTATCACAAGTGGATGACTACTTTGACAGGCCTCACAGAGACCTCAATGCCAAGCAACTGTTTCTCTGCTTCCACATGTGTCATACACATGAGGTTAAGGTATTGTCTAGCTTACCTCCTCCATTATTTGTGGATGTTATTTGTTATTACCACCCATTTTCATTTTTACTATTGTTTTAGACTGAAGATGTAAGTTGTAGTCATGGTATTAAATATCTGATTCAGTATTTACTTTGGTAACACAAGGAAACCATGAAAAAACCCAATCAGATTGGTCAGCCCAAGGGATGTGAATGTAGGATTCAGATGTTATCTCCTGAATCATCCAAATAAGTTAACAGTTCCTTGTAGGTACAAGGGGAACCAAATTTTTAAAGATCAAGTTGCTATGTGATTGCTTTGAAATTCCTTTCTGTTTACAAGCTTGAGGAAATAAAAGAAGAAAAAAAAAAAAAAAAACAAAAAAAAAAAAAAAACAAAAACAACAAAAAAACATGTTTTTTTTCTTTAGATATTGAAAATTCAAACTAATAAGAAAGAATGCCTCAGAAATGATTAATGCACAAATCTTTTTATTTGACAAGCTGTATACTTTAATGAGCTCTACATTTTTATGAAGAAACATTTTTGTCTACCTCTTGTGGTTTACCAGTTATGTAAAGGACATTCAGAATGAAGACTTCAGAAAATTATTAATATACATTTCATATATCACGAAAATATCTTAAAATCTGGAATTTTAATCAAAAGCTTTAAAGACATTGGGAAAATCCAAATATTCAAAAAAATTTTCATGCATAATTTGGGGTGAGGGGATTTACTTGAACATCTTCATACATCTTCTGTGTGTGTGTGTGTGCATGTCTCTCTCTCTCTCTCTCTCTCTCTCTCTCTCTCTCTCTCTCTCTCTCTCTCTCTCAGACAGACAGACAGAGACAAACTTGCATACACATACACCAATACAGATATGCACAGTTTTCTAAAAAGTATTTTAGGCTCAGGGTCTTCAAAACATGCATTATGTATTTTTGGTGAAATTACCAAATTTGGGTAGAATACAATACAATACTCCCGCTATTTACCATAATATGTAATAGAGAAACTAAAAATATTATCATTCAGACATTAAGTGCTAAAATGATCTGGCTGCTTGGTTAATCAAATAAGGTGCAGTATGAATAACAATAGCATAAATGAATGTTAGAATCTCAGAAAGAGCGAATAACTATGAAATAATAGGTAGTATAGGTGTCATAAAAAGGTATCTAAGTAAAATTCATGAGTTGCAACAGCAAACATATGAGTAATTTGAAGTGACCACTGGAACTGCTATAAACTGTTTGCTAATCAAAACGTGTTGCAATATTATAAAAATTGTGCTTGGCTTTTTTAACCTCACTGATAAAGAGTGTGTTCATTATTCCATAGCATTGCTGCCTGAAGTGCAAGAGGATCAAGTTTTGAAATTTGGAATATTTACAAGTTTTCTCATATTAGGAGATCTAGAATGGGGAACACTTATATAGGGTCATTATAAGGTAACCCCTCTTCATTGCATGAGAGATCCAAGAGTCACTGGGAAAGTGGTGCTGGCAAAGGTGTACTGATGTCCTTACTTAAATAAATGCTGAAAATATTGACCATCTGCTCCCAAACAGGCAGTATAACAAGTTAAAGATGCTCTCGCTCATTCACCTAAGCTCAGCAGCAGATATATAACCGATTAACACGTGGAGGGGTTTTTTAGTGGATATACCGCACTCTGCGGGGAGCTCCACATATCCCCCAAGCCATTGCACTAAGGCTTGGGGTCGAATGCAGGAATGCATTTTTCCCCTCCACGGTAAAAAAAAAAAAAAAAAAAAAAAAAAAAAAAAAAAAAAAAAAGCAGCAGAAAACCCTAGGTAATCTACAGAAACTTAGTGATAATATGCAAGAAATCACAAGGATTCCTGCTAAGCTTAGATGAGTGAGCGAGAATATTTTTGCAAATTCAGCTGCCTGTAAGTGAGCAGAAGGTCTGTAATTTATCTTAAGATACACATTTTAGTGCACTTTTGCTGGCATCACTTTTCTGGCGACTCTTGGACCTCTCATGCAGTGGAGAGAGGCCTACACAGGGGTCACCTTATAATTTAACGACCCTATATATCTAGAGGTCTTGATCAGCATATACAATTTCACCTGATTGGAGATTAAGGGTACAAGGTAGTGTGGTTGTAAGGCTTTAACAATTTGTCAAATTTAACCCCTCACATATCAGGAAGTGCTTAATGAATTTTCACGAAAATGTTGTGGCATGTACAATAACAGCCTGCAATTCTCCTGGTGAAAAGTTTAAGCTTTTATCTGCAAAACTTTATTTTTAAAAAATTATAATGTTGAAGTAAAAAAAGAAAATTTACATGACAAAATTTGGGTGATTTCATGTACCTCTTAATCAGAAACCTTTCAAAGCAGAATATTCAAAATTTTTACACATGTTCTGATTAAACTTATCTACTCTAACTGTCACAATGAAAAGTATATGGCTCAAGATTTATTTTAAAAAATACATTTGTGGAAAACAAAAAGATTAAAATATCTCAATTTTCACATGGTTAAAATTTACTAATTTACATAATTTGTAAGCTAGGCTTATGAATCAGACAGCCAGAAGTCATTGTGTGTTAGATACCTGTAGAAAATTTCAACATTCTAGTATCAATGGTTCCTGAGTAAAAGGTACGTGTGTATTAGAAAATGTAATATCGAGAAAATTGAACTTAAAATTTTGCAATGGTAATCTGACTCACTTCAATACATTCCAGGGTCATAATCATATGAATCTTTATTCCTGGACTGCCTGCTTCTCAGCATTCCTCCTATTGGTCCTGGCTTGCTTAGTGTACTGTTGGGCAGCTTGTTCAGCATGAAAATGTCCCTCAAGTTTCTATCACCTTAAAAAGCAGAAAGATTGAAGATGCAGAAAAGGGGCTGTGGCGCTCAGTCTGGGAGCATTTAAAAGATTGCGTACCATGTTTAAAAGAACATTTAAATGCTAAAAAATGGATGCATCATATTAAAAGTATATATTTTCTGAATCAGAAAACCAGAGAATTTAACTACGCATAAAACAAAAATTGTTTGTTTTGACCCCTTCGTAGTACCTTGTACCCTTAACAGCTCCTGGTCTACCTGTTCCTAAATGACCAGAGGAACTAGCATGCTGATTGCATAAGCAAGTTTTGCCTTCTTCCATGATGTTTTGTGCTGATGAAACTATAAAATGCAGTGGTTCTATGATGGACATTTGTTCATCTCAGGCTGTTCCACCATAAAGTTTAGTTTAATGCAGACAAAGGATGAACAAGTGAAAGAGTAAAAACACAGTAATGGAATTTATTTAGTTTTCCCATTAGCCAATCTGAATTGACAATGTTGTCATTTAAGACAGTTTCTATCTGCATATGCACCAACACTAGTTCTGAGGAACTCCTGGACAGCGATGGAATACCTCAGATGTGAGAGAGATGGATGTATGTAGTATTATTCTGTATCTTGTAGCACTGATAGCTTAATTTTTATGGTGTAGAGACATACTGATATTGTGTCAGGTGAACTTTCTTTGAAGTTTATACTATCAACTTTTTTCCATTTGTTTGATTTAAATTGTTAAATTCACAGACTTATTGAAAAGGCAAAATAATTAGAGAGCAGTAAAGGATATATTATTTTTAACTCTATTAAAAATTCAATGTATAAGCAAAATAAAAATAAAATGAGTATGGTTATTTAGTATTAGGTTCAGTTAGACATTTTAATCACAACGCAATTTTTATCAAGCACATAAAAAAATAAATTGATTAAGTATAACATCTATTATTAATCCTCACTATATAAGATTAAGCACATGATAAAATAAACTTTATGGGTGTATATCATACTTTTTTTTCCCCCTCATTAACTGAAATTTACCTCTTGCAGTATCATAGAATCAATAAATTACTGATAAATTTAGTACAGCAATTAAAAAAATCTCATGTGTTTCATTCACATGACTTTCTCTAGCTGCTCCACAAATAAACTTTCCTTACAAAAAATTATTCTTTATCTGTCATACTATTCAGATAAAAATTATCAGAAATGTTTATTCTTGCTTCTTTGTAAGCAGAAGGGAAATAAGGGAGTACACTAGATTAAAGCGACAGTCAAATCTTTTACAAGTTATCACTATTTGACACACTTAAAATTTGTTTCTTTTTTACATTCCCGAGACTAAAACAAAACAAAAATTGACTTCCCGCTTGAAAAAAGTTTAAGCAGTTTAAAACTGAAACCAATGACAAGTAATGCCGCAGAAATGGTTAACTCTACAAATGCATAAATTAAGTGTTTTAACGAGATTTACATTTTATGTGTAATAAATTTTTGTCTGAATTCTTATGATTTACAAGTTATACAAGTCATCCAGAATGAAGAGGTCTTTAGAGGCTATTCCCAGACAATTCAAGATATACATTTTGTTTATTATGAAAACATTTTAAACATATGGCATTTTAATAAAAACTAGCTGCCCATTGTGGCTTCACACGAGTGGTGTAACTAATGAAAAAAGCTCACACAAAATCTTCTGTTTACAATACGGACATGCAATGAAATAAAATTACAACTAAATAATTTGACAATACTTTATTGTAATGCCTTGTAATGTACAATTTTCCTTCTGGAGAGAAAACAAATAGCGCTGATGGTTTGCCAACTCTCGAACACGCAATGTACAACTGCCCATGTGAAAAACATGACAATTCAAGGTATATTCCACAACCTCTAACAATTGACCTTGGGATTTATTGTCATTGCAAATGCAAGGAAACTGAACACGCTTACATTCAAACGGAATGTCAGCTGACAATGGTATTCTTGGAATAAGTATATCCTTGCCTTTGAACTTTCCTATGTTATAGTAGCTTAAATAAAATTTTTCAAAATTTTTTTAACAGTGAGTTTTGTTCTACTGTATAATTTCGGCTGATTGATATTGCGTAGCATAATTCTTACCGAGTTAATCTTGAGCTGTAAATTGTGTGGCAGTAATCCTGGCAAATCCAATGAATTTAGGAATTCAGTTAAATAATTGGTGACTTCATTTGGATTGGTAATGGAATCGATCGACTTAAATGAATGCGTTTGTCCATCAATTTTACTCTGAATTTTTATATTTAAATCATCTACATTCTTATTAGTTACTGCTAAAATGGCTTGCTCGCTCAACCAAGCATAGTTTTTGTAATATACACCAATATTTGGGAATACTTTCGATATTAATTCTTCCTTTGACATTGTGAAGTGACAAAAATTTGATGGAAACAAAATGAGGCCAGTAGAAGTGTCAACAGGAATTTGCCCATTGCCAATGTCTAATAATGCCTTTGCATCAGAAAAGTGCAATGATCTGCACAATGTAGCATATATAGTTGGTATTGCAAAAAGGACGAAGTCAGCACATTCATAAGGTATTGTGTAAAGGATGACATATGCAGTTAAAAGCGTGAGCAACCAAGGACGTCGGCATAATAATGGCAGCACTTCGACAGTGTGGCAGGTAAACACTGCAATAGGTAATGAATTACATTAAGGAGAAAGTCACAAAGTAACATTCATGCTTCTTCCAAATCTCTTTCTTTCCTTTATTCCTAATGTTTTCCACCTCTTTCTTTATTTTCTCCTATGTCAAAACAGCCATTTTTAAGGCTAAGAATGACATAACTAAAGAGCAAGTAGATCTGGTTGGGCAACTAATAAGCTTTTATTTGATGATAGTTTTGTGTATTAAATTTATTCATTTAACCCAAAACATTACTTGATCAAATGTATTTAGAGCACAGCAGTTGCAGTGTGATGGTGAGGCGGGTATCTTCATGTTCTTTACTTGGTCAGGTACCACGTGAAGTCAAATAACTAAAATCTGCAATAGGAGGTTAACCCAAAAGGGTCTCATCATTTCTCCACCATTTTCAGATTCCAATAAGGGATAATGGTTGTGTACATAGTCAGAAAGTTTGTGTGCTCTTTTTTAAGAATTATAACAAAAATATACTTATTTCTTTATTTAAACAATGTGACCAAGGGAGCTATAGTTAATACATAAGAAACATATTTGATTTTCACAGTTATCTTGTGCCATTGTCTCCATAATTGGGTGCATTCCCTTAGCATTGAATGGGGAAGATAAATAGCGCAGTTGGTACTACGGTCATCTGGTGGCAAATGAATAAGTACGTATTTTAGGTGTTCGTTGCCAGAAAAGCTTCTTTAGTTCTTTAAATGATAGGAGTAAGAAAAGGACAGTTAATACATAAATATGCATTGAATTTCACTGCTGCGCTGCATCACTGTCTCGATAAACTGGCATGTTACCTTAAAATTGAATGGGGAGGAAACATACTACTATGGACATCTAGCAGCAAATAAACAAGTACTTACTCTAGGTGTTCGTCACCAGGAAAGCTTCTTTATTTTAAATGATAAGAGAAAGGAAAGAACAGTTAATGCATAAAAATGTATTTGAATTTCACTGCTGCATTGTCATTATCTCAATAAACTGTTGCATTTCCTTAATGCATTGAATGGGGAGGAATAATACCACTTCGGCCATGTAGCAGCAAATAAATAAGTACTTAATCTAGATGTTAGTCACCAGGAAGGCTTCTTTTGCTTCTTTAATTTTAAATAATAGGAGTAAGAAAAGGACAGTTAATACATAAAAATGTGATAGTTGAAAATGAGTCGGAATAGTAACACTCACCTCACTTATATGTAATTATGTTCAAAACATATGTTTCAAGGGCAATTGCCCTCTTCTTCAGTTGAAGTCCGACTGATGGCTGGAATTTGTGCTCTGTGGTCTATTACGGTGTAGCCATCTGGTGTTCTCAGTAGAAGTTCATAGTCATGTGGCGGTATTTCAAAATTCATCAGTTGGTCTTTTTGTTGTGTAATGAGAATATTCTCCCAAACTGTAAGTTCTGCCGGGTTGTTTACAGGTTTTAGCAATTTTATGTCATTTTGTATTTCATGATGTGATATCCAAAAATGGTATGCTACTGCCGATTTATCTGTTTGTTTCTGTTTGATATGTCTGAAATGTTCCTTTAGCCTTGTTTCCAGTCTTCTTTTTGTTTGGCCAATGTAACATGATTTGCAGTCCTTGCAGTCAATTCTGTAGATGCCTGATCTCTGGTTTGTAGGTATGGGGTCTTTAATGTCTGTTTTCAATGCATTTTTTATGTTGAATTGGTTACTTGAAGCTAAACTTATATTGTATTTCTTGAAAATTTTTTTGAATTTACTATCTGCTGTTGAGTGATAGGTGAATTTTTTATATATAACTTTCGGTTTTTGTATGGACAAAGTGGTGATTTGTTTTAAGGTTAATTTCTCCTTATGTTTTTTAATTTTTTGGTCAATGATGTCTGGGTTAAAACCATTGGCTGAGGCTATATGTCTTAGTTGGAGATATTCTGTGTTGTACTCTTCTGGGTCAAGTGGGATGCTGAGGAGTCTGTGTACTGAGCTGTTGAAGACTGCCTGTTTATGAGGTTCTGGGTTGAAACTATTCTGTTTTATGTAATTGTCTGTATGTGTGGTCTTCCTGTAGATGTCATAAGTGATCTTTTGTTCTTTCAGTGTTAGTTTTAGGTCCAGGTATGGTAGCATTTGGTCTTTTTCTGTTTCCATTGTGAATTGTAAGTACCTGTCCTGTAGGTTTAGTAATTTTAGAGAGTCTTCTGCTAATTTTTTGGGGACCACCGCAAAAACATCATCAACATATCTAAAACATTTTTTGAATATATTCGGAAAACTGGAGGTTATATGTCGTCCCATGTACAGATTTGCTAAAAAGGGCGAAAGTGGGTTACCCATCGCTAAGCCTGATGATTGTCTGTAAAATCTACCATTGAATTGGAAATAATTCTGGTTGATGCAAAGTTCTGTTAAAGTATGGAAGTCTTCTATTTCTTTCTGGTTTAAGCCTATGCCCATGGGCCATGCTTTGAAGGTTTCAAGTAACTTGTCGACTGGGATGCTGGTGAATAATGATTTCACATCAAACGAAACCAACAACTCATTGTTTGAAACTTTGTACTCTTCTAGATGTTTTATTAGTTCTATGGAGTTTTTAATGGAAAGGTGGTTGTGTTCCGGGAAGCTATTGAATTTGTTAACTAACCACTTAGATAATTTGTAGGTTGGAGAGTTTATGCAATTGACTATTGGTCTCATGGGTTTGTCCGGTTTGTGGATTTTTGGCAAAGCATAAAGACGTGGTAGGGTTGGGTTTGCTTCTTTCATTTTGAATTTTTCTAGTTTAGGTATAACTTCTGTTCTTTCTATTGTACCTTTTAAGGATGTTATCAGTGTGTTTAATGGGTTTTTACTTATTTCTGTATATTCTTTATTCTCTAAAAGGGTTTCTACTTTTGAAATGTAACCTTTTTTGTCCATTATGACTGTTGTGTTTCCCTTATCTGCTTTTAAGAAAACTACCGGTTGTTTGTTTAAGGACCTGATTATTTGTTTATGTTTGTTCTTCTGTATTTTTGTGTCTTTGATTTCCTGCAGTATAGGTGCAACTTCTTTCTTTATTGTTAATTGATCGATCCGGTTTAGTTCTTTTGTAGCTATTTCTATGTCCGCTATATAATCTTGTACGTTGGTCGAGAATTGAGTGCAAGTTTTTAAGCCCTTGTTTAAAAATGTCATTTCTTCGTTATTGAAGGTTTCTTCCGAAAGATTTACTACGTCCACATTAGTTGGTTTGTTTGACTGTATATTGAGTTGGGTTTGGTTTTTCCGCGTCGTTTTGCTGATTAGTTTCTCCAATTTCTTTTTAAGTTTCATTGTTTTTTCGTGCATTATTCTATTGAGTTTTTCTAAAAGATTTTGTTGAATGTTTTTCCAAATGATGTCCCCTACATTTTGCGAAAGTTTCATATGTGACGCGTATAGCTGGAGTTCTAATTTATTTAGTGTGGCGTAGTGTTTGTTTCTTGCAAGTGTGATAACTTTCCTATCTGCGGCTTTTTGTATCATACTGTTGTTGTCGAATTTTATGAATTTTCTGACAAAAATCGGCGTTACGCGGTGTCTTAGGCATAGGTTCAAAAAGCGTATGTCGGCAAGTAGCATTCTTCTTTTGATCTGGTTTTTGAGAAACATCTTGATATCTTTTTTGTTATTGTCTAAAGTTTTATTAAATGAATCATACCTGCAGTAGTCTTGTGATGAGCACATGTTCCAATTATCTTGACGATTTCCGGTTTGGGTAGAGCACATGTTGTTAGCGTCGGAGATGAGGTGAGTGTTACTATTCCGACTCATTTTCAACTATCACATTGATTAAAACTTCACTTGTCTCAAACTTCTGAGTTATTTAACATAAAAATGTATTTGAATTTCACTGCTGTGTTGGGTCATTGTATGGATAAACTGGTGTGTTACCTTAACATTGAATGGGGAGGGAAAATATAGCAGTACTAAGAACATTTAGCAACAAATAACCATGGTATCACAGCCATCTGGAGGCTATTAACCAAAATGCGTTCCCTTGGCACTGTTTTTATTCATATTATGAGATTTTAAAAACTTTCCCACACTATTTTTAAACATTTTCTTTTCTACAAACCTTGTTATGACACTAACGAACAATAATTTTGGCGATTCATTTATATATATATAGATAGATAGTCAGCCATTTTTGAGATAATCAAAATGTTTGAAAAATGTTCCATATAAGGGGTAGTTGGGGTGAGATTTTCTGGCAAATCTTTGTGACGTATTATTATACCTTTCTTAAATACCAAAATTGCTTTTTGTGCTGTGCTGCTCACAGATACACAAATATTTTTCTAAAAAGCCTTTAGTTTTGGATATAGGGGGCCTCAAAACATGTATTTCTGGTTAATCTGGGTATCAAATTTTTGGATGGAATACAATACTTTCACTGTCCACTATGTATATTATACATACATGCTAGAGAAAATAAACATTTTTGCAAGACATGTAAACTTTCCTGCAATAATTAATTTGGAGGCCTTGATAAAATGAACAGTCCAATTATGTAGCTTCGGTACAGCAAAATTCGTATTCATAATTCCCAAAATGAAAAGATTGTGGTTGGTAAGAATTTTAATGCCACTGTCAAAGATAAAACCAACTGAAAGATACGTGGTTGAAGGTTCCATTTAATCTTAGTAGTTTTAGTATCTCAGGCCATGAGTGGTTTCTCTACACCAGTTGAACAAATGTCATATGTGTGATAATTGTTTAAACTGGTTTACAGAAGTTTGCAAATAAATTTTATCACCTTATGTTTTGAGAAGATATTAATAAACTAAAACAATGGAAATAAGTAATAACATGAAACCTTCTTTACTACAAAACCATACTAGAATTCATATCTACTTTTTAGGACAAAATTCATGCATAAGGCTTGCTTTGGATCTTATTTGTTTAGCGTAACATGGAATTTGGGAGAACTCAACTGGGTGGAAACCAATCTTTAAAAAATGCTCCATATGACAAGAATCCACAGAAAAAGAATTGTGCATAAATTTGAACTAAAACTTGAAAAAAATAATTCTAGCATCCCAATTCCATATGAAATAATAAATATATACACATTTTGAAGCCCTGTATAACTCACAAACGCAACATAATCACAAAACAAAAACTAAAAATCTGATGTGTTCCATTCACATGACTTTCTCTACATCTCTGCAACAAATTATTGTTAAAAAGCTAATACTTCTATTTACTTCATGCTAATCGACAAAACATTAGCAGAAATAGTCTTGTTACTTGCTTCCTTGTAAGTAGAAGCGAAAAAAGGGAATACCATAGGTTAAAGTGATAGTCAAAAGCGGGTTGCTATGTGACTGAAGTTCCTTTGTTTGTATGGACAGGAGTTGTCAAATTCCTGTATGAGAAAAGTATAAGTTTTTCAAAGCTGAAACCAAAAACAAGGAATATCTAAAAAACGATCAACTCCACAAAAAAAATGCATATGATATAAATTGTTTGTTTTAATGTGCACTACATTTTGTGTGTGGTAAGTTTTTGTCCATCTCTTACGGTTTAGCAGTTATGTAAAGTTCCATAAAATTGATCCAGAATAAAGAGTCGTCAGAGGCTATTCCCAAAAATTCAAGATATACATTTTATTTGTCAGATAAATATCTTTAATATACAATATTTTAATCAAAATAGTTAAGAGCCATTTTTAAGAAAATAAAAAAATTCGAAAAAAGTAAAGGGTAGTTGGGAGTGGGGGATTTTTTTTTAAAATCTTTGTGTCTCATCCTTGGAAGATACCAAACTTAAAAACCAAGTTTGGTATTCAACGGTCTTTTTGTTTGCGAGCTATGCTATCCACAGACACACACACACACATGGACCTTTTTGTAAAAATGCTTTTTTTTTTATGCAGAGGGACCCAAAACATGTATTTCCGGTGAAATCTCGGCATCAAATTTTTGGGTGAAATACAACACTTCCTCTATATACTATGTACATAGTATGTGTAGAGAAAGTAAAATGAAAAGCCGGTTGAATACCAAACTTAATAATCAAGTTAAACATCTCCCAAGAATGTGAAATGAATATTTTCAAGAAAATTCCCCATCCTAAATTACCCTCTACTTGAAAATTTTTTCGAAAATGTTGTTTTCCTCAAAAATGGTTCAAAAGAGTTTTATTGAACATATCTTTAAAAAATCTGATGTGTTCCTTTCACATGTCTTTCTCTACATCTCTGCAACAAATTACTGATAAAAGCTTATTCTTCTATTTAATGATAATCAAGAAAAAATTATCAGAAATAGTCGCATTACTTGCTTCCTTTAAGTAAAAGTGAAATAAGGGAGTACCATAGGCTAAACTGCAGTCAAAGGCAGGTTGCTATGAGCCTGAAGTTCCTTTGTTTGTATGTATGGACAGAAGTTCACAAATTCCTGTATGAGAAAAGTATGTTTTTTATAGCCCGAAACTAAAAGCACGGAATATCTTAAAAACAACCATTTCCACGAAAAAAATGTATATAACATAAATTATGTGGTTTAGTGTGCTCTACATTTTCTGTGTGGTAAGTTTTTGTCCATCTCTTATGGTTTAGCAGTTATGCAAAAATCTGTCAAATTCACCCAAAATAAAGTAGTCTTCAGAGGCTATTCACAGAAAATTCAAGATATACATTTTATTTGTCAAGTAAGTATCTTAAATATACAAGATTTTAATCAAAATCGTTACAGCCATTTTTAAAAAAAAAAAAATATTCAAAATTTTTTCCATGTAAAGGGTAGTTTGGGGAGGGGGGATTTTCTTGAAAATCTTTGTGTTGCATCCTTGGAAGTTACCAAACTTAAATACCAAGTTTAGTTTTAAACAGTCTTTTCATTTTTGAGCCATGCTGCCCACAGACACACACACCCACTGACAGAGACACACACACGGACATTTTTCTAAAAAGGCTTTTTTTTTTTTCCGGGGGGTCTCAAAACATGTATTTCCGCTGAAATCTCGGTATCAAATTTTTGGGTGCATTACAATACCTTCTCTATACACTATGTACATAGTACGTATAGAGAAAGTAAAAATAACCTGAAACTACCCATGCATAGGTTAGCATTATATTAAAATAGTCCACTGTTTCCTGGAATAAAAGCCTATAAGAAACTACTGCTTCAACAAAGTATTGAAAAACCTATTAAGTCTCAAAGTCTACTTTTCAGTTGTAGAATACAAGAATGATGAGTTAGAGCTAGAATTTTGATATCAGTCTTGTCATTCTGTAAATTTTATATATATATATAATTTTCAGAATGGCAAAACTAATATCCAAATTCTAGCTCTAACTAGATTAGTAGTATTGTTATAATATATTAACATCTGATATATCGTGCTCTGCAAATTTATATTTGTTGTAATTATTGCTGTTAATTGCTTTTATATCTGACAATTCTCCTGCTTAAAGAGTTTTTACTCAATCTATTGTAAGTGAATTTAAGAATAAAGCATCTTATTTTAGATGCTTTTACTGCAGATAAATCCTGATTTTCAGGTGTCCATTGCCACACATAATTGTGCATTTTATGAATGTCTCTCCCTAAAATCTTGGATTTCCATGTAATTTTCCTCACAACACTGTTGGGATGTGAAAATTTCTGTAACTTTGTAACATGTTTGCAGATGCCTGCTTGGACAGTATTTTTACCCAATATTACTTTCTCTAGCACATATGTACAATGTAAATAGTAGAGAAGGTATTGTATAATTTTGCACAAAAAATTTATACCAAGATTTCACCAGCAAAACATATTTGAGGACTGAAAAAAAAAAAAAAAAAAAAAAAAAAATTACAAAAATATATTTATATGTGTATGGGCAACATAACTCAAAAATGAAAAGTTGTTTAAGTATTTAACTTGGTATTTAAGTTCAGTATCTTCCAAGGATGCGACAAGAAAATTTTCAGAAAAATCCCCCACCCCCAAATACACTTTACATGGAGCATTTCTTAAAAAAATTGATTTTCTCAAATGTGGCTAACGATTTTGTTTAAAATACCATAAGTTTTAAGATATTTTTATTACAAATGAAATGCATAGCTTGAATTTTCTCAGAATACCCTCTGAAGACCTCTGGGTGATTTTTGATAACTGGTAAACCATAAGAGATCAAACAAAAACTTACTACATAAAAATCTTAATCTCATTAAAACACACAATTTATGACAAACATTTTTGTAGAGTTAAACATTTCCAAGATATTCCTTGTTATTGGTTTCATTTTTAAACCACTTAAACTTTTCTCAAATGGGAAGTTATCTTTTGTTTCACGCCTGGCCTTGAAAAGAGAACTGAATTTCAATGACAAATGCTTAGCAACAGCTTTTAAAAGATTTGACTAATGTATTCCCTTATTTCCCTTCTACTTAATAAGAACTAAGTAATAAGATCATTTCTGATAATGTTTATCTTACTTAGCATTATGTAGATAAAAGAATTGTTTGTTGTTAGAATAGTTTGTTTGCAAAACAGATAAGGAAAGTACGTGAATGAAACACATAAGATTATTTTATAAAAGCCAATTAAATACATAACAGAACAGCATTTATACAAGAGATGACTTCTGAAGTGTAAGGAGTGCAACTGATTTACTTGGGTTTATAGTGTTAATTTGAGTGAGAGCCTTACCAAACTTCTTAAACTGATAATTATTCCCAATGTCATCAGCAAACTGGAAAGGTGGTTTTCTTCCTTAAAAAGAAAAAGCATTTTTAAGGAGCATAATGGATGAAGATAGGCTGAATGCACTTGCAATGCTGTCCATAGAAAAGGAGAAGATTTTAATAGATTTTAATTAAAAAGGGGCCAGTCCAATTTGCTGAAAAGAAACAAAGAAGAATTGAAATCTTAAGTACAAGCATTCTAGCACCTGCACTGCATCAGCAGGAGTACATCTTCTGTGCAATAATTTACAACATATGAAATGTATAGCCTTTTTAAGATTTTTTGATTTACAGTCATAGTTTTTTGAACCCCCAATGTCATAAACCATGAGCTGCCAATGTCAATCAGTGATTTTACTCTTAGATAAACTGCACAGTTGTTTTTGAATGACACATATTAAGAAATGAAGTAACATACTTTGTATCAATTTATAATTGGAAAGAAATTGTAATAGAACTAAAAGTATTAAATTCTTAAAAGTGTTTTAATTAAGATTATTGATGACTAAAGTGAACTTTTAGATAATAAAAAACATGAAATAAGCCCATATTAGTCAAGAAAATTTATAGTAGCTCTAACAAAGGAAATATAGCATGCATAAAAAAATCCATAAACACACATAGTTGATGTAGAAAAATAAAACAACAAAAGAAAAAGTAGAAATGATATGATATTTAAAGATGAATAAAAAGATTAGTATAATAAAATTGATGGACATAGAATTAAAAGAAGAAAAATATAATATGTAGTATATTAAATCATAAAATTATATTGTTAATAAACCAAATAATTGTATATGGAGTCTACAAGGATCTCAAATGGGTTCAAAGGTATTGTGAAGTAAGAATAAGAAAAAGAATTGTTTCTTGTGAATTGCTTATGGAGAACAATAATTGTGATCAATTTTCTTTATTCAAATAAGCTGGTGCATAGCTTATACGTCCCTCACATCTTTTTCTAATTTTCTATTATTATTCAGAGGAGACTGAATATGATGATGGTTATCTATACTGCCCCATTATTGGTGACTATGTAATTCTTTAATCACTGTATATACATGTGGTGTTTAAAATTTTCACCTTGATGTTTTATCTCCCATGTGAATACAACACTATTGCAGGTTAGTATTTAATTGTGTCTTTAAAACAAACAAGTTTTGCAATTACTGCTTTATTATTTAAAATACATAAATACATAGTTTAACAGGCCTTGCGAGTGCAATGTTTACTAAGTTATAGCACTCAGTCCTCTCTTTCCTATGCTTTACAATGATAAGCAGTGTCCATATTGTGCCAGCAGTTCAAACAAACTTAACTCTGAATAGGCACTGATTATCCCCACCTGCACATCTTTATCACTCTGTAACTATATATTGTATATCTTGGCAGATAAGCAATTGAAGCATAAAAAAGGCACCCAAAATCGGGGTCAACTGATACAACAGATATAAAATAGATTGAAATTGATTAAAACCATTGTAAAATAAAATAAATCACTATCAATGCATTTAAAACCCTGCAAAATCCTCATAGTCTTTTGATTCTTTAGCCTGTTTTATGACTTTGAAGTTATCTTGCTTTGTATTTCCTTCGTTTTGTTAGTTCAATCATTAGGCACACACTTTACAAATTTTATGCCAATTACAGTTAAGAGTACAAACTGTTTGAACACACGACATACCTACAAAAATATTTATTAGTTGTACATAGTGTTTGTTATTCAGCATGTACTTCTACAGGTAAAACCATAACAATGTTGAAGAAGGCCTTTTGCCTTATGCCTTTGCAACCATTTCAATTGTTTAGTAGTTCAAAGTGGATATGTCTGCAAAATTGAATATGCATTTGTAAATATTCAAGATCTTTGCCCTAATCAGTGCATACATTATTATTCAGATAATATAAGCCATTGATAGTTTAAGAATTGTCTTATAGGACAGATGTATGTAAAACTATAAATCATTCACAAAAATTTATACTTTGTCTTATCTGAAGAGCATCTTATCCAATGAAATATATGCTATGTATGCATGATAGGATATAATATTCTAGGGTTTTACATACTTGAGTGTGTTCTTTTGGATGTTGTATAAATTGGCTTGAAGCTTTCTTAACATTAATTGATAGTTCCTTGTTAGTAGTAGGTACTCCATGCTAAAAGTTTAAGGACAAGTTTGCAAAGGCAAGGACAAGACATAAATTGCCTTGCATGCATCAAGCAAAATTAACTATAGTGTCAAATTGAAACATTAAACCTAATGAAGGTAAGCCTAATGTGGTGGTGGTGATGGTGGTGCATGCCGGAGAAAATGACATAAAGGCAGAGTTATATGCTGAAGAAATTATAGAGGAAACAATGGATCTCATAAAATTCATAAAAACAGAAGTACCCAAAATTATGATAAGGCAGTGCAATAGAAAAAGAAAAATCTGATGTGTTCCATTCACATGACTTTCTCTAGATCTCTGCAACAAATTATTGTTAAAAAGCTTATGCTTCTATTTACTTCAGGCTAGTCAAGAAAAAATTAGCAGAAATAGTCCTTTTCCTTGCAAGTAGAAGCGAAATAAGATAGTACCATATGTTAAAGTGATAGTCAAAAGATGGTTGCTATACAACTGAAGTTCCTTTGTTTGTGTGGACAGGAGTTGACAAATTCCTGCATGAGAAAAGTATGTTTTTCAAAGCTAAAACCAAGGAATATACCAAAAACGATCATCTCCATGAAAAAAATGTATAAAACATAAATTGTGTGTTTTAATGTGTTCTACATTTTTTGTATATTAAAGTTTTGTCCATCTCTTATGGTTTAGCAGTTATGGAAAATTCCGTAAAATTCATCCAGAATAAAGTAGTTTTCAGAGGCTATTCCCAGAAAATTCAAGATATACATTTTGTCAGGTAAATATCTTTAGTATATGAAATTTTAATCAAAATCGTTAAGAGCCATTTTTGAGAAAATAAAAAATTTCTATGTAAAGGGTAGTTGGGGGTGGGGGATTTTTCTCAAAACCTTTGTGTCGCATCTCTGGAAGAAACTAAACTCAAATACCAAGTTTGGTATTTTACCAACTTTTCATTTTTGAGTTATCATGTTCACAGACACACGGACACACACACAAACCTTTTTCTGAAAATGCTTTTTTTTGCGATAAAGGGGACCCTAAAACATACATTTCCAGTGAAATCTCGGTATCAAATTTTTGGGTGGAGTGCAATACCTTCTCTATACACTATGTACATAGCACGTATAGAGAAAGTAAAAAGGCAATGTGAATCAATAAAGAAACAAACTAGCTGTCCACTAAACTGTGCACATTTGTAGATGGAAACTTCCAACTGGCAATAAGTTTGGAAGAGATGCAGTCCATCTAAATCACAGGGGTCTCACAAATTTGGAACAATGGTGTGCAATGTAATTAGCTAAAAGGAAACTATAATTATTGTGATGGATAGCATTTCAGTGACTGACATTAAAGATGGTAACGTAAAAGAATGTAACAACTCTGATGTAATACCGGAAAATGAGCTTAGTGTGAATCCTACAAGGCTCAAGACACAGCAGAAATAGAACTAGGGCAACCAATGAAGACAAAAATGTGTTCAAAAAGGGTAAACTGATGGATACTAACATACCTAGGGACTGCAAAGGTAACTTAGAAATTCATGTGAATGAAATAGTAAAAGATCTCATAATCTAGAATTTACTTATACCAAATATCCTATCAGCAAATATAACACCAAATAAATATAAAAGCATTTATAAATGCTTCACCATAATGTATAAAGTCTGTTAAACAAACTAATTAGTTTAGAAACATTATTGGTGGACACACTTAAAGACTTTGATATTTTGTGCTTCACAGAGCATTCGCTCAAGCAGAGAGATTTCTGTGATTAACCTAACTTTATTTTAGCTGCTGATTACTGTAGATCAAATAAGAAAAGCAATGGTGCATGTACATTTGTGAAATCACTTTTGACAAACACTTTGAAGCCTGCAAGGTAAAAATAATATCCTTAAAAATGTTATAACATGTGTTTATAAAAACCCTATCAACACAGTAAATATATTAATTGAAAAACTAGAGGATGTTGAACTCGTCTGCAAAAAAGGGATAATCATATGGTTACAGTATGAGATTTGAATTTAGATATAACTAAATAACACAGGGTAGCCTTAGCTCATACAGTCTCTCTGGAGTGGTGAGACATCCTACACAAATTAGAAATGGTTGCATATATATCCTCAATGAGTTATCCTGAACACAATGCACCTGGATTTCAATGTTAAGTATATTTAACATGGAATCCCTGGCCATAATGCAACAATTTTGGAATGGTTTGGTTTGTCAACTGCTAAAGGAACAAAGAACACTTAGAACAAAATTGGGAGAAAAATAAGTGATGGGGATATGATTTATTTACATATTCTTTTGGAAGAAGAATCATGAGGGAGGCACATTAAACTGCAGCTCAGTGAGATGCTTTCTCAAAATTTCTAGGTACATTTAAAGCATTTGCTATATTTCCCAGGACAATTAAAATACATTTGAGTAGAATTCCATCTGAATAGGATCTGTGCTTCACATGTTAAATTCAGTAGGAATTGAAATAGTATGAATATGCAAGGTTCGAGAACAAATAATTCACGCTTTTATGTTAATCAACTTGGATTTATGATGGCAATCCTGACATAGTTATGTGTATTATAAACAGTTATTGATGTTAGTAAATGTCTATAAGAGGAATAAATTGTGAAATTATGGAAACAATAAAAATTATTTTTGTATTTAAATAAATGAGTTGGGAAGCTACATCATAGATAAATACTTCCTCAAACTTGTTTCAGGAACATTGTCAGTTCCCATCTTCAACATGTTTCCTGCTGATTTGAATACAGAGGTATTTCAATGCAACATATTTAAATGTGGTCCCACTTTGTAAGAGAACTGGATCCAAGATTCAATACAATCTGAACCCATATTTCCATGCTGTGTCAAACATGGAATGTGTACTCAAACTGACTTCAATCTCCCATGAAAATATGATGACTTAGAATAAGAACTAAAGCTTTCCTGGCGACGTGTTAATTCAAAATCTTCTCGGGCTTCTAGCCAGGTAAAAACTTGGCTTGACACCAATGTTTCGAAGAAGTGCATCTTCCTCGTCTTCAGGGTGAACTGATCAGTTCACCCTGAAGACGAGGAAGATACACTTCTTCGAAACGTTGGTGTCAAGCCAAGTTTTTACCTGGCTAGAAGCCCGAGAAGATTTTGAATTAATGATGACTTAGATTTGTTTACAAACAGGCTGAGATGGTTACACATCTCATGTTCTACAACTCAATTCTGAGGCAACAGGCAGTTTTCACAGCTACAGAGGCTGTCCTAGAAGTACCTGACCTGACATATAGACAGTGGTGGTTGTTTCAAACAACAATGGTGAAAAGTATTAACCCTAAAAAGCTTAAGTTTGATGATTTTACATTGTTTAGCATTTGTTTGGCAACCATCGTTACTGAATGCTCTCAGCGAATTTGTAAACATGGATAAAACTGGTCATCATTACGTGATACAATACTTTCATTTGAAAGGTCTTAGTCCAACTAATATTGAAGCTGAGCTAGATTCTACTTTGAGGGAGTCTGCTCCCTCATTTACAACAGTGAAATATTGAGTGGCAGAGTTTAAGTGCGGCTGTGCGAGCTGCCAAAACGCACATGGCAGTGAAAGACCAAATGAGGTTACCAGTCCTGAAATTGTAAAGAAGATCCACAAAATGGTATTGGATAACCATCGACTGAAAGTGTGGGAGCTATCAGACATCACAGGCATTTCAAAAAGTTCTATACATCACATACTGACTAAAAATTTGGATATGAGAAAGTTATGTGCAAGGTGGGTGCCACGTTTGCTCGCAATAGAACAAAAATAGCATTGTGAGGATGTTTCAGTCGAGTGTTTCGCAATGTTTGCAGCAATAAAGTTGAGTTTTTGTGTCGATTCATAACAATGGATGAAACCTGGGTCCATCACTTCACACCTGAGACGAAGGATCAAACAAAGCCATTAACCTAAAGTTAAATCCAGACTATAAATAAAATATACCTTTCAACAAAAATCATGGACTGAAGTCTATGAAATAGATGGAGTAAATGTCTAACTTTGAAGCATCCTTTCCATTCAAATATAGTAAAACATAATCAGAAGGAAAATAACACTTGGATTACATTAGGCATTAAAACTTCTTGCAAACGTAAGCGAGAATTATATCGAGAATTGAAACATAGTAAAACCCCAAACTTAGAAAGTCACTACAAGAAGTACTGTAAAATTCTAAAAGAAACAATAAAAGCTGCTAAAATATTGCATTATAATAAAGACATATGGAATTCCAATAATAAAATAAAAACTATTTGCAATTTAATAAAAAGAGAAACAGGTAAGTACTCTCAAGAAAGCTCCTCAATTGCAAAGAATACTGGTAATCAAAAAATTAATGATCCTCAAAAGGTTGCAGATATTTTCAACAATTTCTTTTTGAGTGTAACAAACAAATTAAACATAAATTATGGATGTAAAGAATCAGCATTAAGTTTTTTGAAAACTCCTTCTGTAAACAGAGTCCCTGAATTTAAAATAAAAATGACTACACCATCTGAAATACAAAAAAAAATAATTAAATAAAAAAAAATAAATAAAACAAAAAAAAAAAAAAAGTGCTTAAGACCAAAAATTCCTTTGGATATGATGAAATATCAAGCAAAATACTAAAACCATGCTTAATAAACATTCCACATAGCTATTTATGTAATGAGTCACTAAAGAGTGGAATATTTCCTGACAAAATGAAATACTCTATAGTCAAACCACTTTTTAAAAAAGGTAAACAAGGTGTCTCAAATTATAGGCCTATATCTCTCTTGTCTGTTTTCTCAAAAGTAATGTTCAATAGGCTTGGAAAAGAACAACTTACTTGTCAAAGAACAGTTTGACTTTAGAAAAGGAGTATCGACAGATAATGCAACCTACAAACTCAAGCATAAGGTGTTAGCAGCATTAAATGAAAAGGATTCTGACAACAAAACTGCACTTATACGGAATAAACAATAACATATTAAGATTGGTTAATTCCTAACTACAATTGAAAAAACAAATGGTCGAAATTAATAGTTCCAATGGGTATCAAAATAGTGTCTCAGAATGGAAATCAGTAAAACATGGTGTTCCCAGGAATCAATTTTAGGGCCTCTTTGTTCTTGATTTATATAAATGACCTACCATTTTACATTAACAGTATTGCAAGTGTTTATTTATTCGCAGATGACACTAGTATTCTACTAACAAGTAAAGATTTCAATTTCTTAATAATTAATGTTTTATAAGTATTATAATGTATTTTGTTTGTGTGTGTATGTGTGTGTGTGTGTTTTTTTTTTTTAATATATACACACAAATTAACTGCTGTATACTTGGACTTGTCCGAATGTGTCAGATGAATTGTTTAGTATTTAGCAATGACATAGGGTATGTAAAGCCAGATTCAATGATATTTTGCACTTTAGTATATAATTGTAAATTTGTGCATTTTTGCATTGTAAATACTGTAACATATTTGTAAATATGTATTGTAAATTGTGACATGCACTAAGCAGTGTACATAATACAATAATCATATTTTAGTTTCATATAATTACTAGTAGTAACTATTATGTCGATAAGAAAACTATCATCCGACATTTCATCAGTGTTACATAATGAAATAATATTTATTTGTTCATTTCAATAGTATTTTTTTTATACTTTTTGTTTATATGTGCATGCAAATATGGAAGTCAGTTGCTCTTATGAAGCATATTAAGTATAGAGCAGTGATATACAGGCCTCAAAAGTCAAAGGATTAGGTTGTATGCTGTTTTGTAAGCCATGCTTTATATTTTTTTTTTGTACTATATCAACATATGTATATGTGTATATGCCTTGACAAGTTCTGTGTTCAGTGGCTTGCTGGCCAAAATGAACCTACAGAATGCTATCTAATTTATCAAAATGAACTAAATTCTCAGAGAACTTAAAAATCACTGCAGCAATTATAAATCAATCTATGACAAACAATCTGAGTTGCAAAAAGAATAAATAATTATAATTATATAGATTGAGCAAAAAACAAATCAAATGCCTAATGGCAACTTGTTAGAAGGGAATAAGCCAAAGTGAATGAATACATCTGATGTTAACTCTTAATTACATATGAAATAAATGTGGCATGACTCAGAGCCATACTTGTGTATTACCTTTACCTTTGTTTAGGAAAAAAATTATCGCTTAATCTGCTACATGCTTATTATCCCTCCCCCTGCAAAAAAAAAAAAAAACACTCACCTTTTTTACGGCTGCTCTTTTTTTATTAGATTGAACATGTAATATATTTGGGAGACCAAAAGCTTCCCTCTCTGCTTTTTGCCTCTCTTGTAGTTGCAAAGCTTCCAGAAGCCATTTTGCACTTTTATTGTGTTTGCTCCCACATATTTTTATATGACCCAAAAATTGTTCCTTTTCATTATAACTCTTCCAACATAATGGACATGATAAACTATTATCTTTAACTACATTTTCTTTCTCATGATTTGTGGGCTCACTAATGTTATTAACATGATTATAATTTTTGCTCAAACGCTCCACTTTTTCAGGTTTATTTTTTGATACAAATATTTCAGCCAAACTATCTTCTAATGCTGAAGTTTTGAACTGAGTGTCATTTTCTGAATGTTCCCCTCTGAAGTTTGTTTGTACTAGTGATGTCATCTGACTCTTTTCTTCCAAAGATGAACTAATTCTGCAAACATTCTCTTCCATGTTACCATGGTCCCTGTGGAAGCAAACCAAACAAAAACTAAAATGCAATATTATACCACAATGCTGTTTTTAGCCATCATCTTAATATGCATGTTTAATGTATTAGCATTTTATTTCACTCAAAAGTCCACAAAATAAACATCAAAACAATACAAACAATTAAGTAGGATAGATTAAAGGGCAAGCATAGGTGCTAATAAAAATATGTCATATAGTTAACTGCAACATAATGTTACCAAATTTTAATAGAATTTTGGAGTTTTAGAAGGAACTTTTAATGATCCTGTGCTTGAAACAGTTGCACAATTATTACAATTATCATTGTTACAATTTCAAAACTTTGTTTCCTAAATATTAACCTATCAGTATTGATGCCTCTTTCTAAAGTTCTTGTTCTAAGTTGCACTGCAAACAATTGTAAAACTAGAATGAAGAGGATGTAGAGAATTTAGCAAAAGAAAGGCCTCAGGCAGGGATGCAAATTAAGTCCAGTATTATTCAATTTTTATTCAACTTTATATATAACCCTAGATTCAAAAAGTCCCTGGAACTGTTATTTTCTCTTTAATGTATACAAAAGTAAAGAATATTTTATTTTTAGGTGTTGGTAACATCCATAATGACACTTTATTTCAATTTTCATGGTAATGATTGTTGTCTTTGCTTAGTAACTAGATTTTGTTGTGCATGCATGTTCATTTTTCACATTTCATGTCAGCAATGGAGCACATTTGAACATTAAGTTCTGAGTTTAGTTAAACCAATCTTCCTTAGAGATATTGAGAATGATGGAAGAAGCTTATGGTGAAGCACTGATGAAGAAAACTCAGGTGTATGAATATGAATGGCATAAACATTTCAATCAAGATTTTCAAACACTGAAGAAATTACTGTATATGCAGCAAGTGCACTATGACAGATGTCTGAAATTGGCTTCCAGGAGTGCTTCCAGTCTCTTTACAATTGATGGTAGAAGTGTGTCACTGCAGAAGGAAACTATTTTGAAGGAAATGTTGTTTAATTGCCTTATGGTAACTTGTTTCTTTGTTATTTACACATTCCAGGAACTTTTTGATTGGTATATACATACACAATTTTATTAGAAATTGAGAGCAGCAATAACTTTACAAAAATCATTAAAATATCCAAATTCCAGGATTACTTTTGCTGACAACAAAGCAGTTGGATCAATCACAATCCTTGCAAAGGTAGGATAAATGCTGTAGATACTGAGTTGAGCTTAAGAGCAAATCAAAGAGACAGATTGTGATGTGTAAAAAAGGAAACAAGTTAAAAAAATAAAAAAAATGAATGAGAGAAAATAAAGAACATAGGGTAGTACCAGAATGTAATTATTTAGGAGTTAAAATTGATGGAGACAGCAAATGTAAGAAACAAAAAAAATTTATTCTGGAAAAAGGAAAAGGAACCATAACAGCTGTTAGGGTTATAAATAGAGAGTGCCTGATATGAATATTAAATGGTTGAAAAAATATAGCTTAGACTTGCTGTTCAGCACACACTAGTGCATACCTCTAGTTTCACCCTTTCCATGCAATGTGACGTAAGTAGGGATGGATTGGCAACCATTGACCTGCATTTGTCTTCAGGTAGGTCATCAGGATAATGTGCAGTGATAAACATGCAGTAACATTTCTTAGAATTGAATGACAGGAAGGATTTTTTTTTTTTTTTTTTTGCTCATGAAGGTAAATCATATTATGTTATAAAATGTTGAATGTACTATCAAGGTGCAATATTCACAGAAATAGCTATTCTGAACAATATGGTATTTGCTTTTATGTCAGACATAGAATGCCAAACAAAACTCCATTACCTAAGGAGAAATTCTATAGTAGCAACAGGTATGGGTAACATAAAATATCACCCACCATATTCTGCGTGCTATCTTATTATGGCCTGAGTAGTAACAGTATAAACTTGTTTATGTCTTTCCACGAAAATTGCCAACAGTTAGTGTGCACTGGCAAAGAGAGATCAAACTTAATTAGTATTAGGTTTGGTGTGCTACAAGGGTCTGTGTTAGGGCCCCTTCTATTTATATTAATGACAAATGATTTGCCATCTTTTGTAAATTCTCCAACAATATTGTACACTGATGACACCACTTTTCTAAATGAAAGTTCAGATTTAAACTTGATTCAAACCTTAGTACAAAATACACTTTCTCAAGCTTCCTTATGGTTCAGAGCAAATGGTTTTCTACTACAGAAAGTAAAACTCAGGAAACGTATTTTGGTTTAAGAAATATACCGAATCATCGTGAAATAGAGTCTGTTAAATGTTTAGATATTCTTGTTGATAGTAAATTGTCTTGCAAACCTCATATAAAAAACATATCAACAAGGTTTTCTAGAGTTATTTATTTGATTAGGAATTTAAAAAATCATATTTCAGATAACTATGTGAGATCAGCATATTTTGCTTTTTTTTTTCAAAGTATTATATCTTATGCAATTTTGTTATGGGGAAATAGTGGACATTTTAATGTTACAGAAAAAACTTGTTAGGATAATCACTGACTTAGGTAAATTAGACCATTGTAAACCATTATTTATTAGACTGCAGTGTTTGACGGTAGTTAACCTATATATTTATCATGTATTATTGTATGTTAGAAATAATGTTTCAACATTAGCAGTTAGGGGAGATGTGCACAACTATAACACTAGGAGTCACACTTGTATACAAACACCTTATCAAAGATTAACAAAGTCACATAACTCTCATGTAGTTCAGAGATTAAAGATGTACAAGCTGGGGTGGGTAAAAAAAAATTACCTATAAATATCTTTAAAGCTAGATTATATAAGTTGCTAGTGAATAATCCTGTTTATACAATTAATGAATTTCTTGAAACTGAATATACTGTATTATAATTTGATATTGTCTATTGCTGTACAAGATGAATGACAATAACATTTATTATTTATTTATAAGTTGCTAAACTGAGAGCAAAAAAGAGCAAGCCTTTTTCAGATGGGGAATTTGCAAAAGATTTATTTGTAACTACAGCAGAGGGGATTTGCAGCAGTACAATAAATTAATTTAAAAACACTTAGCCTACGGAGAACCTCAAGTTTCCAGAATAGGAGAAATGAACTCTACCACAGAAGACTAATTAACCTATATAATAAAAAGTCTCATTAGCCTAAGATGAGGCTACATCTGCAAACAGTTCTTCTCCATTATGAACAACATTAACAAAAGCAGATCAAGAATAATTTATGCTCACCTATTTTCTATATTGCATTTATATGTTACTAAATTACAATTCAATATTTGTAGCTGCAAAGATGTCAAATTCATTACCAGAAAATAAGATGATGTGCTATTGTGTTCATAATGTGTAACAGTTAATAATCATAATAAATATATGGCTTTATCAACATTATTATGACTCCTACATACTATCCAGAGTCCACCACTGACCCCTTTTGTTGTGACATTGCTTGTTATGTCAGAGTCAGAGTTGCTGCAGTAGCTGGGCAGGCCCTTTTTCCCTTCAATGGTACCCAGGAAACAATTGGTGGTATAAACAAAAATGATGTACGGTACAGAAGTGTGCATTTAGATGGGGGAGGCGAATGCATAGCTGAGGTATATAGGATTTTTTATACAGAAATTCTAAGGCTGCCTAGTGCAACTGTAAGACAGGTAGGAAAAATAGAACAAGTGCATGAAAAACAGAAAATGTGAATAATTTCTGTAACATGGCAAGAAAGAAAGACTTCAGGATATTAAAATACAAAACATACTTAGATAAAAGGCAGAAAGATATCCCTGGCTTTTTATTTACCATTAAAAGTGCATTGGAAAAGAAAAATATACAAAGCAAATAGATAAGTATTGCATGCTTAAGTACAGGTTAAAAGGCTTAAAGAAAGGTATTCCACAAAGTTAATTTCCCAAATTGGTGCAACAGAAAATGTTGAACACAACTTTTATGTGCAAAGGAACAGAAATTTTGAGAAAAGAGTGTATTAACAAGAAATAGTTTAAAATAGGTCAATACTTAAGCAAAGTAAAGAATAAATGAACTTAGTGAATAAAAACAAATAGCCACAACAACTCACAACAACGTAGATTTAAGGGGTTAAGAAATAAGTGATTAGTATTGTAATATCCTGGTCATTGTATTTCTGGGTTTCATGTATGTTGCATCATATGAATGATTTATCAGAGAAGTATTCCAGAGGCCCGAGTCTGAGAGTGGGGGAAAGTTAGCCGTAAGTAAAACAACCTGGGTCTAACAGAATGAACCACTTCACTACATAGTATTTATTCAGTGAGTGCACACCATCAAGAGCAGATGGGTCACTGCCAATCCTACCTCCATGTATCAGGGCCCACTTGCTGGTCAGCTGTGTAAAGATGTGAGTACTTATCTTTTTAATAAATTTTAAATTTAATAAGGTTAACTTTAAATGTTTGGATGTAAATTTTTGTATCAAAGTTCCTCACTTACATTAGATTTGTGCCTTTTCACCTGGCTAGCAAAGCAAGCATCCACCATAGTGATCAATGTTGCAACAAATGTCTTTATTGACTCAACAACCTGTTTCTTTCTGCCGGATGTGATCTACTACTTCGCTGACCCTCTCCGTCACAAGGCACAGTCCCGCCCATGGTTGTTGGAGCCTGGGCCTAGGCCCCTTGGTCCTGGTTCGGTGATACAACCACGCCTGGCCGGGAATATTTCCTGTCGGTTCATCGGTTGTAACAGGTCTCTACCTTCTTACTCGCGCCCTGGGTGTGTTGAGGAATCAGAAGTTCACGAGGCCCTTCAACATTTGGTCCACAAGACACACTTCAACAGCCACCACATCCTCCTTCAAGGTCACCCTACAGACTCCAGGATGTTCTTGGGAACTCCGGAGCAACAGCATTGATGACTTAGGTTTGTACCTTGCCATGCAATGTCTTCTTTGTGCACCACCTACCATTAACTAGATTGTGAACAGCGTTTCACTAGATAACTGGGTGTCCGCATTCCCAACATGGACGTCTGATGCTCGTCGCCTCATTTGTGTACAGTCCTTCACTAGATGCTTGAGTTGGCCACATCCCCTGCACATACCTCATGAAGGTTGTTGTTATCCTTATGTTGATCCCCGTTCGCCATAGCACTGAGTACTTCTGGTATTCTCGGCTACTCTGGCCACTGGCTGCTCCCTCCTCAAGCCTGCGCTTTCCTATGTGCAGGTGCCACCCGGTCAGCATCTTGGTGTGGGCACTCCTGTGCTAATTGTCCTAGATGGCTGCACGCCCAGCACAAATCACTGCAAGATCTTTGCCAACGTCCCTCTGCTGAGCCTCTGTCCCCGATATAGTACTGAAAATTCCTAATCCTCCGGCTGGGAACTGCTGTAGCCTTGGACGCCTCCATTTGTCCTGCCGTTAACGCCTCGTTAACGCGCAGTCGTATCTCGGCGTCAAGCACCCCGTCAACAAAGGAGCAGGCAGCTTCCTGGAACACGTAGCTAGGTAGTAGAATCACCAGCACTTTGTTCGCAAGCTGTCGCTCCTGCGTCGTCTCACCTGCTGTTGCAGCTTCGCCTTCAGTTGACTGCGGTAGGCTGCAGCCAAACGATGATTCCCGAAGCAGTTCTCGAGGGCCTCCCAGATCTCCCCGGACTTCGCCGACGTCGGGATTGCATTCTGTACTTCTACCACCCGTCCCTGGAGACTTGCTTTTTCTGCTTTGCTGCTTTTTCCTCCGTTGACCATCGATTGTGGGTGGCGACAGCGGCGAAATGTCGGCAGAAGACTTCGAAGGTTGACGCCCCATCGCACTTGGGTGGCTTGACGCGCGCGAATGTTGTGTCGCGTACTGACGTCTTGACCTTCAACTCTTTTAACTTTCTATCGAGCATCTTTACCATGGTGTTGTTCCTTGGCGCCACTGTCGATTCTTCCCTCCAGGGCATCAACTTGTTCTTAGACCCGCTCCAGGGCGTTAACGTTGGTCAACGTTGTTCGTCGAGTTTGCTAGAAAGTTCCGTTTTCTGGTTCTCCATTTCGATTTTCATTTCCATCTGCGCCTCCTCTAATGAGGAATTCACTGTCGTTATTTTCTCATTTTCTCAATCGCGGTTTCCATTCCGGTTTTCAGTTTCTCTTCCATTTCTCTACAGCAGTCTCCATTCTGGTCTTCACTGTTGTTATTTCTCTTCCCATTTTATCCATCTTCTCCATCAATTTTTGAAGCATCTCATCCACCTTGGCTTCTCTATCCCATTCCTGACACTAGTGTAACAAAGGTCTTTACTGACTCAACAATTACAGTCTTTGATGCACGGCTGGAAATAATTCACTCAATGTTAGTTTGCAGCTACACACCATCCATGGCTCGCACACCACTAAAACTCCACTGTCATGGCTCAGCACAATTCACAACAACCTACTGCAATTCTTCCTCCTTTTTATTGCAAGAACATGATATCACAGAGCTTCCTTGAAGCTTCCAGAAGCTGACCATTCAAGAAGGGCCGAGCGCTGCATTACAGAAGGTTCAGTTACAGCCACGATGCACTTCCTGGTCTTGTTTAAGCAAGGTTTTGGTTCGAAAGTCTCCAACTGCGATGTCTCACATTCCAGTTCCACCACCACATACCAGAGTGAAAGTCGCACACTTAAATGGCATTGTCACAATATTGACCAAATTGGAATGATTGCTATGTTTTTGAGTAAAATAATTGAGGAACTTGCAGCATAATTGGTGGAGGCAATAGTATAGAGCTCTGGGACTTTGCATTCTAATTCGGGTTGAAACATATTTGTTACCACAGAGTACGAGTCTACCAGTGCCACTGTCTCTCATGTGGCTAAGTTTATTTTGCATTCTATCATGGAACTTTGGTCCAACTTTTGCCTGATCGTGGTGCAGTTTTTCTTGTTGAGGTTGCCCAAGAATTGCTGAAATCTTTAACAGTTTCGCCTAGCTTCACTAGTGCCTAACACTCTCCTTGCAATGGACTTACTGAAAGATTTTATCATCCACATCTTCTTATTTTGAGTCACTTTATTGATACCAATCAGAAAAATTGGGATGTTATTTTACTTTGTAATCTTTTCCTATAATTTTTTTAGTTCAGGAAACTACCAACTTCTCTCTCTCCTCATTGATCTATGCTTTGCCCAATGAAATGAAATGAAATGGCCTGTTATTTATGGACGCTCTTTAACTGCTTTGGTTCTCAGCGTCCCATTCTATATTAGGCGTGAAAGATCGCTTAATTTTGCTCAGAGGCCTCTCTTATCAGGCTTGAGGTTCTTTTACGTGCCATAAATCTACAACACGGGACCCACAGCTTTACTTCCCTTCTGAAGGAAGCCATGCTAAGGATTTTTACGCCCGAAAAAATCCATCGTCCTCCGCCGGGTTTGAACCCGCGACCTTGGGTATATGAAGTTAGCATGGTAACCATTACACCACGGAGGGCGACTGCTTTGCCCAATGAAGTATAGTTGCAGAAAGATGTAAGATATTCAGAAAGCTCGTAAACTTTCCATTCCTAATATTAAGTAAACTTGCCAAGCTACATCAGGGCAATAAAACAAGTAAATAATTTCTAATCAATGCACATCTAACTAACAACTGCTTTTATTCCATAAATGATTATCTAAGTGGAAGAAAACTATGAAGCCAATGCAAAATGTAATATCTATTAGCTTAGAGTAGGTTTTGTATAACACTGTTTAAATTAAAGTCCTCAAAGAGTGCAAATACATGTAAAGCAATGTAAATATCTATTAACATATGTAGTGCAATGTTTTCTTTATATTTTGATGTGTCCAATATTGCATATACTTCATACAAATCAATTTCACTGGATCAAGATACTACTACTATCAACAGCAGGTGAAATAAAATGCTAGATATGATGCCAAGCATAGAGATGTTTTTAATGTCGGTCAGTTAGTCAAGTGTTAACTCCTATTAGGAATAAAGGAAAGTATACTAAACTGCTGCTCAGGTATTTGGACCATTTGAAATTGTTGAACAGATTACATCAGTGATGAATGTGGTCAGACATCCTAATGCTCCAAGAAGTAAACAGTCTGTACATGTTTCTTGTATTTATTCTTATTATGATCCCACAAGTCCATTTGTTGTTTATGGTAGATCTGTTACTTATTTTCTGTATTTGCTGTGCTGTATGACTTTGCTTCAAATGTGATGATTTATATCAATATACTTACTTTTGTGGTGCTTAACATGCTTTTTTTTTTTCTTTCTTTCTTTCTTTCTTTGATGTGAGTTTTAGTTGGGTACTGACCCAGTTTAACTAATAACCATCAATGCTGCAGATTCAAGAAATGAAATGTGTTATTTATCCTGGTTTTCTTTGGAAATCGCCTTTGTCATTTTGCTGTAATGTGGCTACTATAGTAATACATAGTATCTTGTTCATTGGAGTCACCTATGTGTGCCCAATGTATGGTCATGGTATCATTGAGTTTTGCTGAGCTGTTGTCACTGATGATATAGGAGTTGTGGACTTTTCCTTGGCTATTTTTGTGACTTTGTGAGTGTTAAATACATTGTTATGTTTTATTTTTTATGTTTGTGGATGTGGATTTATTTTCTAACTTCTTGTTACAGCTTTACATTTAAATTTTGTATCTCTTAATTGCAACACATTGATGGATGATGGATGACGGTGGATAAATGTCATGAACATTGTGATAGCTTCTCCATGATATTGATGGCAATAACTTTTGACTCTGACTTTGATGCAGACGTGGTAGTTTTAGTTGAAGTTGCTGGATGGTATGTCTCAGTTAATTTTGCATGTGTACACTGGGAATGTTTCTGTGTAATTTAGCTCTTACAGGAATCCCTATTTTCAAAAAAATTGGCATATGCATATGCTATATATTTTATTTACAAGTATTAAGCATATGGTGTTTTGGTTATCATGTTTAATTATTTGTTCCAATTCTAACCATTTTAATATTGTACATGTAATTCACTGTTTGTAAAGCTTTTACTGTTCTTTTGGAGTGACCTTTTGGATAATATGTGAACTGGATTTATTTATTACTGATGTGCATTATGTTGGCATTTTATAGGTTATGTATTAGTGTCATAATTTTTTAAGATACCTGCACTTTAATTTAAATATTTTGGTTTTACTTATATGACCTGTTGATGTTTTTTAAGAGTTTGCTCTTGTAATTTTTTTTGTATTGAAAGAATTTTGATGCTGCCATACTCGTTTTAAGCTCTTTACATTGCTGTTACAGAAAGCCTCAAACTTTTGGCTGTGAACTCTATGGATTATGCCTGTTTAAGCAATCAGTCTCTGTGACCACCGTATTACAACACAGCACTTGTTTTGGCTTTCATCTTATGTTTGTGGCTTAGGATGACTAAATATGTAATTTTTCTGACAGCTGGACTTTCTTCTACACAGTGATACTTCTGAGGATATGGGCAAATCCTCACAGGTTTGGTGTTGGGACTGGCACACTAGTTCATTCTACACTTTTGGTTGGGACATTTCTGGTATGTATTCACATGTATATATACTACAAACTACTACAATTTTTGTGCCACATCTATCAGTGCCTCTTCATAAACCTCACAATTTGGAGATGGATGCTCTCATAACCACCTGAATATAGTGCTGTGAAATCAGTGATAGTTTTTGTGGGTGGGAATATTAGTTTTATCTGTGCTCTCTGTTTTCTGTCAGTCTAGTATATACGTTTGGAACTTATATAGCAGTGTGTGACTGATTCTGAGGACTTCCTTTACCTATTTTATTTTAAAACTAAACACAAAGAGAGAAAAAAAAAAGTATTACTTTGACATGAGCAGCCTAAGCTATTGTCATTGTATATTTTTGCATATCATCTTCCTGCCAAGTATTAGGCTTAGTGACCTGTTATGGTCTCATTTCATCTCTTCATCGGACAACTATTTTTGTATATATATCCTTTAATTTTTGCAATGCAGACTCTTTAAAATTGTTATGAATGCATATTTTATGTCAACAAGGTGATTTGGCCAGCTCCGAGGATGTGTGATAACCTGATCGTTATATTTTTGGGTTTCATATATATTGCATCATATGTATAATTTATGTATTAGAAAAGTTTCTAGACGTATGGGTCTGGGGGTGGGGGGAAGCAAGCACTAAATGTAACAGCCTTAGATCTAGTGGAAAGAAGCACTTCACTACATAATTATTCAGTGAATGGATACTCAAGAGTGGACAGGTCAGTGCCAGTTCTACCTCCAGACATTATGGGCCCACTTGCTGGTCAGCCATGTGAAGATGTGAAAATTGATCTTTCTTTTGAATAAATACCTAAATGTAATGTGGTTAACTTGGAATGTTTTCATATAAATGTCCATGTCAAAGCTCTTGATTACATGAGATTTGTGCCTTTTCATCTCTTGCTAGCGAGGCATGCTTCCCCGTAGTGATAAATATTGAATAAATTGGAATGATTACTATGTTTTCGGTGAGAAACTTGTGACAATATAAAGAAGTCTTTGGGCAACATGAATACAACACCTTATTTTCTACCTCACTACTTTGAAGAAACTCTTTCCACATTTAAGAATAAACATTCAGCAATAGCTTTAACTTGGAGTGATGCATGAGAAAATGAAGCAAAAGTTTGTACCACCTCAGAATTATATTACTATATGAATAAAGTGAAGGAAATCCTTTGGAAAATCAGAAGGTTGGTCAGTAGCAGACTAGGTTTTAACCAGATCATGGTCCGGACTCAATTACTGGCTTAAATGTGATGTGAAAAATGTTATAAAGCATGTAGATGTACTGAAAATTTTAGTCTTGATGTATATTCAGTAAACAAAATTGCTAACTGGATTGCCTTTCATTTTCTTGTAGAAACACATGAAACAAGGGGTGGAGCTCTTATATCCAAACAAAACTTGTTTTTATAATATATGATCTAGGATTTCAATTTGCATAGCAGAAGATATGATAATTCACACAGTACTATAAGCAAAATGGTCATTTATGTTAAAAAAAAATTAAAAACAAATCTAGTACTTGGATCTATTTTCCCTGACACCTCAAGATACCGCAGCAGCAAAATCTGAATGGCTGGGTGGACTGTACACATGAGGATATTCCCAAACCTACAAACAATGCCAAAAATGCCAGAATGTCTAAACTACCTATAATGCAAAGGAATGCTTCTCTAGTATAGTAGCAGAATTGTCTGGTTCACTCCCTGACTACAGAATATGGAATAACTCTAGCATTTGTGCAACGTTAAATGAAATTAAACATGCTGTGCTTTTGGTTGATGAAAGCTACAGCTTAGACTCTTGGTTGATGACCCCTTACTGGAATACAGTAGAAATAAAACACAAGAGTGACAACATACTGCTAAAAGCATAAGTGTTATAATTGAACACTGTTTTGGACAACTAAAAAGTTAAATTTCCAATTTTACAAATGTTTGCAGAGTTACTGTTTCAAAAGTTTCAACTATCATCATATGTTGCACAGGGTTGTATAGTATAGCAAACTATCTAAAAGATGATGATTTTATTGCAGAAGACATTGATCATAGTGATCTGGAAGAAGAATATGTGAATGAAGAATGTTAAGGATATGTTCCTATATTAAAGGACATTACAGAGGATATAACTTGCATATGAATGGTTTCCTTATGTTGTCATTGTCATCATCATTTAAGGTTAGGACCCTTAGGATCCATTCGTCCCCATCAGTTGAGGTCATCTCTACATCTCTCCCTTGGTCTTCCTACATCTCTTTTACCAATTGGAACTTAATCAGCTCCATCTTAGGAATCGTTACTGTTCATTCTTTGTACACGCTAAATAGTTAATTCCTCTCTATTCCTTCACTTATTTTATAATCTAACAGAGAATATATAGTCACTGATCTTATAAACTTCATGTCTGCTGATTCAATTTTTCTTTTAAGTTTTCTATTTAACACCCATGATTCACTTGAATATAGCAATATAGGGATACCACCATACAAAATTTATATTGTGTTTCCCTTTTGGTTTTCATTCTAAAGGTTCTCTTTATTGTGCTATACATAAGATTAATTTATTCAGTTTCCTGCCAACATCTTTCTCTTTTATGTAATACAGCAGTTAATTTTGATCCCAAGTGGCATCCTCCATAGTCTAGGGTTAACATGCTAGCCTCTGGTTCCCAACATTGTAGGTTCAAACCCAGAGGAGGGTAACAGATTAGTATGGCTTCCTTTGGAAGGGAAGTAAAGCCCTTGGTCCTGTGTTGTAGATTTACAGCATGCAAGAACCGCAAGTCTGATAAAGAGACCTCTGAGTAAAATTAAGCAGCCTTTCATGCCCAATATAGAATGGGATGCTAAGAACCGCAGCAATTAAAGAGCATCCTAAATATAACTCAATTCAATTCTGATCCCAAGTAATTAAATTAAATATTTCTTTATGCTAGTAATATGAAAAATATATGCCATGGTGCATAAGTATAGCAACAGATTGGCTTAATGCCATACAATATTACACTACATTAACTCTCTCTGCGAGTGTAAACATGTTGCATCATCAGGTACTAGTATACAGTGTATCACACATACACACAGTGAAAGATTAGAAGCATAATCTAGCAAGAATCTTAAGGTTGGGGTATAGGGTTGAAATAATTCATACTAAGTAAAGGAAATCCTCCACTAGGTACCTCTTATTTCTATGTCAACCTTCTGCTTCCTTATTCTGCTCTGAAGCACATCCTCTAGTTTTATTCATATAGCCCATTGTAAGCATGGCTATGACTGGTAAAGAGCCGGGACTAAGTACCAGTCCTATTCACTTGTAACAACTTAGCACAAATAAATAAAAACAAAAATGAAGTTATAACAGAAAATTAGTAAAACATCCAATGACAACAATAAAACTGGCTGATGGTTATAACATTAATTGTTCTGCTCTAATGAATAGCAAATGCTAAATATCTATGCACATTTTATTTACTCATGCTCCTTTAACAACTGAATTTCACCAGGCACATTCATTCTGAAATTTTGCATATCATCCCAGCCCATTACTAGATTTGTTCTTTGGATTTGTTTGCATGAATATTATTTTACAACTAAATCATGAAATAATAATAACAATATTGAGATTTATGTTAGATTTTAATAGTGTCTTACATGTGGATGAACAGAAGAAGTGCATTGTAAAATAAGGTGTATGGCTGAAGAAAGTTAACATAAAATCATAATATCTAAATCATCATACATCTTTTAAAAGAGTGGCTGTATATTAAAACTTCCCATAAATGTAATTCTAAAACACCATCTCTGGTACTTAAATACAATAGAGAGAACATTCATTAAATAGAAGAAAAACTTATATATTTAACTTATTTTTTAAAGTATCCCCTGAAAGTAGTTAGAAAAAATACTATCTTCTGCCTATAAGACAGAAGTAAGATTATAGTAACCAACTGAGTAATGATCAAATAGCTGGAAAGTACTGACATTTGTTCAAAAGAATCAAAATACTGTAAGTGGTACACAGTGAAGCATAATTACACATTGGTTAAAATGAGTCGAATTTACACTTGAATTGCTTCACTAAGCAATAAATTACCTGGACATGTTTCGCAGGCCTATGTTGCCTACGTGAGTCGAAATCTGTTGATGATGAAGGCAACGTAGGCCTGCAAAACATGTCCAGATAATTTATTACTTAGTGAAGCAATTCAAGTGCAAATTTGACTCATTTTAACCAAACTGACATTTGTGTCATTGTCAAAGAGCATGAAAATGTAGGAAAGGACTGTGTAAAAGTACCCATCCTTAAAGACTATTGACATTTATTTACTGCCTCTAATATGGCTATATTTTCAATATATAGCTCTCAGCTTATTTGCCTGATCAATTTATTTTATCAGTGTTGTAAACATCAAAAAAATAAATAACTAAAGGAATAGGTTCTTTAGTGGGTTATGTAAGAGATTATGAAATACTGGGACCATTTGCAAAAATGATGTTTAGACAGCATTTAGTGATCGATTGTTCAACTCATTAAAAAAACCAGTATTTAGACCTAAACAATTTCTAAATTACATCAACTTTTAGACACTGAATAAGAAGTAATTTAGACACTGTTTAACCCTTAACAATGTTATTAAATTAAACGAGGTGCATAGCCAGAATATAGAAACATAATGGGGATGATACAATTGTTCGATATCACTGCATGATATAGAGGAATTTCACACCAAAAAGGATAATGAGAATGATGTGACCCTGATTAATATTCAGAGATTATTACAATCCCTTAGAGTATTATACCAAAAGGGAAAGCAAAGGAAATCCAGGTAAAAATGTATTTCATTAACAAATTGGTCTGACAGCAAATACCTCCATAACATTATTTAATACAAATAGAATTAATGCTTGTGCCTCTCGCATTCTATTTCATTCTTCCTGCATTTTTTTAACAGTTATGAGAAAATCAACTTTGACATGTGATAAAATAGCATCTAGCCTACCCTGATAATGACATGGAACAAGTGGCATTTAACATATTCTAGCACAATTTGGTACACCTCTTACTGGTTAATGCATACGAGTTGGTTTATTATAGATATGTTGTCTTCATAGCTAAAAGTGTTCTCAAGCTTTTTTCTGTGTAGAAGTCAAGAGATTACCCGACCTCATTTGGCAAATATTTACTATGTACTACTACGTGTACATCTAAATTGAGCAAGTGCAAAATATTCTGCATGGAGAACTGGTATGAAGAAACTATGTGCAAGGTGAGTTTTGCAATTGCTCACAGACAACAAAAGACAATTCAACACAATGTCTTATGACATCTACTCAAATTCCGCAAGACTTTTTTGCGCCAATTTTTTACTATTCATAACCTGGATCCAGCAGTAAAAAAAATAAAATGACAAAGGCTGGTGAAAGTGGACCGAAGATAAAAAAGACCATTTTTTCAGCTGGTAAGGTGATAGCCACTGTTTTTTGGGATGCCCAAGAAATAATCCTCATAGATTACTTGAAAAAAGCCAGAACCATTACCAGACTCTATTATGCTTCATTGTTGGATCATTTGAAATTTTGTTTAGCTGATAAAAGGCCAAGGTTGGAATGCAAAAAAGTGCTCTTTCATCAGGATAATACACCATCCCACACATCAGCAATAACAATGGGGAAAGTGCATGAATTGGACTCTGAAATGATTCCTCATCCATCCTATTCACCAGACATAGCCTCAAATGACTTCTTCCTGTTCCCTAATTTGAATTTGATTTGGTGAGAAGAAATTTTCATCAAATGATAAAGTAATAGTCACAGTCCACGAGAATTTTGCAGAGTTTGATAGACTCATTTTTTCCAACAGGATGAAAAAGCAGGAGAATCGCTGGACCAAATACATATCTCTCAAAGGGGACTATGTTGAGAAGCTGAGCTGTTTACGAAACAAACATTTTTTCTCGTTTTTTTACCCGATTTATCAAACCACCCTCATAACTCCATAATGTCCACAATTAAAATCTATTGCTCTCTTCCAATTGCATACAAGACATGATTTCTGACTGCCCAATTACACAAACATCCTTCCTACTCCAAATTGTATATTCGGTGGAGAATTGTATATTCTGGTCTCCAGAAGTGTGAAAATTTAACATCTGCAGATTTCTCATTACACCACTGGTAAGCAAGAAGGTAATATGCTGATACAAACCAACCAACATTCACCTCTTAGTTCGGTGTTATTTAGGAAGGGAAAAAAATAAATAACAATAAAAATGTTCATGCACGCACACATGTACATATGTACACATACACACACATGCACAATGAAAAGAAAAGTAGTATTATGAAACACCAGAGTTCTGCAGGCCTGCTAAATTTTGTGAAGATGTGGTGGATCCAAAGAGAATACAATATTCTGTAGGAGCAGCAACGTATCGAGTTGATATTTTATTGTAAATTTGATCTTTCAATGTTTATAGAGAGGTATTTAAGAGAAAGATACCATGTTGGAAGTTCATTCTTCAACTTGTAAAGAAAGATTGTAAAGGTAAGATTAGTGCATGAAAAAAGGCCCAATGTACTGCACTCTTCAAAGACAAGCAGAAGACTACAGTACAGTAAAACAGACATGGATGTTGCTTTCTAAGTGTGAGAAAAGCAAAACACAAGATATACAAACAATGTTTGTAACATTGCTGTGGTTTGTTTTTTGCAATTATAATGTAACTTATCTTTTAAGCTCTTTCAAGGTAAATTATATTTATGAATGTGTGTATAAACACCCAGAAGGCTTGAACTGTCTTTTATTAGATTTAAATTACATGCCTTTAATAACTGTATTCCTACATTCTAAGAATTCTGGCTACATAATTTTTAAACTAATTTTACAGTATAAAATGTAGAACTATATGACACTATATTATTTACTATTATCTAAATGATTCAAGAAAGAAAAAAAAAAAAAAATCATCAAATGAAGACATTTGCAGAAACTTATAATTAAATAAGGGCATTGTATTTATCCATTGACATATTGCAGCCCTATACAGTTTCAGCTATTGTGGCACTAAACACTGCAGTAAATTGTTGGTAATGTATCTATGCATACATGAGTTACATTTTGAAATGAGTTATAAATAGTACCCAGATTTATATGTAATTACATATTCTGTTCCTTTATATGTGGAAACATGAAAGCAGAAAAATGTCTACAAATTGAAGCATACTGAAGTTTCATTTTACAGACTTTTATATATTTCAGCATATACACTCTGCACATTCCTGCACAAAAATGAACATTTAGCCATTTCTTTGATTAATTAGCTATGAGGGTTGATTAAGAAGTCATGGCAACTATTTTTTATTTCCCAAACAGGCGCAGACATAGAACATTTAGTATATATGGTTGAAGGTATGTTGAATGACCTTCTGAATGTTGTCACCAGATGGGGTGTGGATGCAGATGTCTCTGGAAAAATAATAGGCAAACACAACATTTTGACAGCATTGTTTTATTATCATACAACCTATTTAACATCATTACAAACTGTTCAGCTGTTTAGTATCCCTAAGTAGTCTCTTCTGTTTTCCACAGTTTGTTGCCAGCAATGGGGAAGACGGACAATACCATTGGTTGCTCGAGTCTCGTTAATATGCGCAATTCCACACCAAACTGCAATTTCAATGTTGTATGCGTTGGCAAAGCATTTCCCACGTATTGGCTTTTTCAGTTTAAATATGAGACCGAAGTCACAGGGACTAAGATCGGGCAAGTAGAGAGGATGCAGCAACACTTCCCATTTCCAATGCCATAAACAACGTGTTACCATCTTGCTGTGTGAGGTTTAGTGTTGTCGTATAGGATTATAGCACTGCCCAACAGTTCCACATGTCTCTCACATACTGCACGACGAAGATGATACCAAAGAAATCTCAGATAATAATGTGCACTTACAGATCGGTCCTGAAGAACTGAATGACACACTAACACACCTTGAGTGTCATAAGCCAATATGATCATCAGCCTTGTGGGTGATGGATTTCGTCGAACCTTTTGTCTCCATGGTGGTCCAGGATGATGCCATTCATTGGATTGTCACTTCAATTCGGGTTCATATGCTCTTGCCTATGTTTCGTCAATTGCAATGATGCGGTTCAGCATACCATTTCCTTCACGGTGTAATCTTTCCATATTGATGCGACACGTCTCATATCGCGTCCACTTCTCTACCTCAGCTAAGTTATGTGATACCCACTTTGCAGCAATCTTCCACACATTTAAGTCCTGCCATAGGGTTAAGCACACTGTGGAAGCAGGAATACCTGTATGCTGGGCTAATTCCAGCACAGTCCAACGCCTGTCATCTTCGAGGCACTGGTTGATAACAGCCACCGATACAGCTTTGTCCACTACGAGGCAGGTCGGCAGTTGACTCTCTTCCTGCTTTGAAAGCCCTTACCCACCTTGCCACCGTACGATAGGGTAAGGTCCAATTACCCAGTGCTTGCTGCAGCTCTGCGTGGCATTTGCGTGCATTGCAGCCGCGGAGAACAGCTATCTTTATGTACAAATGTTGTTCAGCTTTGATTACCTCCATTATGCACTGCTATCAGCAAATGACTGATATAAAGCAGCTGCACATGCCCAAGCCAGTGCACCCTACCCCATCTGGTACCAACATTCGAAGGTCATGTAACATACTTTCGGATGTATATACTAAATGTTCTATGTCAGTGCCTGTTTCGGAAATAACTGCCATGACTTCTTAATTGATCCTCATATTATATTTATATTTTTTTTCTTTCTATGCCTGCTTATATTTTTATTCATTTAAAAATGAGGTTAAATAGCAATTAATATTTAAAGGTCAAATTAACATTATTGATATTGTATTGCTATGTGCCTCAAACCTTGCTCAATATAACAATGATGTAACAGCTAAAATTAAAAATAAATATTATTGCCTTTGTTCACTTATACTTAATTGAGCATGCCTTAATTTGTTAAACAAAATATTTATGAAGACTGTTTTTTGTGTAGTTTTGTTCCAGTACATTTAATGCACAACATTAGAAGTGTTCACAAAATACTATGAAAACTGAAATTTGTAAATTAATAAGTGTGTAGTGGTACAACACAATAAAAGCATTAATATAGTAGTGCAAGGGATCACCAGTGAGGGAAAAAAATTAATTTTCATTTCAAGTCCAGACTTCTAATGTAATTTTAAATAATTTCCTTTATATTCATAATTACATATTATGACTACACACTGCAACCACAATCACTGCATGTGTGTAAATAGCTTGCTTCGTAAGTCATAGATTATTGTTGCCTTGTATTGTTTTACCTGCATTAATGGACACGCGTATTGTCTAAGAGTCCTTTTGATATTGAAGCTGTGACTGTTACACCTGTGTGAGTGGACATGAATGCTGTTGGCAGTTCTTTGACAGTTCTTCTTTCAAATCTGTGCAGTGTTACACGAGTGAGTTTGTGACACCTGCAATAGTTTTGAGCTCTGCGGTTGTAATTACTGCATGTGTGTGAATGGCCTGCTTCATAAGTCACAGGTTATTGTTGCCTTGTATTGTTACATCTATGTGAGGGGACACATGTGCTGTCAGCAGCTCTTTGACATTGAAGCTGCACACTATTACACCTGCAGTAGTTTGCATGTGCGACAGCTCCTGGAAGTTTCCTGCCATGTGATCAACAGGTATATAAAGGAGAGAACAAGCCCAGCATAGAGTTCAGTTTTCAACTGCAGATGCAGCATGAGTTTTGATAGGAAATTAGGAGCATGTAATTGTAGCCACAGCTGTTGAGCGTCGAAAGAGAACTATATGGCAGAAGTGTTGCAAAAACATCGAAGAAAGAACCTTTGCCCAAAATTCTAACTTTTAAGAACAAAACATTGGTTCTTGTGAACAGATGTTATTTGTAATCACTAGGAGAGATAAAAAGTTGTTTGTTGGAAAAACAAAAAAGGAGTTTTTGTTACACTGGTGTCAGGAGTGGGATAATGTGACTACGCCCTGCAGCCATAATCACTGCACATGTGGGAACGGCTTACTCCATGAGTCATAGCTGATTGTTGCCTTGTATTGTTACACCTGCATTTATGGACAAGTGTGCTGTAGTGACTTCTTTTGACATCAAAGCTTTGATTATTACACCTATGTGAATGGACACGTGTGCTATTGGCAGTTCTTTGACATCGAAACTACTGCAGGTGTCACAAACTCACTCAGGTGTACAATGCACGACTTTGTGTCAAAGAACTGCCAACAGCACACCACTATGTATTTGATTTTACATGTTTTGTTACATATTTAACTACATATTTGATATTTGTGTACACATTTCCCAATTTGTTATTACATAAAAAATCAGGCTAAAAATCACCTTTGGACCATTACAAAACATAAAATAATTAAATTTACTACATAAATAAAATATTTATGTCAAAAGGTACACTGGAATGAAATTTAGTGTTCTCAACTGAGTTTAACAAAGTTGTTGTGACATTTTAAGACCCAGTAGTTAACACTGCCTTTTTTTATCCCAGCTAAATATGAGAAGAAATAGTACATTTAAGTTATATGCAACTAATTCAATATAACATTCAAATTTATAATGGATTTGTACATGCAATGTAAGCATATTTAAACACAAAATATATATAATTATTTATACAATACCTGTTTAATGAGCCAGAGAGTGAACTGATTACATTTAAATCGTATAAATCATTGTTGTAGTTATGTTTCTGCCGTTTACTTGATAGTTTGTTTTTCTTTTTTGAACGAGCCACATCTACTTTTTCACTTTTACTACTCATTTTTATTGCAGCACACTATTCTCCATATTTGCCATCTTCAAGGCGTTTCTGTATAGTTGATGCTCTTTCACCTGGTAGTGGTGACATCAAGACTCTTCTCTCAAGGTGCTCTTCTGTGAAGTCAAACTTTCCACTGGCAATTACATCCCTCACAAGTCGTCCTGGTAGACTAAAACTGAAAAAAAAAAAAAAATGAACAGTTATTCTATGTACCATAAAAGTTCACTGTATTTTTAAAATTAAAAAGAATTGCAAATCTGAAAGATACAAAGCAATTCTATCAGGCATTACAAAACATTTAGTACAAACTGAAAAAAATATTCTCCTAATTTAATAACATGAATTTATTTACATCAATTACTTTTAATTCCCTAATTAAAACTAGGAGATGCAAGTGCTATAAAATATATTAATTTATCAAATTATTATTAATCCACATCACAAAAGCCCACCAGAAATAATTAAAATATTTTCATACTCCACCTTAGCAAAAAACTAATGTGTTACATTCACATGCCTTTCTCTACATATTCTGCACCAAATTATTCTTACAAAAGCTTATTCTTCTATCTACTCAATGCCAATATAGATATAAACATTAGCAGAAACAGTTTTACTATATATTTTCTTATACTTAGGTTCAAGGGAAAAAGGGAATACACTAGGCTGCAGCAATAGTCAAATCTTTGGTCTTGACATTCTGTTCTATTCGCCTGACCAGAATCAAAAAAGAATGACATTTTGAGAAAAATATAAGCATAGGAAAATTTAAACAAGGAAAAAAAATGGAAATAGTTAACTCCATAAAAAGAAATAAAGAATGAAAGAAGAAAAACATTTCTGACACAAAATAAAATAATATGTTTGTTAATGATGCCATGAATTAATAGGATCATATCAATACTGCTGGTGTGCCAGAATTTCATCCCGCAGGATTTTTATTACATGCCACTAAATCTAATGACTTGGGATGATCACTTTTAAGCATTCTTAAAAACCATTGGGCTTGATTGGATTTGAACCACAACCTTGGGGTTAGAAAGACAGCTAGCTCCTAACCAACTGAGCCACCCAGAACAACTGTATTGGATATAAATTGTATATTTTAAGAAGATTTACATTTGTTGTGTAATATTTTGTCTATCTCTTACAGTTTGCCAGCTAAGCAAAACCATCCAAAATAAAGAGAAAGTGAGAGGTTATTCCAAGAAAATTCAAAATATAAATTTTCCTTGCCCTACAAATGTCTTAAATGTACAGTATATAAAATGAAATTATTAGTCACTTTTAAGAAAATCAACATTTTTGAACATTTTTCCCAAGTAAGGGTAGTCTGGAGTGGGGAGATTTTCTTAAAAATCTTGTGTAGCCTCCTTTACCACTGAACTTTTTAGGGCTAATTTTGTGCAAGGATTTATTTCACTCATAAGCTTATTTTACCCTTTGGCTGTTTTAGACCTATTTGCTCTTCATTTTATTTTGAGGACGGAAGGCAGCAGTTTTTTGTTTGTTTTTTTTTTTTTTTTTTTTTTTTTGGGAGGGGATTTGGGCTTTATTTATATTTGAAGTTACATGCTTGGTAACACAGGTAGTCTCCATTTACAGCAGTTTTTGTGGATACCTTATTAGTTTAGTTTACATGCTACAGTTATATGTTTACAGATATATTAATGAATTTAATAATGATGTGAACATTTTAACTCTGCTATCTCAATATTTATATGAATTAAATAAATAAATATATATATGTATGTATATACAAGAACCAAGAATAATTTGAAACCCTGCACAGATTGGCACTATATGAAAAAAGTCTCTTGTATATTGGAATAAGAGTATTCAACAAATTGCCCAGCAATATTAGACAAATAAAAGATCCAAAATGCTTTAATAAAATAGTGAAAAAGTTGCTTATGGATAAAGCCTACTACTCAGTATCTGAATACTTGAATGATGAACTAAAGTAATACTTTTGTCATTTTGTAACTTACATGTATAATGGTAAACATTATTGTTGTATTTATTAAAATTATAAATATTATTGTATATTCAAATTTTGCTGCACTGTAAATATTCTGAAACTTATTAACGAGTCACCAGTTTACGGAGCTTTAGCTCAATTATTTGTAAGCGTATGTGACAATAAATCGTCTTATCTTAACTTCTCTTAATTTGTACTAACTAAATGTTAATGGCGATGGCTAGGCTTCTGCTAAGAGGTTTCTTATATGTGTGGCGATCTCTCATTCTCCAGTTTCTTTGGCATCTCTAGTTGTATCAGTGTGATGATTAGGGGGGTTTGCTCACTGTTTGAATGATGTGACATAGATGAGTTTTCTTCGTATGGATACTGTTGCATGTGCGATGTAGTTCTCTCTATTTGGTGTCTGATGTGCTTTTCAATGGACATTGTCGTGTTATGTGGTTCAGTATTTTTTAACTATGGTAATAGCTTATAGGATATTTGTAGTAGGCATTTCTGCTCAACTTGCTTAACCCTGTCCAGTATGGATGGATACTGGGCTATTGCTGCATATGAGAAGTATGGTCTAATATTTTATATAGCTGGTTCAGAATTCTTGTGGACAGTTCTATTCTGATTCTAATTGCCAAATTTTGGAGAGGTACCACAGGGTGAAAATCACTACTTGCTTCCTTTTTCTTTTGAACATGATGCATCATGCAGAGTTTTGCTTGGGGGGTTATTCCTAAGTACTCGATGGTTGTCTGCATTGAAATTGTATGATGATAGCAATTAATTTTTGCCTATTGGTGTTTGTATTCTGAGTTTTTTTGGAAAATAATAGTCTGTGTGCACATCATTACTGAGACATAAGATAAGGCTTGCTTCTATATGAGGACTGAGGATGTTGCATGCCAGGGAAGCTATGAGGACACCCCTTCTGACCCTCCTAAAATTTGAGGAATCTTTAATAAGTACAGATCATCTCATTATTTGGTCAAAATCTTGTTCAGGCCAGAATAAGAGCTTTGAGGTTATGGTTTCAAGTGTAGGCTGCATCATTTATACTGCTCTCTGCCAACATTTCACTGCAACTTATGTTGAGCTTCTTCCATGGGCCACTGACACCCCAAGCCCTAGCAAGCTGACATTTATACTTGTATGCTGGCAGACTTCTCCTCTCTTCTGCCAGTCCCCTCTCACTCTGCCCGTAAGGTTTTCCAAATTGAATTAAGTGGCTTTGGAAAGCCTTAATAACAGAGCGAGAGGACAGACACTAGGGAGAGATGCATCCCAAAGACTCTGCACTAATGGAAACATAAAAGAAATCTGGTTTTGGTGGTTACCCTTAAAGAGACATGTGAATTACTTATGCACAATAACAAAGACAAGTGTGTTATATTTTGTATAATTTCATTCAGTACAGAATTACATCCTGTTACATTCACATATGCACATACATTCTGTATAAAAATGTTAAGTGTCTTTAGGCTGCATTCCACAGGTACATATTAAAACTGGAGTTAATAGTGGTTTATGAACAGAATGAAGAGGAATGCATGCAGTTAGGCTGTGAAAAACATCCACAACAAAAATGTCTGAGTAACATAACACATTACAGATGACCAGGCCAATTTACTATGTCATTGGAAAAGCAAAGATTGATCCACAAGTTCTGCTGTTCACTGCATTTAATGATCCTGCAGAATAACTATGAATTGTATCCTGTGACATAATTAACCAGACAACCAAGTCCCAAGAATGCTGTTAGCTATAATACAGTCTGCATGGTGCTGAAGGTCACAGTCTGTGCCAGCAACATATATGCCTAGGACTCATGCAGTGCTGTTCATTAATTTGTAGCTGTGTTACTATCAATATATTAAGGATAGGATAGTACAGAAGCAATATTCTATAAATTGTGTTGTACACAATTTAATATTCTTCTTGTACTGGTATTAAAATATATCATGGTTTAACATTCTTTTTGTGCTTGGTGTTAAATTACAAACAAAACACAGTTATAGCCTTTTATAACATAAAAGAACAAAACAGTACTTCGTTACTGGAAATTACAAGCACAATTCTGATTGTGGAAAAGTTGCCTAAATATAAAATAACAAAATTAAACTTATTATATAGTGATAATGTTACAAAAAGAACTTCAAATTAAAAAAATCTGATGTGTTCCATTCACATGACTTTCTCTACATCTCTGCAACAAATTGTAGTTAAAAAGCTTATGCTTCTATTTACTTCATGCTAACTAGCAGAAATAGTCTTATTACTTGCTTCCTTGTAAGTAGAAGCGAAATGAGGGAGATCCATAGGTTAAAATGATATCCAAAAGCCGGTTGCTATGTAACTGAAGTTCCTTTGTTTGTATGGACAGGAGTTAAGAAATTCCTGTTTGAGAAAAGTATAAGTTTTTCAAAGCTAAAATGAAAAACCAGAAATATCTTAAAAATGGTCAATTCCACGAAAAAAACGTATATGACATAAATTGTGTGTTTTATCATGAGCTACATTTTCTGAACAGTAAGTTTTTCCCCCATCTCTTATGGTTTAGCAGTTATGCACAATTCCGTAAAATTCATCCAGAATAAAGTAGTCTTCAGGGGCTATTCCCAGAAAATTCAAAATATACATTCTATTTGTCAGGTAAATATCTTTAATATACATTTTAATCAAAATCTTAGAGCCATTTTTAAGAAAATCAAAATTTTCAAAATTTTTTCCATGTAAAGGGTAGTTTGGGGTGGGGAGATTTTCTTGAAAATCTTTGTGTCGCATCCTTGGAAGATACCAAACTTAAATACCACCAAGTTTGGGCTTAAAGGGTCTTTCCATTTTTGAGCTATGCTGCCCACACACACACACACACATACACACACATGGACATTTTTCTAAAAATGCTTTTTTTGTATTCAGAGAGTCTCAAAACATGTATTTCTGGTGAAATCTCTGTATAAAATTTTTGGGTGCAATGCAATACCTTCTCTATACACTATGTACATAGTTCGTATAGAGAAAGTAAAAATATAAGCTGTGTAGTGAGTTCATTTTCAAGAGCTGAATAATCATTAGATGCAGTGTATTAAAAGTGATGATTGTGTAAGCAGTTGCAATTTTTGTGACAAATTAAACAAAGCTACATTCCATGAAGAAGTACACAGCCTCCAATTCAGGATTGAAATAATTTGTTAGCTTTGCCACCCTTCACTTTGTTACAATGTACTGACTTTTGCTGATGTACTAACCACCACTGCTATTGAGGACAAGCCAACTGCTCCCATTGTGCAGCATACACATTCAGCATAGTACTGTATTTAAGCACATGCACTGTGCTAAATGAGTTAGTTGTGGCTGAAATAAACAATCTGGTTTGCTGTGCAATGTGTTACATATCTCCAGTTATCTGAAAAATTTGATTAGAAGAATCGTGAATGTGCATTAAGTTCAAGAATACTTACTATCTGATTCTATTGGTATGTTTCAAAGGATTTTATGTTCATTACAAAGAAACACTAGCATTTCATATCTCTCTCTCTCCCTCTCTGCTGTTATCTTTGACATGAAACAGTCATATGTAAAAAATGTAGGGCATATGTATTACAAATAAATCCATACTGAAAACTACTGTAGTCTGAAATCCCAATGTACTAAAATTAATATTAATTGTTAACAAGCCTATATAAACTCCAATAACAGTGAACAAAATAAATATGTAATATATTTAATTCCTTTTTGCATTGTGTCAGTTCGTTTTAACAATTACAGTTTATTTTTATTCTAGTGCAATACAAAATGCATAATTTCACATTTTGGAAGGAAACTCCTTCAATAATTATAGTAATATTTTGTCTTTTAAAAATTTTTAATAACATTTAAATCCTCTGCTATTAAAAAAAAAATTGAAAACTATTTTTGAATTTAACTTTTAGGGATAAATTTATAATAGCCCCACTTGACTTCAAGAGAAAATTGACAAAAATGCCAGTCTGTTACAAAATATTTACAAATAAATATTTCAAACAAATTTCATCTTAAACTGCATTTTTAGTAATTGTTTTAATTCACTGTTTTCTCTATTGAATGATGTGGTCAAAACTCATATTTTTAACTCTTCATGTGTGCAAGACCTTGATTAATTTGGAAAAATGTATATCATATAATATATCCACTGTAACAGACTGACATTCCTAGGAAACTGGGAAAATTAAGCCTATCAATTATGGATTAAAAAACAAAACATGCATATTGTGACTATTCCCTGCAGCCATAATCGCAGAACACGTGTGAATGGCTTGATCATAAAGATGATTGTTGGCATCCATTGTTACACCTATGTTAGTGGATATATGTGCCAGCGACAAGTTCTTTTGACACCACAGCATGATTGTTACACCTGTGCAAGTGAACACGTGTGTTGTCAGAAGGTTCTTGGACATTGAAGCCACTTGAATAAGTTTGCGACACCTGTGGTGGTTTGAACGTACAACTGCTTCTGGAAATTTCCTGCCACATGATCAACAGATATAAAATGCTGAATGAAGCCCCCAGCACAGGATTCAGTTTTGATAGGAAAAATTTGTAACGAGCAATAGTAGTTATTGCCACAACGAACATTGAAAGGATACTACAAGGCAGAATTATTCTGAAAGCATTGAAGAAAGACAGTTATTTGGAGCTCATTCTGATTGTAATCAGTTTGTGGAAGAAATAGAGTTTGTTGGAGTGAAAGAGAGTGTTGTTACAGTATCTACGGAGCTATGATTGCTATGATTAATGCTGTCTGAAATAAAATTTTGGTAACAAGAAAGGCGCAATTCAAGATTTTAGTGTACCAGATTTAAAGATGATTAACAAACAACAGAGGCAAATTCCAGAATAAAGAAAGATGGGGTGAGCAACAATTGTAACTACATAGACAAGTCATTTCTGTGTAAATGGATTGTTGCCAATGTAAAGAATGTTTAACCTGTCAAGCAAAGGATACTGAAGGAGACTGGCAAATATTATTGGAGATGATAAACTGAAAACACCTGTGGACAAATGGTATTATTCATTTATGAGACCTGATCCTTTAATTACAGAGTACCATTGTATCCCCATAATAGGTATGTTAACTGGTAAAAATTAGACCTAAATTTCCATTATTAATATTCATTTTGATGCTTTTCAGTGTCTTCATTTGTTTATTTTTAAAGCAAGAGCAAATGAGCTACAGATTTGTCCATGGCTTAAGAATTTTTAGGGATATCTCTCTGAAGAAAATTATATTTTGGATATTAAATTAAAGAGCTGTTCATGAAGACTTAGAACCTAACCAGAAACAGTTGTGCAGTGGGCTCTATTACAGAAATTCCTACCAGGATAAACAGATACTGAAAAGAAACAATAACATACGACAACTTTTCTGCTTATGGAAAACTGCCTCTTATGATGATCTATCCATATGAAAGAGTTCTCCATGGTAGCATGAATGGAACTTGTGGTGTTGGTACATTGAAAACTTTATGTATCACCAATCAAATCTTTTTTGAGTATAATGAATTCCTAGCATGAATTCAAATAAATAATGTGCACTTCCAGGTTTCTTCAATGCTGTCCTGTATGATGTTCATGTAATAGTTGCACTTTAAACATAAAATAAATCCATTATCCTCTTTGGATGTTTTGCGTAAAAACCTCCTTGGCAGTTTTACTTTAGAACTAAAAAAAAGAAAGTGTATGTATCTTAAAAATGCGGCACAATTTTTCAATTGCAAGTAGGAATGTAATCTATAACAGATTTATTTCCACATTTGACCCATGTATATTATCAGGTCTTATGGCCAAATGAATCATCAAAGAGTTACACATGGATGAACGTGAGAACGCCCCCAAGGAAGTATGAAAAGATGGTTGGGCTAATGAAACAACATTGAGATCAAGGAGAAAGTCCGGGAAGAACAGAAACTTCTCTGGAGGACAGCAAAAGAGAATAAAGCAGGAAAGAAAGAAAAAAAAAAAAAACTAATACAAAAAGCAGAAAGTAGTAAAGATCCAGTTTGGTAATTGAAAATGAAAATCATTTAAGATACCATATAATCACTCATTCTTCTGAAGACCTAAACATGCCACTCTATTAGAGGAAAAATTCTGACTTTGACTACAGTCAGAATGAAAACAAAAATTGCCAAACTGAGATCACAGAAATATTCAGAGGGATATGTATGCAATTGTGAAATATGGAGTCATTTCTGCCAAAGCAAAATGGTTCCCATTGGTTTTCTTTCAGACATAGAGATGAAGAGTCAGTTAGGATGGTTCAGTTGGTTAGGCATTGGCCTTCTGATCCCAAGGTTACAGGTTCAAACCTGGCCCAGACTGATGGTTTTTAAGTGCACTTAAAAGCAACAGCCTCATGTCAGTATATTTATTGGCATGTAAAAGAAGTCCTGCAGGGCAAAATTCCAGCACCTGGTGGTAATGATATGATCTTCTACTTGACAGCATCATTAACAAACAAAATATTATTATATTAGCAGAAGGATCCAAAGTACTCTTTTCTTGCCAAATGGAAGAAAAGCTGCTGGTTTTTAAGTGACCAACAAAAGATGATGCAGAATTTGTTGGAAATCATGATACAAGCTATCCTGCCAGAGCCACCAAAAAATGTATGAAAAAGACTGTTTAGTTAGTTTTAAATTCTGTGTTAACAAGTTTTCTGACTTTAAGGAAAAATAACCTAGATATGATTTTAAGTCTCAGGTTTTTGTAAACTTTATGAAGTCTTAGAGGGTTTATTTTTTTCTCTTCAATGTTACAATATTTTTATTGTAATATATTGACTAAAATGTTAAATTTTGGAAAATTGATTGCTGAGTCTCTTTAATTTTCTCATCTGTATTTCTGGAGATGTTTTAAATTGGTCATCTAGTGCTAAGTTAGTAGTTTCTGGAACATGGCAGTCAGTTATTGAGCATATTTTCAAGAACTAGTTTCTAATTTTTTACTTAAAACTGAACTACATTACTATATTTTACCCTGTTGATTGCTAAGCATTTTAAAAAGGAGCTCATAAACTTCTTGAATGTAGCTTATGGAGATTAAACTTGTAAAAAAGTCTCTTAAATGAGCAACCACTGGCTGGAAGACTTAATTAACATTTTCCATATAAAGGAAAAACTTGAAAATTGTTTTCCATACTTAGAAGAAGCTGAACCTAAACACACAGATGTGAATCTTTTTCTAAAAATTTGTTTTCCCCTTTTTTGATTCAGGCAGCAGCCTCAAAACATTTAAATCTCCAGTAAAACTTAGTAGCAAATTTTTTAATGTAGTACATTACTTCCTTTATAGATAAATAATAAAAAAAGGAAAACAGAAAAGACAGAAGCTTTCTAACATCTTCCATCAGATGATGCAATTATGTTCATGAAAATGTAATTGTAGAACATGGAGCATTTTGAAATCTGTTATTGCTATGAAAACAGTTAATACACATTGTATAATTTATTGAACTTTACATTTGTCCTGCAGTAAGCTTTTGTATATCTCTTACATTTTCCAGTTATAAAAAATGAATGGAATAAAGGGGACTTCAACTATTCACAAAAAATTGAGGAAATTATACTTTATTCCTAATGCCGCTTTACCCAAAATTGTTAAAGCTGCCTTTGAAAGGGGGGAAAAAGGCAAGAAAGGAAAGGGATGCAAATCTGATGTTCTCCATTCACATAACTTTCTCTATCTGTTAAAGAAACTATTCTTACACAAGATTATTCTTTTATCTACATCATGCTAATCAAGATAAAACATTACCAGAAATGGTCTTATTATTTAGTTCCTTACAAGTAGAAGGGGAATAAGGAATTACACTAGGCTAAAGCAAGTCAAATCTTTTAAAAGATGTCGTTATACATTTGTTATTGAAATTTGGTTCTATTTCCAAGGCCAAACCAAAATAAAATATACCTACATAAAATGAAAGACAACTTCCCATCGGAGAAAAGTTTAAATAGGACCAATAACTAGAAATATCTTGGAAATGGTTAACTCTACATACTAAAAAACAAAAACCTACAAATGAGATCTACATGTTTTGAGTAGTTTGTTTTTATCTATTTTTTATAGTTTACCAGTTATACAAAAGTCATCCAGTATGAAGAGATGTTCTGAGGCTATTCCCAAAAAAAATCATGATATACATTTTGTTTGTAATAAGTCTCTTAAACATTTGGTATTTTAATCAAAATCATTACAGCCATTTTTGAGAAAATCACAATTTTCAAAAAGTGTTCCATGTGAAGAGTAGTTAGGGGTGGGGAGATTTTCCTAAAAACTGTGTGGCCTCCTTGAAAAATACTGAACTTAAATACCTAGTTTCGTATTTAACCACCCTTTATTTTTGAGTTGTGCTGTCCAAGGACACACCCACACAGATCTTTTTCTAACGTTTATTCAGGGGTCCTCAAAACATGTATTTCTGCTGAAATATCAGTGTCAAGTTTTTGGGTGGAACACAATACCTTCTCTATCTACTATGTACATATGTGATAAAGAAAATAAAAAGAAAGTCCATTTACCAAACTTTTTGAAGGAACTGTTGACAAATGAATTATTACAAATTCTCATTAGAAAGCGTGGGGGAAGGGGAAGTGAAAAACTACCTGAGCATAGCAAGATTTAAAAAGCTGATGTGTTCCATTCACATGACTTTCTCTACATTGCTGTAACAAATTATTATATACTATATGATAATCGAGATAAACATTAGCAGAAATTATGTGAATTACTTCCCTCCTTGTAAATAGAAAGAAAATAAGGGAATACACTATGCTAAAGTGATAGCCAAATCTTTTAAAAGCTAGCTGTCATGTGGTTGAAATCTGTTTCTATTCAATGGCCACTAGTTTACAACTTTCCGTGTGAGAAAAGTTTAAGTATTTAAATCTGAAATATATCTCAGAAATGGTGAAATCAAAGAAAAAAAAAACATATATGACATAAATTGTGCCTTTTAACAAGGTCTAGATTTTTTTGTGTAGTCATATCTTTAATATACAATATTTTAATCAATATCATTATAGCCATTTTTGAGAAAATAAAAATTTTCGAAACTTTTTTCCATCTAAAGAGTAGTTAGGGGTGGGGGAATTTTTTTTCAAAATCTTTGTGTTGCATCCTTGGAGAAGATACTAAACTTAAATATCAAGTTTGATATTTATCGTGTTCACAGACACGGACACACACACACACATGGACCTTTTTCTGAAAATGCTTTTTTTTTTTTATATAGGGGAACCTAAAACGTCTATTTCTGGTGAAATCTCAGAATCAAATTTTTGGGTAGAATGCAGTGCCTTCTCTATACACTATGTACCTACATAGTATGTGTAGAGAAAGTAAAAACTGGCCAATTTTTAATGTCAGCTTAAGTGAACATTGTTCATTAATACATTGTTGTGTTATTATAAAGTCTGTCAAATTCTTACAATATTTCAAAAATACCTAAAAAAGTTAATATAATAGTATCATTCATTCCACAATTTTCTTAATTTGGATAACTCCAAGATCCTAACCACTCCTAAAAAAGCGATGATTATTAGCATTTATATGCAATTTCCCCAAGTGTCTACAGCTTGCAAATTAAGTCAAGGTTCAAACAATAGGAGCTTTCTCTGACATTGCTCCTATATTAGATACCTTTTTGCATCAAATATGTTTTATAAGTTTATAATAACTAAGTCTCATAAAAACTGTATGCAAGTGAAGAGGAGCAGTACTTCTCAATTACTTCAGAACCACTTAAAGCTAAATTTCTGCTTTATCTTAAAATTTTGTAAAACAAAGAAATACCTTTGAAATACCAACAAACACCAAGACATGTTCATACACTTAGAAAAGCATAATCTCTCTGAGGTTCTTAGAACATGTACCCATGTGTATGAGGACAAAATTTATAATTTTGAATGAAGTACTTATTATTATTATTGCAGCATGTTGTTCTGTGTCTAGCAGCCAACGAAGGATAATGAATAAATTGAGAAATTTGCACAATGTGTATATATATTTTTCTCAACAAGATTCATTTATGCGTTACCTGCAAAATATTGCATGGTATCTATCATATAGTTCACCACAGCGCTCACACATGTGTCCTAGTCTTGGTGACTGGTATCTTGCTTTGCAGCATATCAGATGAAGGAAACTATGCTTTGCGAACCTGGTCATCACATGACTTGAGATCATAGTTTGGTCTTGTAGTATTGTTTGCAAAGAACTATCCAGATTTCTTCTATCTTTTAGACATGATTTCCTTCTGTGATCACCTTGGAGTTTGTTGTGGCAGGGAGTAAGAGTCTTATTCTCATCTCTTTTATATGAAATTGTTCTCTTGCCAAGACATATACTAAGCTGAGAGAGTATGCTTGGAGACACACAGCGCTTTCTTTACATAAAATGTTTTAACTTTCTCCAGTTTTGACAATTCTTCTTCAGTGAGGTATAGATGTTTTCTATTCCATTAGTGGTGACAGGTAATACTTTCACATTGAACAGTTTTACTATGGTTTATAATGATGATTTTCTGAGGTGTTTGTGATTCCAGTATTATTACCTACATTGATTCCATATTTAATGTGCAATGAAAATTTGTCTCAATCACTGAAGAATTATTGTCAGATATTTCACTTGTGTTATTGTGGCAAGAGATTTCAATCCATAAAAAAAGTCTGCTTGCTTTCCACCTCTTCCAAGTGTTACAGACATTGTATATTTGTCAAGAGATGCCTGCAAATCTTCAGCTTAAGTTGAGGCCATTCACAATGCCATCCATTTAGATGTACACAATAACGTTACCTGAGTGTAGTACCTCTATTATATCTCTAATGCACACTGTAGAACACCTACTATCTGCCTTTTTGATTGGGAGCTCTTATTTAGGAGCGCCCATCATCTATCTCTATAAAGTTTTCACTCAGTATGCTTATGATATTGCATAGATAATTTTTATGCCCAATCATGTTTTCTAGTTTTATCATGATGGCGCTACTGAAAGCTTTTGAAAAATCCACAAAGACAATGTGAAGTTTCCCTTTTGGTTTTGAGTGCACATAATCTACATTTATCTTTTTGTAGACATTGAAAGGTTTGAATAGTGCTTCTGCCTCTCCAACAACCAAATTGTTCTTTGGGCAAATGAGAATCCACTAGCTGTGTGAGTCTTCTTGATAATACAAGATCCTGAGTCAACTCTTTGATGTATTAACTGTAAATTTTATTGGGACTGACTACCTTCCTGTCCTCAGCTCTTTATTATAGATAAAAGTAAAAGTTTACATTGATTACAGAACGGCTTTATAAATTTTTCCAAGGTTAAGATGCACTTACTGTTTAATTTGTGCCAAGTTACTATTTAGAGTGGTTTCATAAGTGCTTAGTGTTCAAGTAATTGATATTGTAATTTTTTATTAATTTCCCATAGACAAGGCTGGGTATAGAGCAGCTGCAACTTTGTTAACCGCCAAATTATTTAAGGTAAGTTGTTGACATTCCCAGTCTAATCCTGTTAAAGTAGGACCCTATTAAGCCACAAAGCATAGCTTAATATGAAGGGCCTTAAGTGTAGCCTCTGGTTTTGAGATTTGCACAAGGTTAGGTTTTGTATGCATGGGTGTGTGTATTAACTAGATTGAAATATTGGGTATCAATGTATTTGATTTAAAAGAATATGAGGTGACCAGTGGCCATCATGCTGTAGCCAGAAATAACAGGGTCCTCTGGTTTCGAGATGTGCATGAGGTTAGACTAGGTTAGGCTTAGTGCATGTGTGTAAGAATTAGGTTGAAATAAGAGGAAAAATGAAATTTCAGAAAACTAAGTGTTTTTGAAAATGCAGTGTAAATTAGGGGTTTTGGAGAAAAACAAAATAAAATAAAATCTGCTATGTCAAAAGTAAACTTTTTCCTTACTTCTTTCACTGAGAAAATATTAACTTGTTTTGAGTTTTAATTACATTTTGTCAGAAAACCCTTTTACGGCATGCATTTCTTGATCGCAACAATGAAGTTAGGTTTTTTCCCCAATGTTTTTAGTGATTTATCAATGAGAGATAATGAAGAGCACATGCCAATGACATAATAAAAAGCACATGGCAAGTTGTCACATGGATAAGGCAAAGTGAAATGGTAATACCTGCAGACATACCTATATGCTGATAATTTCCAAAGTGATACTGGACAAACAAATATATGGCTGCAAATAACTGCTCTTTAGTCCTTCTGACTATTGATATAATTACCAACATTTTAATCTTGAAATAAGTAGACAAGCATGACTCTTGAGTCAGTAATAAGTCATGACGAAATCAATGCATCTTCTAAAGTTTTTATATTACTCCTTATATTTACTTTAGATTAATTACAGGGGGTGGGGGTTATCTCTGATACTTGTCCTGCATTTTGGCACACACTTAAGCATAGTCCAATGTAGAGGCCTTAAACTGCAAAACATAGCCAAGAGATGATATTAGGAGAAGAGTAGTGGAGCAACTGCAGAATGATGACAAAGCATAGCCAAGGGATCTGCCCATCTAAAACCCCAATTGCATGACAAGTATAGGAGAAACTCCATTACAGAAATGGAGGTAAGAGTAGGTCTATTGAGTCAAATATGATTTGGATAAATTGCTTTACTTGTCGTACATTTTGATGTGTACTTAAGTGTAGTCCAATGGTGTTTGCCACAAAGTATAGTCAAGCGATGGTTCTAGAACGACAGGAGGGGAGTACTTCAACCAAAAGCCATAAGTGTGGAATGAGATAAAGCATAGCTGAGGGATTGGTCCATCTAAAATCCCAGTCATTAGCATGGCAGGTAAAGCAGAAATTCCCACAACTCATGTTGCAGTTTCTCTGTAATTGTTGCACAGATGATTGGGGCTTAAGAAATAGCCCAATCCTTTGGCTACACTTTGCAGCTTAGGGCCCTATGCATGAAGGATGGATTCAGAGGATGGTGTCCATCCTCTCCTCCCTGAGCAATATACACATGTACAGGTTGCAATATAATAAATCTCCAATAAAGTTTAAAAGGCTGAACACAATATCAATAAAATAAATATGAACTTAAATAAAATTGATTTATGTAACAAATAAATATGCTGTATGCTTCCCAAACCTGAGTCTTGTATCTTTATATTTGCTGGCTTACTTGGGTCGGCTAAGTCGAGAGGGTGGGTGGAGAGCCTGTTACCCATGAGGGTCACAGTTAAAACAGTTATGAGTCTGATGGTTGTGTTATTGTGTCATTAGGTTAAGAATATGTTTACTTTTTTATGCAGTTTGATATTATGAAATAGAACATTTCATAATTAAGAGATTAAGATAATTTTTCTGCATAAGCAGAATTAAGCAATGAAAGATATTTGACTATACTACAAGAGCTTACACAAGTTGACATTATATACTGCCATCATCATTGTGCTCTAAACAGATTTGGTGGGCAAAAACACAGAAAGATGGCCTTTATTATTTAAATAAAATTGCATATAGAGATAGTTGCACATGGCTTAATTTACCGTTTTTTTTAATATATTTGGTGAAGATATATTATGACTATCTCACACACACACACACAAGCATGCTCTTAAGAAGTAGTTTAAGTGGTGGGTAAAACTACCTCTGGTGATCCATATTTGAAAGTGTTGTAAACATGAAGTTGTTCAGATGTGAAATGCGCCAGATTGCAGAGGTTTTGATTTCTTTTTGGGATCACTGGAGTTTTAGCTTCACAGATTCCTTGGTTATGCTTTGCGGCTTAAGGCCCTTCACCTTGGATTAAACTTTGCAACTTAGGGCCCTAACCATTTATAACGTACCGGTATATAACTACGTACTCTAATGACAGAATAACAGATGTACCAAATTCAGATCACGTATTGAAGTAACGCCAAATGGTATCCCAAAATCTACATTTTCAAACATAATTTCGGGGAGGAAACCCCAAACTATCTGTAGCGCCCCCTTCCTGGTCCGCCCTTGCTCAACATTGGACTAGGCTTAGGTGCGCGCCAAATATCGGAGATTACCCGTTATATTTTCTTACTTTCAAACTTAACAGGAGACTTTCCAAAAACTAAATAAAATTGCCAAATCGACATGATTAGACAAGTTCAGTTGATTACTTACTGATACAGCAAACCACAAAGTGTTCCAGCAGCTATCACTCCTAAAGCAAAATAATTCCTATATCTGCCAACTACTGTTCCTTTTGTACGTCTTGGTTTGCGAATTTCTTTTATGCCTCTATCCGCCATAGTTGGTGTTTTTTATTTTTCATCACTTATCCGTATGTATCCATAAAGTCAACTGGCACAGCTACACGCATATTACACCTTAAGGTGCTACTTTTACTGTGCCATAATTCAGTTCACTATTTTAAACAGCAAACTCACTATATTTTTATATTTAAGTCCTTAAAATCTTTCGTAACGCGCTGGTTGCTCCGTTAACATATACATGTATATGTTATGTATTTCAGCAGGAAATGTAATGTAGCGTTTCGTGTTTACTGCTGATCGTGTATTAAGCATACCCACACCAAAACATGTCACATTTCATGATACTCTTATTTCTTTTATTGCATCACTTTAACAGAAGAGAACAATTCTATGCCGCTTCCATAAACTTAGGCGAAATCTATAATTTTCATTACCATTGACCAGCTGTGAAACAAATGACACACGAAGAACGGCAAACGGTCTGCTGATTGGGCATCATCCTTGTGAAGTTTGTTGTGTCTGGTTAGGTTGTGCGTCATTTAATATCCGGCAGTTACAATAATAAACCTAGTAAATTATTACAATTAGAATATGTTTACAAATATTATGATAAGCGTGAGCCATAACAGTGTAAATAAGACGATGTTTCTGCATGCTTTAATGCCTTCGAGACATTAGGATATCATGTCTCTAATGTGGAAGGGTGTGCGAAGAAGAGAAAAGTGTTCTTTGAGCCTTACGTGATGCATCATTAACCATGTATCATTTTTATAATGAGTGCGTGAAGGCTTTTTGTCACTGGCTCATAGTATTCACAACAAATCAAAATGGGCTGTATATCCAGCAAAAAGGATATAAATGATCGTCATCCCAATGTCTTTCAGGTTAGTACAATTATGATGATGCTACTACCTAAGTGCTGATAATAAACTGTTTTGATGACATGAATTTATCTTGATTTTGTTGATATAGGTGATGAATGTAGATGACCAAGGAAACCGATTAAGTCCCGGGCAGTTGGAAATCACAGAAACGGATTTAGTTTTATACCAGCGAAAAAAAGCACCAGTAAAATGGCCCTTACGTTGTCTCAGACGCTACGGATTTGATGCAGAACTATTCAGCTTTGAATCTGGACGTCGTTGTCCAACTGGTCCGGGCATTTATGCTTTCCGTTGTCAGCGAGCAGAGCAGCTTTTTAATTTACTTCAAACGCATATTCAAGTCCGAAACAACACAGGAGAAGATGCCATTTCTAGGGAATTTTCCGTCTCTTCTGCTGCTCCAGGTCCAGTGGTACCCTCCCGAGTTGGCGTTGGTGACGCAAATTATCTGGAGCCCTCAGCACTAAGGTCGGGTGTTAGAAGCAATGCTCCTGCAAACATTCGTTTTATATCACAGAATGGTGGAGGTCCAACACGCTTAAGTAGTGTTGGCAGCAACAGTAATGGCCCTCTGAGTCCTCAAGGAACAGCATCTCCTTCTCCTCCTCCACTTAACACTGCTCCTTCCATACCTAGCAGCAACCCCAGTGTGTATTATGCTAATGAAGAACTGTTTTCCTCGGCTGCACCAGAACCAGCAGAGCAGCAGAGGGCAGCACGTCAAAGTTATGTCAATAGTGATATATCTGCTCTAGATACTACCAGCAAAACAATTTGTAGGTTAAGTGTAGGCAGTGGCGATAGCACAACACCAAATAACTGCAGTGCAGAAACCACAAATTCATGTGCACAAGTGATATCAGCTCCATCTTACATAAATATAGACTTAAACAGTGCTGGTGGAGGAGGTCCTTTGTCTCCAACATTCAGTGTTGAAGGAGAGGCCAACTATGCTCGTTTAGAGTTAAATGATTCTCAACAGTGTCACTTGTATATGAATGTTATTCCAGGACCAGAGAATGGAGTAGGAGCAATAACAAGTGCTACAGTTGCTGCAGTAGTGGCTGTAACAGGCCCAGCTATGGAAAAGCCGTCCAGTACCTCTGCTATCCGCCCCAAACAGCCGGCTCTTCCATGTTTTGGTTTGCAGCAGCCAGAATGGGAAATGGATGAGCCACGCCATTGTTATGCAAATTTAGACCCAGGAGAAATAGAAGTGGCCAGAAGTCATGTACCAAAACGATTGCCTGGCAATGAGCGACCCTCTCCTTTACCTTTGCTTAACTCAGCCACAGCCACACAGTCTCAGCAAAATCCTCTGACTCCACCTCCTGGTGGGATTAGGACAGTAAATTATATAGTGCTGGACTTAGACCAAAGTAAAACATCAGATTCAACATCTGTGGCAAATGTTAGTTCTTCTCAGCAAGCAGCTCCTTCTGCTCCTACTACTAATCTTCCACCAGAGTCACCTAGAAGAGCATCAGAGGGATATGCAACCATAGACTTCAATAAGACGGTAGCATTATCCCACTCTGTGAATCCCAATGTAGACAACGACAGTGAAGGTTCTCGCAAAACAAGACACAATTCCACAATCAACGATCTTACAGTAAATGCAACAAGACTTAGTAGCTCTGAATAAATCTGTGCACTGACTATAATAGGTGTAGCTGTGATTTTTCATATAAAAGATGCTGTTCGCTGTAAATATGAAGAAAATGTGTCTGCTTCCCCCTGGCCTTGTATGTGATGTGTGAGTGTGTATGTGTGGCATGTGAATGAATGTATGCATGTTTGTTTAAGTAATTTGAGTTTATAAACCACATCGAAGAAATAATGTGCATTAAGCAGTTAGCAGAAAGTATGAATGAGATGTGTACTCTGTGCTTTTGATCACATATTTCTGGAAAATTTAAGAGAAATACTGTTGAAGTTGCTGTCATACACATAAAGGTGAATAGTACCTACTCTGTTTACTTAAAGCTTCAATGTTCTTTGTGAGGAACAACATTAAATGGAAAACTATATAGAGCGTTATAAGAAAGCTTATAAGTACAGCGAGTTTTATAACAACTGTTTTGTTCCAAAAATGTAAAATAGAAACTAGTTTTTTAGTTTAATTTTTTGCCAAAAAAAAAAAAAAAAAAGAAGAGGAGAGGAGAAAACTGAGCAGCATTCTTGGTTTAGAATTGAGTTTAATATGATTCTCAATAAGTAATCTAGCACAGCTCCCTGTTTTTGGTTAAGTATGTAGTAGAATGTTATACAAGTTGCACAAGTTTAGATTTTATGTAAATCAGTAATTTTAATAATTACCTGCGGTCTAAAAGCATTTTTATCATTAAGACTTACATTATAAACAGGAACTTTTAAAGCCTTTAGCTGTGATATGGGTTCTTTGATTGGAGATTTAAAAGGTTTTCGGCATGTTATTTTGAGAAACCCTCTAAATTTTCAGCATATAAAAAGAAAACAACAGGTAAGCAACATACACAAATGCTAATAGTTTCTCCATATATTGCCAATTATTTTATAAATAAAGCTTTTAAAGATGCACAATGAAACATGTAATAAATGGTAGTTTGAATTATTCCTGGAGATTGAAGAGATGATTGCATGCAAGTGCATTTTGCAAGCTGGGAATAAACTATTGCTTTCAGACCATATATTATATGTAATTGCCCTGTAGTGATATGTATTGTGCATCCATGCATGTACAGTCAAAATATTGGATGATAGGAAAGGCTGAATGTTGAAATATGTCTTAAAGATATAACTGCCTGTGATATCATTTACAATATTTATTTCAAAACTGAAATGCACAGTAAAGAATGTTGGAGACTAGTGGGAAAAAGAATGTAAGTCATGTGGCAAATATAGAAGAAAGATGCATTTAGGATAATATTAATATAGATGGAAATATTTGTTTTAATTGTCTAAAATAGTGCATTCTTACATTGCTAAACTACAGATCACACATATGTGTGCTTCATGCACTATTACACTGGAGGGTTTTCCATTCTAAAATTCCCACATTATTCATAAGTAATAGTAACATTTACTATATTAACTATTAACCCTGTTCTAAGTTGTGTTGAAAGGATTACTAACTATATAGGGACATTTCTGGCTATTTCAAATGAAATTTCCATTCACGCACATCATTTAATTTGTGTTTTTATATGACCTTAAGTTTATCTATCATGTGGGGATTATTCCTATAAACTTTACATTTGCAGTTTTGATGTATCTATTTAACATATCTTTGTCCAAGTATGAAGTTTTAGGTAGTCATTTCTATGAACTAATATGAATAATATAATGTAATTCTCGCACAACACAGATGTCTTGAATAAGCTTTCACTTTTGAAATGCACAATGGAATATTTCAGTCTTTACAGCACAAAAAGAAAGCAGATAGTTAACATTACAGACGATCACCCAGCCATTTTGAGTAGTGAATCATTTGTGGTATGAGTACATGAGACACTTAACTGAGGTCACTGTAGTGTTAGTAAACTATGCATATATGGCCTGGCTATACATGAAACATGTATTTAATACATTAAGAAATGTGTACAGTTATAAAGATATTGTATTTAGGTATCAGAAATGAAATTGCTTAAAGTGTAATATTGCTCACACTTTCTTTTATGCAAGTCAAATGCACAGTTTTTATCAAAAGTCATAGAACAGCTTCTGCAAGCATCCCAGTCTTGTTACTGCTGACATTTAATAGTGTGTATCTGTCCTTTCGTTATAGCAGATGGAGCATAACATTCTGACGGGATCCTCTCTCAAAACTAGTCAGTTATATGTAAACAAAAACTATATTAGTTGTAAACCATAATAAGATTTACAAACTCTATTTATTTTGGAGATTAAATAAATTTGAAAGGGAACTATTTTTACAATAGAGTATTAAGAATCTTAATAAGTATACATCTGTGCAAGATGAAGTGAAGTCTCTTAAGAAATCTGTAAGTATGCCTTCTGCATAAAGGTGCAACATGTAAATCAGCAAGCCAGTGGCAAAATCAATGAAGGCCTCTAAGATATTTACATGACAAATGAAATGTTTATCTTGAATTTACTGGGAATAGCCTCTGAAGTCCTCATCATTTTGAATGACTTTGCATAACTGGTAAACTGTAAAAAATAAACAAATCGTACTGCACAAAAAATGTAAATCTCATTAAAACAATTCAAAATCTTCTCGGGCTTCAGATACATTCTTTTGTGCAGTTAACCATTTCTAAGGTATACCTTGTTTTTGGTTTAAATTTTCCAATACTTATACTTTTCTCAAGTTATTCATTTTTCCCTCTTTTTTTTTTTTTAAGAGAACCAAAGTCCCATATCACCGCTCTTAAAAATTTAACAACCGGTTTAACCTAGCCTATTTCCATGTACCTAAAAGGATGAAGGTAATAAGATAATTTTTCTAATAATGTTTCTGTTGATTAGCATGCAGTAGATATAATAATAAGCTTTTGTAAGAATAGTTTGTTGCAGACTAGATAGAGAAGGTCATGTGAATGTAATACAGATTTTTTTTTTTTTAAATACAGAATTTAAAAATATCTGATACATTATCATTTTGGGCTTTAAGCTCATGAACATTTTCTGCATATTTATCCCGGGTTTAGTTAATTTGGCATATTCAAATTATAATAGCAGTTTTACCAGACCAAAATGCCAAGACAAACTAATGAGCTATTTGAATTATTTAACTACACTCCATGTGTGTCATCTCAACTTTTTGTTATATCCTATCTGTTAAACTATCTCCATTATCCTTTTCATGTTGCTTTAAAACATTGGACATTAATGGTGAAAATTCAATTTTTTGCAATATTAAAAGTGTATGTGTTACATTAAGCTCTTAAATGTTGCATACATGGAATTCATGTTTAGTTTACTGGTATTTTATACTTTTTTTTTTTTTTTTTAATCATGCCAGATTAATTTTAAATGAGTAAGATGAATGGTGTTCCAGGCACTATTTCTTTATGATACTCAAAATTCTTCATAATGAACCATTTAGTGTATGTATAACTAGGATGGATACTGCAGATTTATTTTAGACTTTCTCATTGTTTCTTAGTTCAGAGTCTTTGTATGTTCTGTTTTCCATTTGCACCATTTACAGTAAATGTGGTGCTTATTACTTCTCATAATGTCTAAGTGTTCTGAAAAGGCGCGTACAAAATTAAAAAAAAATATTAATTCACTAGTTTACTTTAAGGGTCTTTTTGTGGTTTTCAATTAAGAGAAGTGATAAGTTTCAAATACAATGTTTTTTCTTCCATTTTTAAATGATACTGAACGATAATACAACTTAAACAATTGATTATTTTGAGGGGGGGGGCTTTACCATCCCACAATTCTTACAACTAGCTGTTGTAACAGATGTGTCTAAATGCACATTTCACCCTCTGTTTAATTCAGGTATCCAGAAATATTAGGAGAGCTCCCAGTGTTGTATAACATTGGTAGGTGGCTTAAAATCAGAACTCAACTCTCTAAAATGAAAAATAGCTGTTAATAAGCTTATGTCTACATTGTGTATATTAAGATGAAGCAACAGTACAATAAATAATAATTTGAAAGGGAAAATTGAGCAACCAGAAAAAATCCTGTGCAACAGTTACTTTTTCTGTAAATTAAAATTGAGATTTATGGACACTAACTGCTGTGGTTCTTAGCATTCCATTTTATATTGGGTGTGAAAGACTGTTTAATATTGCTCAGCATACTCTAACAGGCCTGAGGTCCTTTTACATGCCATAAATCTGCGACATGAGACCAACGGCTTTACTTCCCTTCCAAAGGAAGCCATGCTAAGGATTTTTACACCTGAAAAAGTAAATCATCCTCTACCAGGTTTGAACCAGTGGCCTTGTGAACTAGAGGCTAGCGAGATAACCACTACAGTCTTAGACCATGGAGGACTACTACTTTTTTTGTACAGTTTACCATTATAATTACATCTTGTCACCTTATTTGGAAGTTTAATCTAGCCTAGTATGTATTACTTCCAATTGTTTGCAAAGTTTAATGGCAGTACTATTTCCTGCCACCCAGGTCCACTACTTTTTGGGGAGGGGGGATGAGGTTATGTGAACAATATTCTAAAAACAAATTTATTAATACGTGTAAAAGGAAAACCAGCATATAATGAACATTTTTTTGCAGTAAGATAACAATTATCTACTCCATTTTATGCAAAAGGATGACTTGATTCGTTTTGCCCTAGTCTTCAACATTGACTATTCCAAATATCATTCTAAGTAAGTTAAGTTGTCATTGAAATAACAGTGAGCCTTTTCTTGTACACCAACTGCTACAGTGTTGTTTTGCATGTAAACCTCAACTATATATTACCAAAGAGAATTGTTTAAAGCCAATGTTAGGTCTGCTTTTACAGACCTTAGATTTTTAAGACAGTTGTTTTAAAGGTATTTGTACATAGTAACTGTTGTATGTTGAAACACATGTGCCTGAACATATATATTTTGTGTGACTAAGTATATACATATATATATAGAGTAGTGTTAAATAAAATTATATTGCATACGTAGCAAATGTTTTCTTATGCTGCCTAAACTTAAGTTAGCCAGGAGCTATAAATCAGATAATATTAAATAAAAATGAACCATAGTTATCAATAATTCTTTCATGTTTTACCCAAGTATTTTAACCTATCAATGAGGGAAACTTTCAAATCCTAGGAAACAGAATGCTGTTCAAATGCAGATTTCACTAGATCAGAAACATTATACCAATGTAATAATAACCAATATTGTTTACTCAATTGAAATATACTCTGATGCATATAAACCTGAACCACTTTAATGGGCCATAATTTTTGAAGCAATAATAGGACATGTGCAACTTTAGGAGTATAATATTAACAAATTGGGAGATTACATTGTTCATTGTCCTCAAAGTAAATGTTAGAAGTGTCCTCCACTGGCATCTATACATATCTGCACCCATTTCACTATTTGCTGTGATGTTCTACAAAGAGTATCCTCACCAATGTTGCTTATTTTTTTACTAATAGATTCACAGACTTTAACAGTTATCCGAGGTCTATTCTTATACACACTGTTTTTATGATACCCACAAAACAAAAAGTCTAACAAGTGTTAGGTCAGATGAGGGGTGGAGGGGGCCACAGATCTTTTGAGATTATACAGTTATCAATCTGTCAGTTTGATATCCAGCTGCTCCACAAATATATTGATACCTGTATAATCTACAATGTCTACAGTTGCATCAAAGAAAATGAGGCCAACAATCCTGGTAGGTGACATTATACACTCTACTCCTACCTTTTCATCATGCAGTGGTGTTTCATAGATGAAATGGAGGTTTCAGTATCTGCTGTTTTGTGTGTTGAAGTAGCTCATGAAACCATGCTTCTTCTGTAAACCTCACTATGAAGAGAATGTGTGGATGAGGAGTAAGAAATCTCTGAAACCATTGCCAATAATGCATTTGTTTTTCAATTGCTGCACCATATGCATTCTGTATGGTTGCAATGTTGATTTCTTCGCAATTCTTTAACATGTGCCATGAATAGTCTTGTCTCCTGGCTCAATTGGTGCAACAATTTCTTTGGAGAGTTCACCAAGTGTCTTTCAACATTATCAACAGATTCTGCACACAGTTATGGTCTATGTTTTCCACTCATTGACAAGTATGGTTTTGCAGATTTCTTACTATCAATAAAATTGTTGCCTTTGTTGTAACATTATGCACATTGAAATCTCTATGAAATTCTCATTGTATTGTTATCATTGAATTTGTCTCCCAGTGAATACTGCATGCTTCTGTAACGACTACAAACTTAAGACTGTCAACACTGCTTCCAGAGCCACTGAGGTCATCAAAACAAATTTCACATTTCTACAAACTTTCAGAGAGAAATTATAGCCCATTAAATTAGTTTGATTTTTATGGATTGCATTGTACAATCCTCAGATTATTCAATGAAATAACAAGTGCATATGGAAAACAGCATGTTGTATAAGTACCAATTAAATGAAAACTGGGCTGTAAAAGGGCAAGTCTGAAAAGTTAGCTGTAAAAGATATAAATCAAGATATCTCATGAAATCAATACCAGTGCTAATAATTTTGAATGCTGTTATACCTGTTTAAAATGGAATGGGAAAAAGTGAAAATGACAAGTAGCAGCTACAGGGCTTCCTGTTCTCATTATTGCCTTATGAAGATATTGGAATGTCTTCAAAAAACCATTATCTACTCATCTCAACTAAAATTGAAACTGGATCCTGCATCACAGAGGATTAGTTCCTGATCCTGCATCACAGAGGATTAGTTCCTGTAACTCCTGCATGGAGCATAAGGACTAGACTTGCCAGACATCCCAATTATATGATTTCCTGTATTTAAGGAGGAAGAATCTTCTCCCATATTACTGTTGTATGGGATATCAAAAATATCATATTTCATTCTATACTTAGAATTTTCATTTTGAACTGTGCACATGTTTATTTGGTATATAATAATAATAATAATAATATTTATTTCGTCCAGTTTATCAATACATTGATTTTAGACACGTCATTTCATATATACATTTGTACAAAATCATAATTTATAGCTCATCCAAATCATATAAACATCTATTTAACAGATATGCCTTCAATTTTAAGTTAAATTGTCGTTTTGACACCTCTGCGATTGCTTTAATTTTTGGGGGTAACTTGTTAAAAAGCTTAATTCCTAGATATTGTACATCTTTCACTGATGCAGTTTTATTTACATTACATCTATAATAGTTCATGTTGCCTCTTGTATTGTATTCATACATTTGTTTATTTTTTATTTGTTCACACTTGTCAATTACAAACATTATTGCTCTATAAGCATATAGAGAGTAGATGGTTAGTATCCTTTTATTAATAAATGTCTCCCTGCATGATTCCCTGAATTTTAAATTAAACATGATTCTAACACTTTTCTTTTGATATAAAAGTAATTTGTCCATATGTGTTTTTGCAGCAGCGCCCCATATTTCAATCCCATAGATTAAATGTGGGTAAATACATCCATAATAAATGAGTTTTAATCAGTTGTTTACTTGGTCACAATGTAGCGCTGTTATGTTACAGGAACAGACATTCAAGTCATGTTGAAGAGGGAAGGTGCATGTTAATGTCATATTTATTTAATGTCCTGGCTCAAATGCCTCTATAGAGAATGAATTTTTAATTTTGAAAAGAACATGGAACATTGAAAGCAGTAAACATAGTTTGATTTTGATAAAGTGTGAAATTCAATTCACTCTGAATTATAATGTGACTTACAAAGATTTTTATGACCTTATTAAGAATGATGCAAGTTTTTTTTTTTTGACCAATGCAAGGAGAATTTGCAAGTATGAAATAATATTAGTACACCAAAATATATAGATGACCTAATTGTGCCGGCCCCCATGGCCACGCTCGCTAAAGCGTCTCGCTTTGGTGCTTCGTGGGCAGGGGATCGTGGGTTGGAATCCCGCCTTGGGCATGGGTGTTATATGTTTGTGCAATGTGTATATGTTTGTAAAAGAAATGGTAAAACCAGTAATCAGTAAAACCTACGGGGGGAAATGTAAATAGGGATACAGTACCGGAGTCCTGATCAGACTCTGTTACTGTTTTAAAAAAAAAAAAAAAATTGTCTATTAGGGGCAATTTTATATTCTAAAATAAATAAAAATGGATTACAATTTTGTTTGTTCATCTATATATTTCAGCGAAAAATCCATCCTGGGCCTTCCTTTGAAATGTTAACAGTGTAAGTACTTGTTTAATTTGTATGAATGTGGCTATAAGTTGATATTTAGCCTACAGCAGTATCTTTGGCTCTGAAATGCAGTAGGGGGGATAAGTGTCCTTATTGTCATTCTAAAGTCTGGCAAGTCTAATAGTATTTTCTTGATTGAGTAAAATATCTAGTTTGCTATTTCACTGCTGTATTCAATAGTAGTGAGAGATCAATTCATCATAGATGGCTTCATTAGGAGAAAACTCAAAGGTATGAAAATGGCAGAATTAAGTCCAGGACCTTTACTTTCAAGGTATGGGGTTCTTTTACATGACAATAAATATACTGTCTTTACTACCCTTCCAAAATAATCCATGTTAAAGATTTTTATATCCATCACCCTCTTGCCACGTAGCTTTGAGTATTAGAGGTAAGCATCGTAACCACTACACCATGGAGGATGATAATGCTCATATCAAAGGAAAAGTCATTTATTTGCAGCCTCTGGTCTTGTTAAACTACCTGATCCTTCAGATTCTTGAAATTCAAGAATGTGAATGAGAGTGACACTGTGTCCTTAGTTAAAAAAAAGTCTCATAGCAATAAGGAAACTAAGATTTTTATCATGGCAAGAAGTTACCAACTTTTTTTTCTACCTAGAACAGCATTCTACTAAGGAAGTTAACCCTTGCTCTTACTTAAGTTGCACTTGAGACAGTATGTCTCCATCAATGCCAAAACCAAGATGTAGCTCACACAAGGTATACTGCCAACAGCTGATTGTTGCCTGGCTGTTGATCCTCATCTAACAGGTGAGTGACATGCAAAGTTAGAAAAGCTGCTTCATAAATCAATAATAACTTTTGCTTAACAGCCACAATTTAGATGGCCATGGTTTAACTTAAATTTCTCTGGTCCTAAAGATATGTTAGTGCCTACCGGTCAGCTTCCTCGTCACTGAACTCTCCATTACTTCACCAAGTCCACAAGATTTCAAAAGGTTAACACATGGGCCAGGTTATTTTACCTTCTATTTCAGTAAGTTTATCCTCCATTTAAATGAAATCTCTTACTTGGTGTTTTCACTTCCTTTTTACTTTCTCTAACCATATACACATACAATGTACATAATAGCTAGAGAAGATATTGTATGCTACCCAAAAATTTGATGTCAAGATTTCACTAGAGATATTCGTTTTGGGGTCCCCTGAGTCAAAAAAAAACACTTTTAGAAAAAGGTCTGTGTGTGGACAGCATAGTTCAAAAACGAAAATATTGTTATCTTTTAGGTTGTGACACAAAGCTTTTCAGAAAATCCCCCCAAACAAATTACCCTTTACATGGAAAATTGTTTGAAAATTTTGTTTTTCTCAAAAATGGCACTAACAATTTTGATTAAAATAACATACTAAAGATATTTATATCACAAATAAAATATATATTTTGAATTTTCTAGGAGCAGCCTCTGAAGACCTCTTTATTCTGGTTGAATTTTGCATAATAGTTAAACTGTAAGAGAGAGACAAAACACCTACTGCACAAAAAATGTAGATCTTGATAAAGCACAATTTATGTCATATGTTTTTCTTGTATAGTTGACCGTTTTCGAGATATTCCATGTTGGTTTCATTTTTAATCCACCTAAGTTTTCTCAAATGAGACCATGCAAAGCAAACCAAATCTCAATTGTTTCACACAGCAACCAGCTTTTAAAATATTTTACTGTTGCATCAGCCTAGTGTATTCTCCTATTTTGCTTCTACTTACAAGAGAGAAGACCAATTCTGCTAATTAGCACAATGTAAATAAAAAAATAATCTTTTGTAAGAATAGTTTGTATATGGAACAGATAGAGAAAGTTATGTGATTGTAGAAAAAATGTTGTGTCTGTGAACATGATAACTCAAAAATGAAAAGTTAGTAAAATATCAAACTTTAATATCTAGGAAAATCCCCACCCCAAACTACCTGTTACATGGAACATTTTTGAAAAGTATGATTTTTTCCAAAATGGTTCTAATGATTTTCATTAAAATACCATATATTAAAGATATTTACATGGCAAATAAAATGTATATTTTGAATTTTTGGGGAGTAGCCTCTGAAGAGCTTTTCATTCTGGATGAATTTTTCCTGAATTTTACATAACTGGTAAACTGTAAGAGATAGACAAAAACTTACTACACAAAAAATGTACATCTCATTAAAAAACACACTTTGTTATACATTTTTTTTCATGGAGTTGGCCATTTTGAAATATTCCTTGTTATTAGTTTCAGTTTTTAAATACTTAAACTTTTCACTTCCAGGAATTTGTCAAATCCTGGCAATGCAAAAAAATGGCTTTCAATCACATGGCAACCAACTTTAAAAAGATTTAACTATTGCTTTAGTCTAATGTATTCCCATTATTTCCCTTCTACTTACAAGAAAGCAATTAATAAGACCATTTGTGTTAATTTTTATCTCAATTAAATGAAATAAATAGAATAAGCATTTAACAATACATTAAATGCTTATTACTTCATGTACAGAGATGTATAGAGATTGGAACATATCAGATTTTTTTTTTCATTGTGCCTTTTATCGTTTCTTTCATTTTCTCTCTTTCCTCCTATGTATATAGCAGCCTATAACTATAACATTGTTTTCTATTAATACTGAATGAGAGTCACTCCACAAATTTTGAGAATTGATGTAATAAAATACTAAAAATTTATATTTGGTCACTGATCTTTTCAAAATATTCTCCATTACATTGTATACATCAACTCAAACCATACAATACATTTTCATAACTTTTACTTTCATTTTGGAGAGTATAAAGTTGTGTGTGGCCAGATCTGGATTGCAAGGGAGGATGAAACATATATCTGACTCCTGTAGAAATGGGGTTGTTTCTTGTTTGTGTGGGCTAAGGCAGTACCATGGTGCAACAAAATTACATACAGATTAGTCTTATGGCACTTTTTTCTCAGTTCATTTAACACTTCTGCAAACATTTTGCTGTGTACCATCTGCCAGTAAGTCTTTTGTTCTTCAAGCAGAATCATCACAATGTGGCCACTTGCTGAGAAGAAGGAACAATCATCTCTTGCTATAACTTCTTGTTCACTTCATTTTTGTTGGGGAAGCTTCTCCTGGTAAGACCCAGGCTGATGGTTCTTGATTAGTTTCTGGATCAACTGGTAAATCCCACTTTCATCTTCTGATACAATGTTAAATATGTTTTGAATCTTCCTCCATTGCATTTTTCAAAAATTTCCTGGCACCATTGCACACGTGTTTGTTTCTGCTCCTTTGTGAGGTGGTGGGGGATCCAGCGATTGCCCAGCTTCCCAACATCATATCTTTCTTTCAGGATTGTTTTCACTGCTGATGATCCAATATATAGGGTTTCTTGAATCTGACCATATGTGCAATGCTCTTCCTGCAATATGCACTAATGCTTTTACCATTTCTTCATTAATTGCTGGTGTGGTGGGCCGTCCTGCTTGGTTTCATCTTTGAGGGTATTCCTTCCTCTTCTAAACTCTGCATACCATTAATAAATGGTAGATTGTGAAGGGCAAAGATTCCCAAATGCAGTCTTTCAAGGCATTCTCTCCAAATCAACTTTAAAGTCTAGAAAATCATAGCATTGAAATATGCTTGTGTAAGATCCAGATTCTAGTATATGGCATAGCAGCACCTGCTATACAAATACATGTAGTGCTGATGATGCACATTGTCGAAACTTGCCCAGACTTGCACATATTGCTATCTGAACTTCAGTCTGAAGTTAGCAATAGCTATTTTGGCTTACCACAAGTCATTGTTGTCCATTCTCAAAACTTTTGGAATGACCCTTGTACTCTTGATGAAATACAATTCCAAATGTAATAAATAAATACATACATTTCTTAACAGCTGGAAATAATAATTATTCTGTACTCCAACTTTGTAAAAATAAACTGGACCCCAAATCATATAGACCAGACATGGCATTCTTGTCACCGCATGTCAAGTAACCTGCACCCCACTATTTGCTGTTTGAACATGAAGATTCTTCTACCCAGTGCAGAATACTCCTGTACCTGTACACATTATTATGAGATGTCTTCTATGAGTACAATAGTTGGGAAGATAGGGAAAGAATGGGTTCTTTCATATTTTGTAGAATACAAAGGTAGTGCAATAATCCATTGCATGGTACTCCTACACTTTCCTCGCTTTTTATTTCCTTCCTGAATCTTTCTCCCCTTACCCTAAAAAAAATCATATATATACTAAATAAATACTACCAAATTCAACTTCCCCCTAATTTGAGACTGCCATAAACAAAGCATATTAAACAATAAAATTCTATAAATATGAGGCTGTCCGGAAAGAAAATACCATTTCATTCTACTGCTAGCACAACGCTAATGTTCAGTTCTACATATGTGCACTTGTCTCTGGTTCACAAACTGACTGACACCATTGCAGCTTAATTGTGTTGTGTCTACAGCTGTTAGTGATCGTTCAAAACATTTAAGACAATTTCTGATCCTGTCAATTCTTGAAGTGCATTTACAGTTTTTGAATGCAAGGAATCATTGTTGAAATTGATTGTCAGCTTGTAAAGATTTACAGTGAAAATGTAGTGGCAAACAGAATGGTGGAAAATGGTTTAAACAATTCAGTGATGGATGATCCAATGTTCATGACGAAACATGAAGTAGGCAGCCTTCTGTTGACACTGATGGTTTGGTTGGAGAAGTGAATGAGGTAATTCATGAAAACAGACAATTCACAATAAGAATGCTTTGTGATGTGTTTCCACAAATCTCTAAAACTCTTTTGCATGAGATTGTCACAAAGCACTTAAATTATCACAAACTGTGTACCCATTGGATTCTGAAAATGCTATGGATGTCCACAAAATGAAAGAACTGGACAGTGCCTTGATATTTCTTATCCAATATAGTGGTGAGGGAGATGAATTCTCAAGCAGGATAGTGACTGGTGATGAAACTTGAGCTTGTCATGTCACTCTAGAATCAAAACAACAGTCGATGAAGTGGAGGCACACAGGATTCCCCAAATGACAAAAATTCAAAATATACATTTTATTTTTCAGGTAAATATCTTTAATATATGATATTTTAATCAAAATCGTTAAAGCCATTTTTGAGAAAATAAAAATGGACCTTATCTAAAATACTCAAATTTGTATATAAGAATAAATTACTTATGTACAGTACAGTTGATTTTTCAGTATAGTGAGAGACATTTAACACTGAAAGCTACTGCTTTAATAAATTAATTCTTTAATCTATATTTTCTCCAAAAAAATAAAATGTCAATTGAAGCAAGGTGATATTATTTTAAGTAAAAGCTTAAAGTATTGAGTTTTGTTAGTTCATGTTTCCTGAAATTTAATAAGCATTATTATATTGGAGAAAGTAATTTTGAGTTGTTATATACATTTTAACTTAGTTACTCTAAAAATTTAATTGGGACATGTTTCGAGGAACCTTCATAGCCTAGGGAAGTTAGTGTTAATGTAATGAGTGTACTGCTATCTGGGTCTCTAGTGGTAAACTTGAGGAGATTGTCTTATGGCAGTAATTCAAAATTCATGCTGAGTCATGATTGTTTAAAATGTGGATATTTTCCCATGTTGTCAATTATGTAGCTGTCTTGTTAATACGAGGGTTGGCTGATAAGTCCCGGGCCTCTCAATGAAACAGCATTTAACATTTTTTTTTTGCTTTATTTCTCAACATAATCTCCAGGAAGGTTAATACATTTGTCATATCAGGTTCTAATTTAATTAAACTATCTCTGTAGTGTGATTTATTAAGGTCCTCAAAATAGCTGTTGTATCAATAACCTCATTGTTGCTGTGAAATGTTTGTCCTCCAAGAAATTTTTTGAGGTTTGGGAACAGGTGATAGTCACTGGGTGCTAGATCTGGCAAATAGGGTGGATGATCAGGCAAATTTGAACTTTAATTTGCACATTTTCCCATTGAAATGACTGAACTATGGGCAAGAGCATTATCTACAATGAAACAAGATTTTTTTTTTTTTGCCAAATGAGGTATTTTTCTTTTCACCTAATCACTCAAATGTTGCAGTAAGCTTATGTAGAAGTCACCAGTGATACTTTTACCCTTTTCCAAGAAATCAATAAAAATAATTCCCTGTGCATCCCAGAAAACACTCGCCATAGCCTTGTTAGCTGACAAAATTGGATTTGTCTTTTTTGGAGTTGGTTTACTTGGCACAATCCTCTGTTTTGACTGTGATTTACTTTCTAGAGTGTAGTGATGTATCGAAGTTTCATCCATGGTAATAAGTTGTCTCAAAAATTCACTGGGATTTTTATGATAGAGCCTCCAATTCTTAACAGAAATAGTTTTTCTTTGCAACTTTTGATCAGGTGTCAACAAACGTGGCACCCATCTTGCACAGACCTTGTAAAACCCAAAACATTACTTAAAATATTAGCTGCATGTTCTTTTGATATGTTTACAGCCTCTGCTATCTCAAACAACTTTAATCTGCATTCTTCCAGTACTAAACAATGAATTTTTTCAATAATCTCTGGCGTTGTCACTTCTACAGGGTGTCCAGAGCGAGGCTCATCACTAGTGCTTGTATGTCCTATTTATAGTCTGCAACCCACCTTTTAATCATTGAATATGAAGGGGCAGAGTCTTTGAATGTACCGTCCATTTCCTCCTTGATTTCTTTAGACGTTAAGCCTTTCAAATTAAAGTATTTAATCTCTGCATGTTTTTCCAAACCCCCCATTTTCGTGAAATCTCTATTGTTGTCTTGTTTAAAATGCTGTCATTCGAAAATTAAACAAGCTATTGACCTGTAACTATGGATACTAGAGTTAAACTATACGATGCTACCATCTAGCTGGCCTAGTGGTGCCATATCTGTGTGAGGCCTGGGACTTATCAGCCGATACTCGTATTGTGTTAGGTAGTCCAAAAATGGTATGCTACTGTTGATTTGTCTCTCTGCTTTAACTTCAAGATTCTTGTTTCAATCAGCACTTGGAGGCAGACTAATAAACAATTACAAAAAACAGAAAATGATCTTGGATATTCAACACTAGGCAAAGATATAGCAAATTTATATTCCATGCAGGCATGCATTATAAATTCAGGAACATTTTCCAAAAACAAGATATAAAGTTGGCATCATGCAACAGATACAACCTTAGAAATTTATAAATCATCCTCTGAAAGGTTTAATACCAAAACATAACAAATCAGAAATTTGCCAAATAAACTGTGAAGACTGCCCAAAAGTGTACACAGGAAAGACAAAAAGGAATTTTCAAACAAGATTGAAGGATCATTTAAGAAACTTGAAATTAAAGCAGACAAACAAATCAGCAGTTACACACAATTTCTGAACCACCCAGCACAATATTAAACAAGACATCAAAATATTAAAGTCTAGGAGATCAACTATGCAACTAATGTTAGTGCTGCCTCATGGTTACTCTCTCACACTGTTGCTACCATTCATCACTCGCTGTTGTGCATGTGTAGTGACTGCTTTCCCAAACTATTGAAACTAGTAAAATCTGACATCTGTATAGTAAAACATTGAAACATGCAGTGGTAAACTCTTTTAAAATAATGTGACAGTCCCTCCTGAGAGCTATTACATTTACTTTGCCTATAAATCACAATCACTGCAGTTCTAAAGCAATGCTATTGGAGCTGTTTACGTTATAAAAGTTAATTTATCTCATACAGCAATTTTAAATCATTCACTAACAAGCACATTCTTTGATTGATATACTATGGTACATACTATTTATAAAAATGTATTATACGGTATTGAGATATGAGGATCAGCAGCAAAAGTGTATATGGATAGACTATTCATTTTATAAAAGAAATGTATTAGGTTTACAAATAATATGCTACCCACAGAATCATGTAGAACTGTTTTCATGAATAATCAAGTACTTACGCTCTACTCATTATACACATATCAAGCAATATTATTTGAATGGAAAAAGATTTAATAACAAATAACCATGTACGAGGATGGTCTGAAAAGTCTCGGGCCTGATAGTGAAAAACGACAATTCATGCTTTCAAAGTAGTTTTATTTTTCAACATAATCTCTTCTAATATCAATACATTGTGGTGTTCCAATGCTATTATTTCCTCTCTGTAGTGTTTCTCTGAAAGTGCTGCAAAGTACCCATTTACAGCCATAATTGCTTCTTCATTGATGAAAAGTGCCTACAAGCAAGGAATTTCTGCAGTTTTGGAAATAGGTGGAAGTCTGAGGGAGCCAAATCTGGGGAATAGGGTGGATGTTTCAGCACTTTATAGTACAGATCTCTCAATTTCCCTATTGCAAAACATTTTCATGGGCAGGTGAATTGTCCTGATGGAAAAACAATTTTTGTCTCTTTCAAACCGGGTCTGTTTTCATGAATGCTTGCATTCAGTTTGGTTAGAAGTTGAGAGTAGTATTCTCCAGTAATGGTTTTACCTTTTTTGAAATAGTGAATCAACAAAATTCCTTTGGCATCCCAAAACACTGATGCCTAGATCTTTCCTGCTGATGGCACCATCCTCGCCTTCTTTGGAGATGAAGAACCAGCTTCTCTCCACTGCCTCGACTGCTGCTTGGATTTGAGTGTGTAGTGGTGAATCCATGTTTTATCCATTATGACGTATTGGCGCAAAAAGTCACTTCTGTTCTTCTGTAAATGCACCAAGTGCTTTTCAGAAAGTGTCGTACAAATGCATTTGTTATCCACAGTGAGGATATGCGGCACCCATCTTATGCAAAGGTTTTTCATCTTTAATTCCAGAAGCGAAGTGTCACCAATACATTCCTTTGAAGTTCCAAGAGCATTAGCAATTTCATGCATCTTTGTACGCAGATCTTTCAAAATCATGTCATGCACTTTTTCAATAATTTGCAGTGTGGTTACAGTTTTTAGATGAAGTTCGCATGGATCGTCTTGGATGCTCTCACGGCCATGTTTAAAATCGGCCACCCATTTCTTCACAGTGAAAACTGAAGGTGAAGAGTCACCATACACATTTACAATTCGAAAATGAATTTCTGTAGGTGTTAAACCTTCTTTTACAAAGAATTTGTCACAGCACAATACTCAAATTTCTCTATTTTCAAAGCAATGCACTCTTCCACTGCTTCAAACAACTGCCTACGGTCAACTATTGTGTGAAATGACTTGTAATTTTACATAGGGTCTATTAACATGTGTACCATGTAAAGAAAAAAAAAATCATGTATTTAGTGCCGTGATCTCTGGGTGAGGCCGAAAACTTTTCAGACCACCCTGATACATAAGTATAATATCAGAAATAAAGTTGACTGTTATACAATTGGAGCAAGTAAGGCAGCTACAGAAAGAGATGTGTATATTATGGGAACTATATTGTTTAATAAATTGCCATCAAATATAAAACTTTTAAACTGTAAAACCTTTAAGAGGGAACTTAAAATGTATCTAATTAAGAAATGTATGTATTCCATGAACCACTTGTAAAAAGGAAATTATAACCAAATTGCACACAAAATTTGACAATGTTTGAAATTTAAAAAACAAATCTATGAGCAATAAAGCTTATTATTATTATCATTATTATCATCATTATGATCATTATCATTATTATTATTATTGTTGTTGTTATTCTTGTTCTTGTTATTCTTGTTCTTATTGTTATTGTTCTTGTTGTTGTTATTCTTGTTACTATTGTTACTATGACTGCTATTACGACTACTATTACTACTACTATTATTACTATTACTACTATTATTACTATTATTATTATTATTATATTCTTCTTATTCTTATTATTATTCTTATTATTGTTATTATTATTATTATTGTTGTAATTATTATTATTACTATTATTATTGTTGTTGCTCTTATTATTATTAATAATATTATTATTGTTATTGTTGTTGCTCTTATTATTATTATTATTACTATTATTGTTTTTACTATTAATAATAATATGATTATTATTTTTATTATCATCATCATTATTATTAGTATTATGATCATTATCACCATCATTATTATTATTATTATTATTATTATTATTGTTATTATTATTATTATTATTATTATAATGGCTTAACATGGGAAATGTTGTAAACATCCTGCTAAAGGTGACATCACACCTCTTGTTGCAAGATATGTTTGTAATACAATTGGATGAGATAGGGCAAGCCTCCTTCACAGGTGAGTGAGTCATGTGACTGTCAAGTGCTCTCTCTGGCTATACAACTGCCAAAACACCTACTCTACCAACCTCATGGGAAAAGATCCATATTTTCAAAATTCGTGACATAGCCATGAATTTTTATTTATTGCTATCAGAGGATCTCCTATAGTTCACCACCAAGGACCCAGATAGCAGAATAACCACATCAATATTAACAACTTCCCTAGGTTTCAGTCAAGAAACAGCTGACGACGAGGATGAAGGTTCCTTGAAACATGATCAAATTAAATTTTAAAGAAAGTGTAACTTAAAGCATAATCTCCAGTATATTTGAAAGTTTCATTGTGTACAACCCTTCTTACTTATATGTATTTTGTGTTTAACTGCTAGGAAGGTATACAAAACAAAACTTTCTGCAACTAGAGTAATGTATAATGAGTTTTTAATAAATAACTCTGGCAATAAATGTAAAAAAACATGGGCCATAATTAATAAGGCAGCAGGGAGGAATATTAATAAATCCGAAATTAAGATAATAGCAGAGCAATTTAATACCTACTTTATTCAATCTGTTTCTGAAATAATAAAAAAGACAAAAAGTACTGATAAGTCTGCTATTGACTTTTTAAATAATATGACAGATCACTCTGAAAGTTTTACTTGGAAGGAAGTGACGCATGAAGAAGTTTACACAAAAATTATGAAATTTAGTAACTCAAGGAGTCAGGATTACTACGGTTTTTCTAACTATTTATTAAAATTAAGTGCTTCTTATTTATTGGATCCCTTGGTAGTTATTGTTAACCAATGCTTTAACCAAGGTAAGTTTCCTGACCCCTTGAAAATATCCAAAGTTATTCCTGTTCACAAAAAGGGAAAGAGACAAGAAGTCTCTAACTATAGGCCGGTATCCTTGGTGCCAGTTATTTCTAAAGTAATTGAAACTGTAATTTTAGAACGGTTAGTTTCACATTTTGAAACTAACAGAATATTATGTGATGAACAATATGGTTTTAGACCCAACAGATCTACTATTTTGGGTATTGAATCCCTTATAAATGAAGTACTTTTTTCTTTTGAAAACAAGCAGAATGTAGCAGCGTGTTTATGTGACCTTAGTAAAGCTTTTGACTGTTTACCCCACGATCTGCTGCTAAAAAATTAGAATATTATGGAATAAAAAATAAAGAACTGTCCCTAATTCAGTCATACCTCAGCAATAGAAAGCAATCAGTTTCAATTAATGACCAAATGTCTACTTTTCGAGATGTAACTATGGGAGTGCCTCAAGAATCTATTCTGGGTTATTTTCTTTTCATTGTTGCTGTTAATGACTTGCCCACTGCTACTCCAGGTAAAGTGATCTCTTATGCAGATGACACCATTGTGCTAAATATTATTTCTGCAAATACTTTTGATCAGTCCAATACTTTAAATCAAATTTCTGATTGGTTTGATGCAAATGGCTTGCACATGAATAAAGATAAAACTCAAACTATCTTATTTAGTTTAAAAGATAAACAAAGTATAGAGCAAAAGGTTAAACTTCTTGGAATTTGGTTGGACAACAAGCTTTCCCGGAAATTCCACATAATGGAAATATGCAAAAAGTTGTAAAATGTTTTATTTATCTTAAGAAGACTTAGGATTTGTGTTTCCATTAGCACTTTATTGACTGTTTATTATAGTTTATTTCATTGCCATTTAAACTATGGTATTTTGCTCTGGGGTAGCAGTGGGGAAGCCAATCAAGTATTTTTGCTCCAAAAGAAGGCTCTCAGAATAATAAAAAATTGTAATTCTCGCCAACATTGTGCACCTATTTTTAAAGAATTTGGAATTTTAACTGTGGCATCTTTGTATGTATTTGCATGCTTGAATTTTATTTATCTCCAAAAGAAAGATGAGTTACTTTTTTCTGATATGCATAACCATTATACAAGGTGTAGAAATAATATGGTACCTTCTAAATTTCGGTTACAGAAATCTGTTAACTCTCATCTCTATCTTGGTGTGAAATTTTATAATAAACTACCTTTAAATATAAGACAAATTGCAAATGCAAGTTCTTTTAAAATTAGTGTAAAAAACAGAATTAAGGAACTTAATTTTTACAACATACAAGAATATTTAAATATAGATGCATTTTAATGACTTGCTGACGAAACCTATTGCATTGTATGTATGCCAAATGGTGCAATAAATTATCATTATCATTATTAAGCAGTATGATTTATTTCTTCAATTTCATAAGAAGTATGAGATATTTTTGAGTTTCAAACCTTTGCTGTTTGAATAATAATGAATAAAACATTTTGGTTTGTCATGTAAAGCATATTTTACATTTTAATAAATATTAATTTCAAGTTTTTCAAAATTAAGAATTGCATTACTTAGAGGGAGAGCTATGTTATTTACACAGCATTACTCCTATACGCCCTCCTAGGATGATCCCCATGTTCATCCTTTTGTGTACCAAACTCAAGAACATCTTGTCTCTATTATTAAAACAATTATGCATAGAAGATTAACTTGGAGATTAAATAATTCCAGCCTCTTTAGCTCTTTTCAGTTTTGTTTCAACCTGCAAGTGATACAACTAAAGGTTTATTATACAGCTCAAAATATATACTCCTGTTTGTACTAAAAGTAAAACCAGTCTAGTTATTATTACAGTTTTCAAAAGTGCTTTTGACATTGTTCCTCACAAATTCATTATATTACAGTGCTCGAAGGTTGGATTAAAAGGCAGAAGTATTACAATTTCTTAATTTGCTTTCCTTTCTGAGAAAACAATTCAAACTTCAGTAAATAATCCTCCATCATCCTATGAAAGAATCACCATTACATATCACAAGGTCCATCCAACTTCTACTTCATGTTACATAACTTACCTGATATTACAACTTTTGAAGTCAAAATATGTATATTTATACTGATGATGTTACAGTGGGGGCACTAATAAAGACCCAGAAAAAGCATCAATAACAATACAATTAATAGTTGTAAATAATATTATCTCTTAGACAAATAAAAGAAAATTAAATATTTAATGATCTAAATAAACTCTATTTACAAGAAGGTATAGTTTGAAAATTATAAATCCTCCATTTTTTTCAATTTGCAAAGCCAAAAATTTTGCCTTGCTTTTAATGGAAAAACTCCTGTGGAATATACATACAAATACACAATGTGTGTTAGGATTAAATCTTCCAAACATTGTTGCAAATAAAAAATGGGGATTGGGGATCTAATATAACAATGGGATCATTTTATATAGCATATATAAGACCCAAACTATTATGCAGATATGAAGTTTGGAGTACTGCATCAAAAAACTTGCAGGAAATGATTTCATTCCAAAATGCATCACTAAAACTGGGGTTGACAGTCATAAAAAATACTATGTATACTATAGAAATTGAATCTAATATTCCATGTATTACAATATAATTGTGGGAAAATCCTTAAAACCACATTTAAAACTTCATCAAGATCTTGGGTATTTTTTTTTCAAATAATACATCATAATTGCAACAAGTTTTACAACATAAACATAGAATATGTCATTGTAAATGTAATCAGAGGTGTGCACAGTACATAAGAAATATGTACATAGATACGTAACCAATAGTGAAATATCTAATGCATCAATTATATGTAAGTTCTTAATTTTTATTTTATTTTGCTAGAAAAAGGAAATTCACAAGTAAGCTAGTCAAATCTCTATGTTAATTCTTAATCAGTACAACTTCTGCTACAATGTATTGAAGTACAAGTGTCTTTCTTTCAAATGTTTAAGTCAAAATGGGATGAATTACACAATTAATAAATACTATACTTTCATAAATATTCTATTGTCATGCATAGACTTCTGACTGACAATTTGATTTGTAAGCAGAGAAAGGTCACTCAACTTTGCATGAAGTCAGTGGTGCATATTTATACAGAAGGATTGTGCTAGGAATAATGTTCTCAGGAGGTTCTACAACTTCACCATTAAACAAGCGAGACAAAATAACTAGATATGAGTATCCAGGGTTCTTATTCAGCACAGATTGCAGTTAAGTAGAAACTAAACCATTCATTTCACCTTGTACAACACAAAACTTCTGAACTACATTTTCCATTATTCCCACAGCTTTTTGGAGAGACATACTTGAAGTCTTCTGTTTCTATACTATTACGAAGTCAGCTGAAGTAACTTGCGATACATGAAGCTGAACTGATCACTTCATAACAGTTGAATGCTGACAAGGATTCACTCATAGGCACTGCAAGACCAGAAGAAAAGTTGACCTCACAGTTTGAAGTGCTTATTGTAGAAAATCACAGCTTCAATCCATGTTTCCCACCTTGTTATCACAGGCTCCTGAGGCAGAGGTACATCACATCAGGTAGCTGCTGCTTTTAACATTCAATTCAATTGTATTAATCCTTTAAAATCAATTCTGTACATTGTACTCTGATACAGGACACGTCAATGATTAAATTTATATTACAACAGTTACAGCAAGTTAGATATATACATATTTACAATATATAATGAGTTTAGAAGGATATGATACAAGATAGTTAATACAATGATATAGTATGTGGATATTTATTAAATTGTAAGTATTCCTTTACAGTGTAGAAGCAGTGCTCCTGCAAGAAAGCCTTTGCTCTGGTTTTAAATACATTATAGTTTTCAGTATTTTTTCCATTGTAAACAATAAGGAGATATTACGAAAACCTTCATTGCTGATATCAGTGTATTTATCTTTGGAAATTTATGTCTGTCTCTGCCACTCGTTGCAATGCATGAGCCATACATGAGTTTGTGTAAAATACGTTAACTGATTTCTCTGGTTTTAAATTATGGAGCTGCATCTGTGTACATCAATGGGACCCTCTCTTCTTTCTGGTCATAGTACCACCATTAATACAACTAGCAATTGCTAAACTATTCGTTGCCTCCAAAGGCTTAAATTAAATAGGGTTTAGATGCAGCCTCAGAGTCCAACTTGCCTTAAATTAGATTAGCAATGAAACGACCCAGAGTTTTCGTTATCTCATCAGCAGAAATCCATATAGGTGATTTGCCTATGTCACTCCTGATATTTTGCTAATATGTCAATATAACAGGAATCCTAGTATGTTCATGAGATGGTAATAGTAATGTTGCTGGTGGAGTATTTCTGTAAGATATTATTAAATTCAAGTACCTGAAGTTTGGTCCAGAGTATGTTCCCTGCAACCAATGTCATACACAGTTCTGTGTGAAAAGGTCATGGGTTCAAACCTGGTGGAGAACGATGAATTTTTTCAGGAGTAAAAATACTTAGCATGGCTTCTTCAGCAGGGAAATAAAGCCATTGGTCTGTGTCATAGATTTACAGCACTTAAAACAACCTCAAGTCTGATAAAGGGACCTCTCAGCAAACTTAAGCAATATTTCATGCCCAACACAGAATGGGATGCAGAGAACCACAATAGTTAAAAAACATCCATAAATAAAGCTTCATTTTATCTTTTATTCTTTCTAAAATTCACTAGTAGATAATGAAGGCTGCCCCTAGTGTAGAAGTAGTACCAGTTTCTTTGACGATGCCCATTATTTATTCCTAATATGTAGATTGCTTTGTAAATGTTACTGAATTTGAGATTCGTCATATGAGTACTTCCTACACATTTGGCAGAGGTTTATTTTACCATCAATGGTTAAAGCATTGTGTATAGAAATCCATGTTTTCAGCTTTGATGATAATGAAGATGTAACCAATGCAATGGTTAACTAATGGACTGACTGTTACAGATTCTGGAATGATTCAGAACATAAAAGGTAAACATTAAAACGAGTCATTGTTGTTTGCATCAAACTCATGCAATTTAACGTTATATGTAACAGAAATGTATGGGACTGATATCATTGAATGAGAAGCACAATAATAAAACATACAAAGTTTTTCCTTTCTTACTTTGTATCTAAAATGTACAGGATTGACAAAAATGTATAAAAACTCTGGAATAATGTAAAATATCTAAAACTATATAGATGGTATGATTATTATACCTAAAAATATGTAATTTGAAACTTTCTAATAAGGGTCCATTCAATGTTACATGAGTTTTATTTATAGATGCTCTTTAACAGCTATGGTTCTCAGCATCCCATTCTATATTAGGTGTGAAAGACCTCTTAATTTTGTTCAGAGACCTCTTTATCAGGCTTGAGGTTCTTACATGCTGTAAATCTGCAATAAGGGTCAACAGCTTTACTTCCCTTCTGAAGGAAGCCATACTAAAGATTTTTACGCCCAAAAAAATCCATCACCCTCTGCTGGATTTGAACCTATGGCCTTGGGAACCAGAAGCCAGCATGTCACCTTAAGACTACAGAGGACAACTCCTTTTAATGTAATTCATCAAAATTTTAGCTTTTCTTATAACTACATATACAGGAACAAAATACAGGATGTACATAAATGAATATCAGGGTTTTAACTCTTTATAATATTTATTACATTCAACTTACAGTTATAAATGATATGTCAAATGAAAAAGCAACTCAAACAGTTTTGTTTGTTGGCACAAGTGCGCATGTGCGTGCAATGTTTCTGCCGCAATCTGCTAGACAGTGGTAGTAGCAAAGATGGCGACTAGTAAACAGAAAGCATTTTGTGTTTTGCAGTTTGCAAAGACTGAACCTGTAGTTACTGTGCAACATGCGTTCCGTAGTAAGTTCGGTTATGATCCTCCTAGTGATAAAAACATTCATAGAAGGTATAATCAGTTTGAAGATACCGGCTGCCTTTGTAAAGGGAAGAGCACAGGACGACCAGGAGTAAGTGAAGAGACTGTTGAGCGAGTGAGAGAGTCGTTCACTCGTAGCTCAAAGAACTCAGTCCGGAAGGCTAGTCGTGAATTACAAGTTCCTGTGTCGACTGTTTGGAAAGATGTAAGAAAACGCTTACAGCTACGTCCTTACCGTTTACAGTTATTACAGGCTCTAAAGCTGACAGACCATGTATTATGTGCCAAATTTGCAAACGACATGTTGTTTCATGACGATTTTGTGGATTGTGTTGTCTTCAGTGATGAATCGACCTTTCACCTTAGTGGATATGTTAATACTCATAATGTGCACACCTGTGGCTCAGAAAATCCTCACGAGATGGTACAAATGCAACGAGATTCCCCTAAAGTGAATGCTTTTTGTGCCGTATCCCGGCAAAAAGTTTATGGGCCTTTCGTTTTTGGTGAACCTACTGTAACCGGCACTTCTTACCTTGATACACTAGAGCAATGGCTCTTCCCTCAGTTGGAAGAAAATGAGCCAGAGAACTTCATTTTCCAGCAGGATGGTGCGCCACTCACTGGCATAACGAAGTACACGATTGGTTGAACGTCACTGTACCCGAGCACTGGATAGGCCGCAAGGGCCCCAATGACAGGGCTTGCTATACATGGCTTCCACGTTCTCCTGACCTAACGCCATGTGATTTTTACCTTTGGGGCTTCATCAAGGATCATGTGTACGTGCCTCCGTTACCAGCTGACCTCCCTGAATTAAGAAACTGAATTGAAGCAGCTGTTGCTACAATTACTGAATACACACTTATCAATGTTTGGGAAGAACTCGGCTATAGACTTGATGTGTGCCGTGTGACAAAGGGTAGTTACATTGAACATTTATAAGCTTCTTGGTAAAACTGTTTTGAGTTGCTTTTTCATTTGACATATCATTCATAACTGTAAGTTGAATGTAATAAATATTATAAAGAGTTAAAACCCTGATATTCATTTATATACACCCTGTATGTAATTGCATAAAATCCAGGCTCTAGTTGTTATAATGAGGAGATCATTGCAGGAATACAGTGGGTGTAGACCATACTCAGAAAAGTGGAGGAGGTAGGATGCAAGGGTCCCTCCCAAAATAAATTATGAAATGTTCATCTCTGAAAATTGTATTCTATGCTCTTTTTACTTTCTCTACCATGTACAATGTATATGATAGGTAGAGAACGTATTGTATTCCATCCAAAAATGTGATAATGAGATTTCCCTGGAAGTATGTTTGCGGCCCCCTGGATCTAAAAACAAAAAGCATTTTAGAAAAAGCTCCATGTGTCATGTGTACGTGAATGTGAACTGTGTTTATGCTAACTCAAAAATGAAAATCCATTAAATTCCAAGCTTGATATATAAGTTTAAGGCTTCCAAGGATGCGACACAAAGATTTTAAGAAACTACCAAACTAACCTTTTTCGAAAATCTCAGAATGACAAATGATTCACATTAAAATATTATCTGTTTAAGATGTTTCCATGACAAATCTTGAATTTTCTGGGAATAGCCACTGAAGTTCTCTTTATTCTGGATGGCTTTTGCATAACTAGTAAACCATAAGAGGCAGACAAAGTTTTACTACATAAAAAATGTAGCTTTCATTAAAGCAGATAACTTATGTCAGATTTATTCTGAATAATTAACCGTTTCCAACATATTCCTTATTATTAGTTTAAATTTTCCAGTATCCTTTTTCTCAAATGGGAATTTATGTATTTTTAACATCCTGATTATGCAAGGAGAACAGAATTTTAATGCTATCACATAGTGACCCCCTCTTGAAAGATTTGACTATTGGTTTAGCCTAGTGTGTTCCATTATTTCCTTTGTACCTGTAAGGAAACATGATATAAAACCAATACTACTGATGCTTATCTTGTCTAGCATGAATTAGATAAAAGAATAAGCTTTGTAAGAATGGTTTGTTGCAGAATAGGTACAAAAATCATGTGAATCTAGCACATAAGATTTTTGCTATAAAAGCCTGTTTTTCAGAGTGCTAAATTCCAAGTTTTCAGTTTTGACCCATTTCAGTTAGCCTTAAATAATGTTTAATTAATTTATTGTCCAATTTGTTTTATTTTCATCCTTTTAAGTACATTTAAAGAACAAGTCAGTATAACCTATTCACATATTTACATTTTATACAGAAGCTTTACATAGCTTTTCTGTATTTAAATTCTTCTGTACTATAAAATGCATTTTGAATTAAGTATTTAAATATTATGTTTAAAGATACAGTTGAATTAAAGCAATATTTACATATGCATTTGACTGTTAAAATGGCATTCTTCTCTTAAAAGGGTCCAACCATCCTTTAAAGTTCTTCAATAATATCTTCTGAACTGTTATCTATTGTGAGTTTCTATTCCATGAAGATATTAATAAACTCCCTAGATTTTCTTACTTCATAATAGATCTAATTTAGTTTGTAACAAAGAGGCTTAGTTTGTGACTGCTGGCAGGAACGAGTACTTGGAATAGGGATATATCATCCAATCATGGATGAATTCCGACAAAGAAGCCAATTTTCTAAACTTTCCAACCAAAACATCCCTCCTTGGTGTGTGTATAATTTAAACATTTGTTTTTACACTCATCTATTTTAATGCTAGTCCTACTTCTACAAGATTATTTTAGTTTTTCTTTTTAAAAAAAAAAGAAGTTCCTAACTATTGGGAAGACCTAGGTCTTTCTGGTACCTCCCCTGTTCATGCCCATGCATATTGCTAACATATGCGGTTATGGAATACAACACAAAAATAAAAAAGGCCAAAGTATTACACAATGTCACACACAATTATTACCAAGAATGATGCACCATATATCTTAAGATCCAACTCCATGGAATTAATATGTAACGTGAACATTTTCTTCATATAATATACATTGATGGTTTTTGAATTCCTGATGTGGACTGTTAGGTGCAGGATATTGTATTCCAGAATATGAGGTGTGTTCAAAAAAGAACAAACTTTTACTATATCTTTGTTGTAGTTGCAGATTTAAATGCAGCCCAGACCAATGATTTTTAAGTGTACTTAAAAGTGACAGCCTCATATCAGTAGATTTACTGGCATGTAAAAGTACTGCTGCAAGATGAAATTCCAGCACAGTGGCAGCACTGATATAATCCTGGCAATTAACAGCATCATTAGCACACAAAATATTTATTCATCTTTGTTGCTCATTAAAGCACTGCCCATCTCAAAGTAGTCCCCTCTACTAGCAATACCTATACTGTATCCAATGTTTCTTCCAGTTTTGGAAAGTATCCTGGAACACATTATCTGGGATGGCACACTAGTCTCTCGGCACAATGTTCTGAGTCTCCCCTATCGTTTCAAAACAACATCTTTTCAATATGGCTTTTGGGAAAGAGGAAAAAGTCTACTGGGGCTAACTTCAGAGAATAGGCACAACAGGAGTCTGATGTTTTGCCAGATAGTTGAGGACAAGGAGCAACGCATGAGCCAGTGCTTTGTTATGATGCAACATCTAATTCAGGCTTGTTTCTCTGCACAGCATCCCTCAAACATGCTAAAATTCCTTGGTAGATATCCTTATTTACTAAGGATGACTTCATAGGATAACAACAGAGTTTAATTGGAGTATAAAAATCCAAGCTTTCAACCATTTTAACTCTGTGGTCTACTTACAGCTCAAGTATAACTTGTTGAATTCCCATGAAATCATCAATAATAACCAACATTGAGAAAGCTTCAAATCTTTAATTCTTGTTTACTGTTGATCACATGGTACAAATTCCTGATGCACAATGTCTTGCAATCAGAAACCACAAACAACTTCATCTTGATCTGTTTTTCACTTTCTATAGCCTGTATGTACAATGTACATAGCGGAGAAGGTATTGTATTCCAACCAAAAATTTGATACCGAGATTTCATCAGAATTATATCTTTTAAGTTCTCTGAGTCCGAAAAAAGCATTTTTAGAAAAAGGTCTGTGTGTGTGTTTGAGTGTGTATGTGTGTATATGCGTGTCTGTGTCTGAGAACAACATAGCTCAGAAACAAAAAGGCTGTTAAAACCTAAACCTAAGTTTAGTATCTCCCAAGGATGTGATATGAAGATTTTCAAGAAATCCTCCCACCACAAAATACATTTTACATGGAAAACTTTTTGAAAATGTTGTTTTACTTAAAAATGACTAACGATTTTGATAAAAATACTGTATATTAAAGATATTTACATCACAAATATACTGTATGTTTTTGATTTTCTGGGAATAGCCTCTGAAGACCTGTTTATTCTAGATGAGTTTTGCAGAATTTTGCATAACGGCTAAACTGTAAGAGATAGACAAAAACCTACTATTCAAAAAATGTAGATCTCATAGAAATACAAAATTTATGTCATATACATTTTTTATGTAGAGCTGACCATTTCTGAGATATTCCTTGTTATTGGTTTCAATTTTAAACTTCCTATACTTTTCTCAAATAGGAAGTGACAGTTTGTTTCATCTCTGTTTTACCACAGGCCATGCAAAGTGAACCAAACTTCATTTGTTTCACATAGGGCCAGCTTTTAAAATATTTAACTATTGATTTAGCCTACTGTATCCCCTTATTCCCTTCTGCTTACAAGGAAGCCAATAAGACAATTTCTGTTAATGATTAGCATGTAATCTTTTGTAAGGAAATTTATTTGTGTAACAGAATAGAGAAAGTAATGTGAATGGAACACATCAGAATTTTTTTTTTATTTTGGATGAGAAGAGCCTTTGCCCCAGACTACTTTCATTTCAACATCATAGCTGAGTATCATCTCCTGTTATGGTGTTCTTAAGGCAGTTTCCTTGTATTGCCATTTGTAGTGGCAAGCAGTTCCTGGCAGATTTCCACATGATATTCAGTTAACAAAGGTAGTGTTAACTTTTCTTTAATAAACACATCACAAGTTTGTCACTCAAAATGCTTCTATGCTGATACCTTCTTTGTCGGCAATTTCTTGAACAGTTAAATGATTATCACAAATCACAGCACAAATTCTCTCGACATTTTCATCATCTATTGATGTGAAAAGTCCTTTAGGCCTGGGATACTCACCTATTGACATTTTATCATGTCCAGAATGCTTAAATCACTCAGTGCTGCGTGCAACCCATAACAGTCTTTCCCATATGCTTGACTAAACAATTGAAATGGCTATGTAAAAGTTTTGCTAAGTTTGTAGCAAAATTTTACACACATGCATATGCACGCACATAGACACATACACTTGCTCAACTTCTTTTATTTGTCACTAATCCAAAGAACAGCTTTTACACATGCTTACTTCAATGGTGGTAGCTCAGCAGCTAAAAGTCATAGTAAAATGACACAAATGTGTCTAAACCTGCTGCTGGGTCACTCAAATGAGGCGAGATTGCTTACTTGCTATTTAAAAATGTTGGTATTTTTTTTAGCACACCTCTTATAATAAGAATTAACTGTATTATACTCATCATACCAGCCTCAAAAGGTAAGTATTAGCTATAGAGGCAGCTGTTCTAAATTTTTCTACTTAATCTGATAAATATGTATGCATTTTCATTGACTTGATGGGCACCATATTAAATATATTCTAAGTTAAATTTTACATAACTTTTTTCTAAACAACAACAGCTGAATAAAGGAATGAATCTTCACAAAGAAATAATATTCCAGTGGATACTCAGTCATTTTGGCATCACTGGAAATGAAATTGCTGATAATGTTACAAAAAAGGAAGCAATTTTGCATCTCAAGCCTTCATTTGATCACCCAATAATACCTTTTATTGTATTCTCTCTTTGACTAATATTTATAGTTGGAACAATAATCATGAAGATCTGTAACAATAATCATGAAGATCATGAATTATCTGGAAGATCCTCAAAAACTGTCCTATAATAAATCTTCAGAGAACTAAACTCTTCTTCCATATTAGGCTCAGCACTTCTTTGGATGACCTAAAGATCTTTTCCCATTTGGACAATAGTGAAGCATGGCTTTTGGGATTTTACTTGTGTACATATGATGTACGTAACTTACACATTTCTTCTGGTGGTGCAAACTGTTTTTTCAGCTGAGGCTCTGGGGATGGAGTAATGGCGGAAAAAAATGTAAATGGCATTTTATTTATGAAAGCTCTTTAACTGCTGTGGTTCTCAGCATCCCGTCCTATACTGGGCATAAAAGACTGCTTAATTTTTCTCAGAGGCCTCTTTTATCATGCTTGAGATTCTTTTACGTACCATAAATCTACGACAATGGTACCAACGGCTATACTTCTCTTCCGAAGGAAGCCATGCTAAGGATTTTTATGCCCAAAAAATTCCATCATCCTCTGCCAGGTTTGAACCCACAACCTTGGGTATATGAAGTTAGCATGGTAACCATTACACCATGGAGGGCAACTACAAGTGTTGTATAATCAAATTATCATATACACGGACAGGACAGGTTAATTGTCAGAGGCGACTTAGCACTGAACCTGAGGTTACTGTACCTATAAGGGGGTGCCCCCAGGAGGAATGAAGTGAGAGGATATGCCAGGTGGCCAGAACCAGGAGTGCTGCCACAACAATAACATGGTCCCTATAGTTTCCAGATTGAAGCACCCCAACAGTTGGACAGGCAGACCGGGGCCTCTGCCACACATAGGGTCCAATGCTCCCACCAGGAGTGGATCCCAGCAATCAGAAGAAATTGGGGGACAATATATTTACTCAGAGCACCCTTTTTTCCCTGTCACACTGCACCAATCACCATCGCCAACCTTCCAATCCTGAAAGAAGCCAACGGGATCAAGGATGAATGAAATGACAGTGCAAATGATATGGAGGGACAGAAAATTTTGAGGATGAAAGAAACCTACCTAGTTTAAGGTGACTCAGGAAAACCCCTGAAAAAACCCATGGGTCAGGTAGGCCAGCCACAGGAAGTGAAACCAGACCTCTCAAATGTGCGCCACAGACAAAACAGCCTGAACCATCCTACTTGGTATATTTACGGAACTAAACTGAACTCTGCAATTCTTGTAACTGTGGACAAATCTCTGCAACATGAATTAAAAATACCTCTTCTTTGATCTGTGGCTGCAGGAATATATTATTTACAAGTATTGTGCATTATATCCATTATTTGTAAGAAGAAATTCATTGTGGAGATGTGTTGTCATTAAATATCTGGATAACTAAGAGGATAGATAAATTTCATCTTTTATTTCTTCTATAAATTCAAATACTTCTTCTTTGTCGCCCTCCGTGGTGTAGTGGTTACCATGCTGACTTCCTATACCCAAGGTCGTGGGTTCAAACCCAGTGGAGGACGATGGATTTTTTCGGGCGTAAAAATCCTTAGCATGGCTTCCTTTGGAAGGGAAGTAAAGCTGTGGGTCCCATGTTGTAGATTTACAGCACGTAAAAGAACCTCAAGCCTGATAGAGAGCAAAATTAAGCAGTCTTTCACGCTTAGAATGGGATGCTGAGAACCACAGCAGTTAAAGAGCATCCATTAAAAAAAAAAAAAAACAAAACAAAAAAAAAAAAAAAAAAAACACCTGCCTTCAAACAAACAGTGTGAATGACATCTGTAATAACGTTTATTTCCCTCCCACTGTCATCTTAATTTCCTTTTCTATTTGCAAAATCTGATGGGTAACCATAATGAAATTACTTATAGAAAACAAAACCGGGCTTGTAGGCCGTGGTCCACTGGGCTTCTCCCTTCGTTCCCCAGACGTTTCGCCTGCGTCTGCGGCAGGCATCATCAGTGGCGTGTACATCTCCGTGGTCTCTCAGTAGCGACTACTGTGAAAGCCTTCGAACCATAATGAAATTTCTTAATATGATGTCATCTATAGCTTCTTTCCCATTCTTGTATCCCGAACTATGAGGCAATTCTCAGAAAATTTTGGCATACGTCTGGGACTCTCAACATTTGTTGGTGTACATTTTGATACTGCTGCCCACTTTCTTTCTACATTATTCTCTTTCAAAAAATCTCTTAAAACTTGTATTTTCTTAGCCAGCAGAAAACTCCTAGAATGCCCTTCATATATCAGGGACCCCAAAGTAACATGTCTTTCTTTCTTAGTCTCCAGAAAAATTGCAGACCAAATATTTTTCAGTTTCTGAGAAAAATGCCATCTATTCAATGAGAGTGCTTAGTGATGTTGCCATATCCATTTATGGCCATTTGAGCATATTACTGATTTTGTGGCATGTTTATGACAAATAGAATAAGTCCTTTCAAGCGAAGAAGAAAAACAAGTGGCATTTTTTCATCTTACACCCTCCTGGACTTGCAATTCTTTGCCTATTCTCAAAAACCTGTCCTGACCATTTGAGTAAGTTAATTTATAAACACTAATTGGCCATACTTATCTTCTAATTCACAAAGAGATGACAAGATAAACCAAAATATAGTATTGAGGGAACTAGGGCTTATAATGTACAGGATGTAATGTTTACAAATGAGGCTTAAAAAGGCTATTAAATGTTACTAAAAGGAAAAATATACCCCTAGAACATGGGTACATATTTTGACTATGTGCAAATGAGCATGCATCTATACTTTTTCACTCTGAGTTGTTGCACGTGAGTAACGACCTGCTTACCACTCATGTGATGACCTGTGCTCCCACAAAATCAGGAGAGGGCTGCCAGGCCCAGAGTTAGTTTTGACAGAGAGCTCTAAGAGTGCACTTCAATTAGAGCATCATCAACTGTATACAAGCATTGAAGCAATGAGGGATAAAATTGTGCTACCTATAGTATTGAATTAAAGACATTTATTGTAATCAACAGAAATTGTAACTAAGAGATTCTGTTACACTGTGTCAGAAGAGGACTGGACCCCATGATGAATGAGATAATGAAAACTCTACTTGCTGAATTCCAGAACATGAAATCCAAGTGGAGAAGATGGATACTTAAATGGAACCCCAGTGGAAAAATTGGATACAGTCATGGAATCCACAATGAAACAAATAAAATCTGGAATGGAAAATTTGAAATTTAGAATGGATAATGGAGATTACAAGGAAAACCAATGAAAAACTGGCTGACATGAAGAAAGACACGGGAAAAGCTCTGCAAAAGGGTGAAAGAACTTGACCAACCAGTTAATGCTCTGTTGCACATAGAGAATGGTTTAGTGTCCTGGAAGTTGGGAAGTGGCTTAACATACTGGAAGGAATAGTCAAGGGTAGCATCAAGGAACAGAACACCATGGGGGTAAAAATGCTTAATGGAGGCCTATGTTGACTTTACTCGGAAAATGCGGTCCTTCATGAGCTCTTGAATGAATAAAGGTATGTGATCAGTACCTGACATAAGCCTTCTCGAGGTAAAAAACTATTCCAACAGCTTGATAGTTTTTTTATGAATCCGTTCATGACCTCGTAAACATTGGCCAAAGATGGTCAGAGTTGAATGATGTCATCAAAAACTGCCCAGGGTGTTGATTAGTGCATTGTGAGTTTCCAACCACAATACCAATTGTTTATTGATCATGTGTTCTATCACCTCGCAAATGTAGTTGGTGAGGAAAATAGGATGGTAGCTCAAAGGAAGATGACAGCCCTTTCCAGCTTTCAAAATGTGTATGATGGTGGCTTCTTGCCACTTTTCTGGGAAAATTGCGTCTCAACCCAAATACTATTATATACTTTGAACAGAAAAATCTTACCTACAGGAGAGAGAGAGACAGGAAGGGAGGGAGGGAGAGAGAAATATATTGCATAATTTTGACATGGATACGAGCTGGTCCTTATTGGTGCAAAGAGTCGCAAAAAAGAAAGTGCATGATCTAACTCCGCCACAAGGAAAAGGCAATTGCAATCTTCAAGTTTTTCAAAATTATATGAGAAACCTTGAGATTTCACCTGAGCCTTACCTTGAAAGAATTCAAGTGAATAGTTATCTGAGCTAGATACCTGAGCAAAAGCATTGCCAAATATGTTAGCCACTCCAAGTGCATCAACGACAGTTCCTGCAGCTGTTTTAGACCTATGATTGGCATATGGATCGATTTTTCAGCCACATCTTAATTTAGGAAGGTGGATGTCGTTTAACCCTTTGCGACGCTAGCATGGTAAAACGTATTTAAATGACAAACCCCTGCTGCACATAACGTAGTAGAGCGCAATGGGTTCTGCTTATGCTGGGAGCTGTATCAATGTAAATGTACTGCTGCTGCATTCTTCCAGCGATGTTGCATGCCAGAGTGTAATAGGAAACCATGAATAGCACTGTTTAGAGCTGAGTGCAGTTATGTAAGTAAGCAGATTTCTGACGTGTTCATAGCTGTATGAGTACCATGGAGGCTGTTACAGGTTAGAAAATGCTGTAGTGAAAAGATATTGGTAACAGACAAGGAAATACTTGCAGCAGTTTACGAGGAATTAGACCGCAAAAGTAGCTCCGACGAATCTTGGTTTGGCGATTTCATGGGAGACATTGATTAGGAACAAAGTGGACAAAGTGACAGTGAAAGTGTCCAAATACAGGTAGCAGAACAGGGGGCTTAAACAAATGAAAGGTAAACTGCCTTAAAACTAAAGCAGGACTGGTACAGTGGAACTCCAATTTTACTTTGAATAAATTGGAAACATTTTCATTCCCTACTGGTGCAAATCATTCTATTCCTCCAGAAAGTCCAGAAATAGATTATTTTGAGCTTTTTATAGATTCTAATTCTTGCTGAAAAATCGCGGAGGAAACCAACAGATGTGCAGCTCAGATTAAAGCTAAAAAGGCGGATCCAAAATGGGATGATACGAATTCAAGGGCTTATTTAGGTGTTTTGATACCTATATGGAGTTGGTGCATTTACCTGAAACCAGAAATTACTTTTTGAGGGATTTTTGTCTGTGTCCAATTGTAAGACAAGCAATGACATTGCTCCGCTTTCAAAAGATATCGCATTACCATCACCTGAATGATGAATCAGCAAGCCACGATTAGGTGTTGATTCTTACGATTATGTGTATGAAGTACGATCTGCTATAGACATAATCAAAAAGTTTGCAGATGTCTACAAATCAAATTGTGAACTTTCTGTTGACGAAGCGATGATAGGCTTCAAATCACGCTTCTTTCTAAAACAATATATGCCTTCTAAACAAATAAGATGAGGTACAAATGCATGGAACATTGCAGATAATAAGAGGGGTATTTATTGGAATGTAAAATCTATTTGGGGGAAAAAGAGGTGAGGAACAATGATCTTCTACTTGGGGAACAAGTTGTTTTAGTTATGTGTGAAAAATATTAGAGCTTGTGGCATCACGTGCATTTTGATAATCTTTTTACTTCCTCGCAGCTAATGAAATTACTTTTGGATAGGAAAATATATGAGTGTGGTACAACTCACGCTGGAAGAAAAGTGGCCAAAACAACTTTCAAAGCTAAAATAACTGAAATTGAAAAGGGGCAAATCTCGCAAACTACAACACGAAGGTGAAACTGCAGTTGTTTGGCATGATGACAGGGATGTTCTTTTATTAACTACCAACTCCAATCCTAGAACTGATGGGGAAGTAGAAAGGGAGTGGCAGAAAAAAAGAACAAATAAGGATACCTTATCCTAATGATAAACTATAGGTATGTACTCGTAATATGGCAGGGATTGACCTCGCAGACCAAAATAGGGAGTATTACGGTGTCGGCTGACCCTAAAAAAATGGGAAATATTCACTCTATTTTGTAGTGGACGTTATCGCTAATAGTTTTATTATATACTACATTTAAACAGACCTACTTCCACAGCTCATTGCAACAGAGGTTCAAACCCAGCGGAGGATGATGGATTTTTTTGGGCATAAAAATCCTTAGCATGGCTTCCTTTGGGAGGAAGAAATTATGTGAGTGTTAGTGACATTCCATGTTATAATTACATTAGAGTTACTTCTTGTGACGTGGAGCAGTCATTTTCGAAATTTAAGGCACTTCTTCGTGACAAACGTCAATCTTTCGGGATGAAAAATTTGAGGAAGTATGTGGTCATATACTGTAACTCTACAGGATTTGTTGATCCCTTCCAGGAATAATGTTTGGTGAGTACTAGTATATTTATATTAAATCAGCCATTCAGATCTTTAAAAAAAATATTTTATTTCTTTTGGTGCATATTTTTTTACTTTTTAGCACACATTTTTAACATTTTTAGTGCATAAAAATAAATATTTCCCTAGTTTTTAGCACCTAAAAATCCGAGCCCTACAAATTAATTTTTTATTTGCTTGACACCATTGAAAAATAAAAGTAATCCATCCCCAAGTGCTCCCTACCCATCATGGAGGGGTCATCCCAAATAAGGGGTCATCCCTTTGGGATGAACAAGCTACGTAGGGGATATAGCGGGCTCGCCGTCCTACGCATCATGTAGTTTGGTAAAATATCTTGTCTTCGCTGGTTGGTTAGGTATGGGTTAGTCCCCACCTTACCAATTCTGAGAAAGAGTTACTGATATTTTGGTTTGACTATCAATGGAATGTGGGTTTGTAGGAAACAATGGAAACCTACTGCCTATTGTGTAGTTGGCATTGTGGGTAAGCCTCTGGTGCAGCTGGCTGCCCCCCTCCCCATAACATTTCAGTAGAAAAGGAATTTTAAATCTTTCTTAATGTTAAACTTGCAGTGGATCAGTGAATATTGACATTCCGAAAATTAAGTGTAAAAGTGCAAAATTAAGAAGTTTCGTTAAAGAGTTTGCAGAGGAGCTTTTCAGCACCGATGGAGAAGTCCTCTTCAGTAGAGTGTGTGAAGTTAGTTACACCAGGAAAGAAATTTAATGTGCAATAGCATTGTGATATGCTAAAACACAAGAACGATGTCAGTTGGAAATCTGCTCATCAAAGGAGGCAATGTCTTTTGTTGGAAACAGTTAAAACAATGCCGCCTTCCAAATCGTCCGATTTTTCAAAAGATCTTTGTGAAATGATGGTATCGGCTAACATTCCCCTCAACAAAGTGAACAATTTTCATTTCAGAAGCTTTATGGAGAAATACACAATACACCACATTGCAGATAAATCAACTTTGAGGATAAATTATTTACCTTCGTGTTATGAAAATACTTTGCACAAAATCAGAAGTATGGTAGGGGAAAATAAGATTTGGGTGTCAATTGATGAAACACCAGATGCTTGTAGGAGATCCATTGCCAATGTTGTTATTGGTACCCTCTTTGCTGACCGTCCTGGTGACATATTTTTGTTGGACTCACAAGTTCTTGATTCTGTAAATAATTCTACAATTGCCATATTATTCGACAATGCCATGCAACTGTTGTGGGGAGGTGAAGTTAAGCAGGAAAATGTATTACTGTTTCTAATTGACAGGGCGCCATGCATGGTAAAAGCAGGAAAATGCCTAAAGATTCTGAATCCGATGGTACACATAACTTGCTTAGCTCACGGTTTGCATAGAGTTGCCGAGGAGATAAGACAAAATTTTTCTGATGTGGATAGATTGATTTCAAATGTAAAAAACAAATATTTTTCAAGGTTCCATTGAGGGTGAAAAAGTTTAAAGAAGTTGCACCTTCCCTCCCTCTTCCTCCTAAACCAATTCTTACCCAGTGGGGCACGTGGCTTGTTGCAGTTGAGTATTATTGCGATAACTACAAACACGTAAAGAAAATTGTGTCCACATTTGATAGCAGTGATGCATCTTCAATCAAAATTGTTCAGGAATTGTTTACCAGCAGTTTGTTGTGGGATTTGGCCTATAGAAAATAAAATTTTGGAGGCATTGCAAAATCAATTTCGAGCCTGGAAGCAATAGGTTTAGAATTAAATGAAAGTTTGACAATTGTCAAAAATGTAGAACTGGAAATAAAGCAAGCTAGGGGCACTGTAGCAGTTTCCATAAAGGACAAACTTACCAAAGTGCTGAATGGAAATTGTGAATTTTCAGCAATATGCACAACTGGGGACATTTTAAGTGGTGGTAAAATTATTTTGGATGCAGATGACCCAACATTGGAGTGCAGTGACTTGATTCTATTTAAATACCCTCCAATAACATCTTGCAATGTTGAAAGGAGTTTCTCATTATTCAAGACTATTTTAAGTGACAACCGGAGAAGTTTCCTCTTCGATAATTTAAGGATGCATATGGTAATATACTGCAATGCTGCTATGAATGGAACAGGAAAATAGGTATGTAGTACTTCAAACTTGATTTCATGTAATTAATATGGGCAATTATTATTTATATCCACAGCTTGATATCGTTTTTGTTCTTTACAGGAACAAGAAATGTGAATCACGTGGATAACAGAAGACACTATTACATGATAAGATTGTTGCAAAACAGATATTGTTTTCTATTGTTAATTAATAAATATTAATTAAATATGCATATTTGATTGGTCATATTTAGCTATTTTTAAAGTCAGATTATGCTGCATATTTCTAACATTTTAGGTCATAAATATCTGAGCCCTAGTTATTGCTCTGTCAAATGAATCATTATATCAATATATAATACAAAAATTAAAGAAGATAATGTATTGCAAGCAAAAGAAAAACCCATGGGAAAATTTATGTAATAACACGACCAGAATCACTACACTACCAAGAAAATCCTCTGTAGCAACTTTTAGACTTCTAACAGGCCATGACTGTCTCAATAACCATTTATCCAAGATTGATATAGTGAGATCTTATAGTGAGATCTCCTCTGTGTCTTTTCTGCACATTTAAAGAAGATATGGATGGAAACCACCTACTCCTCTGCCCAGCTTTAGCCAACATGATAACATAACATCAAAATACTGGAATGCAAGAGAGTGATTGGCTTCACTGCCAACTGCTCAACATTAGATACCGACTAACATATGTTCCAATTGTATAGGGAACGTAATATCCCTGTTTGCCAACATGTATCATGAGCTTTCTTGAGGTCAAAAAATATCCTATTGGTTTGACAGTGCTTCATGAATCCAAATGGTGATTGCACTGATTATTAATATATGTTTGGCGTGATTTGGAGAAAGGTCTGGGCACTTTTGATTTAGGATTTGACAAAATGATTAGCTATATTAAAACTTTAAGCCTGCTCTTCCTTTATGTTCATTATGTCTACTTTGTTTGAACTATTGAACACAGCATAAATATTAATTTCATAATTTTACAAATCAATCTTTAATTTCAGCATCATAACATATGAATTTAAATAAAATATTTATCTTGAAAGGTCTATGTAATTTAAACCAAGAAAAAATTTGTTTCTATAAAGGTAAGTCTGCCTGTCTACAATATAAATGTTAATTCTACCAAATTTCATATTTTTATTCTCAAAAATCATATTTATTCTAGATGGTTATAGATACATATGACATACTATATATATGATATAAATTATGTACAGCATAATCTAATAATTTAAATTGATATTTACAGATCATGACTTTTCTTATTCATAAATTATTCTGTTTGAACGACTGTATTTGTAGGAAGTTAATTTTTCCCCATATTCTAAGACTTTTATATAATAAATAGGCAAATAAAGCCAAAACGGTGGCTTTGTGGTGTGAATTTCTTTGAAAAGTTATAATAAAATATTCTTGTACTACTTTTCATATGGTTTTGAATAACTTTATTCATGGAAATAATAAAACTTACTGGTATTTGAACCAACATTTAATGCATCATATTTACTTCTCCCAAATTCAAGTTCTGATTAGGAATGGTACCTAACATCCTTCAGAAACAGATGAACAAATATTAATGTTTAGTGACAGACATGGGTGCTGTAACCTAGATTCTTCAGGCTTCAAACCAGGCTTCAAATACAATTTTACTTTCTCTAGTACATATGTACAATGTACATAGTAGTTAGAGAAGGTATTGTATTCCCCCCTAAAATTTGATACCGAGATTTCACCAGAAATACATGTTTTGTGACCCCCTGAAGCTAAAAACATGTTCAGAAATATATCTATGTATGTGGGCAGCATAGTTCAAAAATGAGAAGTGGGTTAAATACCAAACTTGGTATTTATGTTCAGTATCTTTCAAGGATGCAGCATGAAGATTTTCAAGAAAATGCGAAACCCCAATTACCCTTTACATGGAACATTTTTCAAAAATTTTGATTTTGTCATAAATGGCTCTTAACAGTTTTGATTAAAATGTTGTTTTTTTACTCCTTATTTCATTTATTTACCATTAATTATGAAAATAATACTAATTTTAGTGATTCATTTGGTTTATTAAAATATTAACATTTGATATATAATTTTTATAATCCCTTCATGTTTTATTATTGGATGTTGATTATATGAATAAGATATTTTCATGATAAATGAAATGTTATGTTGAATTTTCTGAAATAGCCTGTGAAGAACTCCACATTCTTGATATAATTTGTAAACTATGAGAGAGAGAGAGAGAGAGAGAGAGAGAGAGAGAGAGAGAGAGAGAGAGAGAGAGAGAGAGAGAGTGTGTGTGTGTGTGTGTGTGCAAGAGAAGACAAAGCTTACTACACAAAAAATTTAGATCTCATTAAAACACATTTTTTTTTCTTTTTTTTTTTCTGGTGGACTTAACCATTTCCGAGATGTTCCTTGTTATTAGTTTCATTTTTAAACTACTTAAACTTTTCTCAAATGGGAAGTCAAATTTTGTTTCATCTCTTGTGCTTTACTCCTAGGAATGCAAAAGAAAGCCGAATTTCACTTGTTTCACATAGCGATAACTTTTAAAAGATTTGATTATCATTCTAGCCTAATATATTCCCTTATTGCCCTTCTACTTACATGGAAGCAAATAATAAGACCAATTCTGCTAACGTTTACCTTGATTAATATGATATAGATAAGAGAATAATCTTTTGTAAGAATAGTTTGGTGTGGAACAGTTAGAGAATGTCTTGTGAATGTAACACATAAGATTTTTTACTTTATTTTTCACATAATGGCATTTTATATGCCCCATCTGTGCAGAGGTCCTCAAGTATTCTTTCTCACAGTCATCTCGAAGTACCTTGTTTCCTCATTTGGTATATTTGCCAATGCACAGAATGGTATACCTATATATAGTTGTTCAGAATCGCAACAAAGCTTTGGATACCATGCTCAAAACTAAAATACTGGGCAGCTTGTTTATCAGACACTGTCTGTATTTCTAGCTTGTTTTTAAAGACTATTAATCACTTATGATGTTTGCACTATTTAAATAAAATAACTATGGATTTTTGAGCTTTACAACAATATCCTATCATTTGGTTGGCATTTATTTTTATGTGATTTCCTTTCATCCTTAGGAAATCACGTAAAAATCTTGTCTTTTAACTTCTTATAGATTCTAAATAATTTTCCATAATCAAAACAAGGCACAAGGAGCACATTAAGAATAACTTGTCTCCTACTATTCAGATTTTGCTGTTGATACATAAAGGTGTTATAATGGTACACATTACTTTACAATAAACTGATATGTGCACAATATCACATGCATACAAGAGCCTTTACTTGATATAGGAAATTTCCTGCTTGCTAGGTTTGGCTTCTGGTAGAGGCGGAGTTGTAGTCTGCTTCATGATGGATGGCTTTTTCTCTTTCCCCTTCTCTTTTTCTTTCTGCACATAGGAAGTGTCTCTTCTATTCCAGCAAGGGTATAGTGAAGAGTTATTTCGAACATTTTGTCTGACTTTCCAGTAGTCCTCTTTGTTTTCTTGGCTGAAACATCATAAATCAAAAGGATAATGATAAGAACAACTAAACCATGGATGAATAAATGAATACCTAGTGTAAAATAATTTATTAATATCAAATTACATTGAGTTAAAAGGAAGCAAACAATCAATTAATTTAAATAGTTGCGGATATTCAAATTAATTCTGTACATGTTTAAGAACAATTTTATTTCATTATTCAATATTTCTTTGCAGTCCTTATGTAAAATAAAAACTTTTTAAGTCTGCCTCAGTAGTATAGGGGTAGCATGTCTGCCTCACATTCAAAAGGTCGTGAGTTAGGATGTTTCCCTTATCCCGAGAAGATTAATGTCGAGTAACTTTAAGCTTCATGTACCCCAAGATCATTTGATCAATTTCATTCATCGTCCAATATGACCCCAAAAAAAAAAAAAAGTAATCACAGCTATGATTAGTTAATTTATTTATTGCTTACTCTAGGTATCAGAAGTACTTCATATATTCCAATAAAATAAGCAAATGTTACTAAAATCCTGTTTAAAATTGTGTCATTTTCAGCAAAACATGCTGCATTTCTCTTACTTAGATGTTATTCAGAGTCTAATATTAGAAAACGTTTTATAGCTGAAGTTGTTGAGATATAAAACTTTCTGGAAAAGGATGTCCTGACACATTCTATGATCCTTTGTTACCAAGCAAGAACAATTTGAGAGCTTGAATTTCTGAACAATAGCATATTTTGGGAAGGGGATCTTCGGAAGTACCTCCATAGAAAACAAAAATGTTGTCATTCTAAATATTACCCTAAGGGTCTAGGGACAGAATGGTGCTACAGCAATTTGAACTGTAGCATACATAATTGCTACCACTGATGCAGTGAGTCTTTATCAAATACATATTAAATATGAGGAGATATATATGCAGATGAGGTCATATTAAATATGACCTCATCTGCATAAGGTCATATTAAATATGACCTCATCTGCATATATATCTGCTCATGAATAGGCATTCCTTTCTATGAAGGTCATAGCCACCCAGAACATTCTATCATGGTACGCTGGTGTATATACATGGTATATATTTATATAATATATTTTGTTGTCTGCCGTGGTCTGCGAGTAACATGCTAGCCTCTGGATCCCAAGATCATGGGCTCAAACCTGGTAGAGGGCGATTAAATTTTTTGGGGTGTAAAATTCCTTAGTATGGCTTCCTTCAGAAGGGAAGTAAAGTCATTGGTCCCAAGTCACACATTTATGGCATATAAGAGAACCTCAAGTGTGATAAAGAGGCCTCTGAGGAAAATTAAAGAGGTCTTTCACACTCAATATAGAATGGGATACTGAGAACTTCAGCAGTTAATGAGCATCCACAAATAAAATTCAAAGTTTTATATAATATATTTTTCAAATATGATCATCAAGTTAACCATAAAAACGTTGTAATAGGAATGCAGTGACAGATCACAACTGCATCACAGAATTACATTGGTCCTTCTCCTTGCTAGATAGCAGTGTATCAATTACTAAAGTAATCATCTGCATATTGGAATTCCTCTAAGATCCAAGGTTCCTTGCCCTAACCACTCATTTGCCTAATATGATTTTCTTTAATATAAAACTCCTATTATATCTAACATAAACTCCTTTCTGCACTTCTGGTGCATTTCAAATTCAAATGACTGAGTTACCTCTTCTGTGAAACCGAGAGCTCCACTGGCAGATGGCATCAATCTGGCATCATTTTGTCATATTTAAGGGTGGACACAAGAAGAGGGAACAAACATGAACTTTCAGAAATTGGTTACATTAGCGACATAGTAAAAAGCTGAACTCCCTATCCAATAGCATGACTCCAAAATAGACCTTTCAAGGGCAGCCCATTTATGTCATCAGTAGACCACAGACTACAGGTACAAGCTCTGAAAAATGTTACAGGGATTTTGCGAATGTGTGTCCAATGCCAATATACAGGAATACACCAACCTCAGTAAAGTCTGCCTGAGGGAAGCATCCATATAACTCTTAACTGTGCTGGTGGTAGAACTTACACCACATGCACAGCACCATTGAAGGAAGAGCTACAGTAGAGTACAGTCCCCTGCAACCTCATGGAAGTATCATCTGTAGGAATCATCATTGTCCTGTCTTTACCGTCATCCTTGAGTCACTTGGGAAGCATCTCTCAGCCTTTGAGGACTTCATCAATGTAAAGTAGACTAAAGAAGTGGTGTAACTTCAGAAAGTTAATAAGACCCAGAGTATGAAGAATTATAGTATTATTGATGTATTGAAATTTATTAGCACATTTTACGGTGACAATAAGAAACTCAGAGAGTTTACAACGAATGCATACGATGTGTCTCAACAGTTGACCTAATACAGCAGGATACATAATTGAAGTTTATAAAGACAAAGATAACTGGGGATGACTGATCAAAGCAGATAACAAGTGACTTAAATGATAGTTGGAAGTTAGTAAATGGGATTCTTGAAGAGAACTATGGAAGAAAACATGCAGTTTATTATTATTCCAGTAATACATTTAATTCTAGACAGAACAAATCTGAAAATGTACTTCATGCAAACATATTTAAGCAAGGTGGTTAAAAGGGTGCCTGGCACAATGAACCTGATCAGTCACCTTGCCATGACTGGTTATGTACACAGTATTAAATCTAATAGCAAGAAGGCCGCACTGTAGCCGAGTGATTAGAGCACTCGCTTCTCACCAAGGATTCGATGCCAGGTGACTGCATGTGGGATTTGTGGTGGGCAAAATTACCAGGGGCAGATTTTCTCCGGGTTCTTCAGTTTCTCCCACCATTGCAGTTTTGCTGTTTTAACAGTAGTTTTGAGAAAAAAGCGAAATAGCTAAATAATAACTCTATTTTAAATAGAGATTATTTGGAATAAACACTTTTCCTTAGGGGAGATTATGGATAAATATTTTCTAAATGTTTAATATATTTTGAATTAAAACAATTGCACACTTACTATTATTTAAGCTTTCAAACTTTGTCTTATTTTAATCTACATACTTAGCCACAAGACACACATGTCAACACTGTAAGATCACACTTCAGCTTTTTACTTATAAAGAAACACAATTCAACTGTTGTTTATTGCTCTTTTGGCTTGTTCTTGAAGCAGCAGGCTCACTTTTATGTTGGTAATGCTCCTTACACTGGGTAATATTTTTATTATTAGAACCAGCTGAAAAATTCATGCCACAGCCAGAATTTGAACACGGTTCTCCCACTCTCCATTTGGTTGTTCTAACCATTGAGCTACTGTGACAACATATTAATGCTGAGTTTCTCGAAATTCTACTCTTTATGTTGAAACACACTGTAATGTGGCAGCTGCAGAAAGAACTTATCAAGACAGATTTCCAGAGAGAGAGAGACAGAGAGAGAGAGAGAGAGAGAGAGCAAGAGAGGGAGAGAGAGAGAGAGAGACACTAGAAAAAGAAAAGTAAAGAAGAAGAAGAAGCTGGTAGAGCAGTCATTGTACAGATGGCACTATTGACATATCCCAATGACTGCATTGAGAACATTAAAAGAAGAATTCCTAAGCCGTTATCGTATTCAGCTACTCCAGGATCTCTCTGAAGTAGATTATGTGCCAAATTTAGTATTTCCTGAGTGGTTTCCTCAACAAGGAGGGGGACATCTAGCAGAAATAGAGTAACATTACCCTAATGTACACACTGGGCTTTGACAATCCACACACAAGACAAGGTACCTGATGTTGAAACTTTGCAGGAAACAACAAGTACTTCAAGCAGCAGAAGAAATAAAAATCTGATGTGTACCATTCACATGACTTTCGCTATCTGTTCTGCAAACAAACTATTCTTACAAAGTATTTTTGTATCCACATCATATTAATCAGGATAAACATTAGCAGAAGTAGTTTTATTACTTGCTTCCTTATAAGTAGAAGGGAAATAAGAGAATAGGTTGGGCTAAAGTGACATTCAAATCTTTTAAAAATCTGGTTACTGTGTGATACAATTGAGACTTGCTTCTCTTAACATGACCAACAGTAAAACAAAAGAGATATGAAATGAATGACAAAATATTTTAATACTAAAACAAAACATAACAAATAGAGAGAGACAGAAAAAAGAAATAAAATACTGCATAAATTGAGTGTTTTAGCAAGATTTATATTTTTAGTAGTAAGTTTGTTTTATCTATCTCTTATGGTTTACCTGTTATACAAAAGCCATCCAGAATGAACAGGCCTTCAGGGAATATTCCAAAAAAATTTAAGATAAAAACTTCCTTTGTCATAAAAATAGTTTAAATATACGTAAACAAAACCATTAGAGCCAATTTTGAGAAAATCTATGTTTTCAAAAATTTTCCAAGTTCCTGCAAATTTTTATGTTGTATCCTTGAAAGATGCTGAACTTAAATACAAAGTTTGGTATTTAACAGACTTGGCATTTTTGAGTTATGCTGCATGCATGCACACACACATATGTGGAAGTTTTTCTAAAAGTTTTTTTTTTTTTTTTTTTTTTTTTTTTTTTTTTTTTTTTGATTCAGGGGACTTCAAATAACATATTTCTAGTGAAATCTCGACATCAAAGTTTTGGGTGGCACATCTCTACAATGTAACCAGTAATAAGACCATCGACTCAAATAAATAGACAGAAAAATTAGCTTTCATAAAAATAACTATAGTTGTTCCAGACATGAATTTCTGTACCTATTCTGGAACAAACTATTTTTATACATAGTAACAAAGTAACAAATATATATGTAGGATGTCCCATAATTCAACCACACAAATTGGCAGGATTGTAGAGGGGTTATATATAAACAGTTTGAGATAAGAACCTATTGACCTTATGCCAAATGTCAAAGTTATGGCATATTTTCTGGATTGCATGATAATGGCCGTAACTTAAAAGAATGTGGACATGTGTGTTGTATTTTCATTCAAAATGCTTCATTTGTATACCAGTATTCAAATGAATGCAGTATTGGTTCACAATCCATACAATGTTTAAAATTATTGGACTCGCAACTTTGGCAAGATTGCCTATTCTTTCAGGGTGTGTATGTCACTGATAACAGTTTTGCTGATTTCAATTTTTGGAATTTTTGACAGGATGTGAGGTTCATTTATTCATAGGTGCAATCTCTGCAGGGATGTTGTAGATTGTCACATTAAACAATTCCTCTGGTGGCCTGTTGTTGGGCTTTGAATATTGTATTATTCTTGAAGTCTATTTGCCTGTCATGTAGAGATGACTAGTACATAGTTCCTAATTTCATGTAGGTACTTTTTTTACTACAGAGATAAGTTGCTCATTTTTAGTCCATTTGAAATTTATTTGACATAATAATAATATTGTTTTGTAAATTGTGAACTGTCCTACAATTGTAATTTGTATGTATGCAACACATCAATGTATGATGTACTGTATTTTAGAAACTCCTTTGAGGCGCTTGGAGAACTGTACCCCTTCAGGTGTTAAATGCAATTATTATGGAAATATTCTTGTTCCACCTACATACTAATTGTACATTATATTTTATTTATCAGTACGAATAAATCCTATTCAGTAACACAGAAAAATAACAATGGCTCATTATAAAATACGAGGGCTGATCAACAAAGACTGAGACTGATTTTTTTTCACAGATGTTTATTACTCCAATTCAATGTTTACAGGATCTTTTTCAAAGTAGTCCCCTCCTACTTCAATGCACTTTTTATAGCGTCTCTGCCAATCCTTGAACACGTGCTACAGACCATTCTTTGTCAGGTCCTTGAGAATCGCCTCACTTTTCTTGAGCACTGCTTCAGAGTTCTCAAATCGAATACCACTAAGCTTTGCCTTTAGTGATGGGAATAAAAAAAAGTCACAGGGTGCAAGATCGGGGCTATAAGGTGGATGTGGTACACAGGTAATGTTGAATCGAGCCAGAAACTGCATGACTTGATTTGCGACGTGAGGCCGTGCATTGTCATGATGAAGCTGCCACCCAATCCGAGAAAGCTCTGGTCGTTTCTTTGCAATGTGCTTCCTCAGTGTGGCCAATACTGATGTGTAGTATGCTGCTGTAACAGTAGTGTGAGGGGGAACTGCATGCTGGTAAATCATTCCATTACAGTCAAAAAATGTGATCACCATCACTTTCCCTGCAGATGGAACAACTTTTGCCTTTTTTGGTGTTGGAGAACCTGGCAATTTCCACACTGTGCTGGCTTGTTTCCTTCAGGATCATAATGATGCAGACATGACTCATTACCGGTGATAATCCATTTAAAAATGCATCCCCTCCATAAGCAAAGAGATGCAGCACCTCAGGCTTGTCTCCATTCGCACAGCCTTTTGTTCGGGAGTCAACAGATGTGGCACCCAACAAGCACAAACTCGGGTCATATGGAGATGGTCATGCATAATTGTAAACACACTGCCATATGAAATTCTCAACACTTCACTGAGGTTACATAAAGTTATACGCCGATCCTTTCGGACAATTACAGCAGCTGTCTTGATGTTGACTTCATTCACAGCAGAAGCCGAAACACCAGGCCCACCTTGCTTAACACTGACAAGACGGCCTTCTTTGAAGTCTTTGAACCACCTAAACACTGTTGCACGAGGTATTGTATCTTCACTGTATGCTTGCTTTAGCTTTTCATAAGTTTCAGTGGCTGTATGGTTTAAACGAAAACAGAATTTGATTGCGATGTACTACTCCTCTTGCGTCACCTCCACTGTCTGGTATGCGAAATGCACGTAGGGTCTACAAAATAGAGCATTACTACCAACCTACCGATACGAGAGTGCTGCCGCCTACCGACATTATACACAAAAACCCGCTCTTTTCAAATATTTATGTTACAGATACGAAACTATCACAGAAGCTACAGGAAAAAATCAGTCACAGTCTTTGTTGATCAGCCCTCGTACAAATAAAGGAGATAACATAAAAATAAAGGTATCTATAGAGGCTTTACCCTTCAACCCTCTTAACACCCAATGCCCACATGTTTACCATAGCATCAAATAATTCCTTTATGTCTACAGTCTCCGAAATCCAGGTGTTGACGTCAAAATCCACTGCAGTTTGATCAGTGGCATATTAACCCCTAATACATTTTATGCTGTAGCAAAGAATTTAGAACCCATACCCCTGGATCCTCATCTCGAAATGTTTATCTTAGACCCCTCTACAATCTGCTAATTTGTATGGTCGAATTCTGGGACATTCTGTACTTATATATATTTATTAAGGCCATGCAAAAACAATGAATAGATTTTGAAACAAAACTTTTTGCAAAAAGTAAACAAACTTTTCAGCTGTTACTGTACAGATGTGATGCCATCAACAAATGCAGCTTACTTTTTTTTTTTTACTTTCTCTATACGTACTATCTACATAGTGTATAGAGGAAGTATTTTATTCCACCCAAAAATTTGATGTCACATTTCACCAAAAATACATGTTTTAGGACCCCCTGAATCCAAAAAAAAGCATTTTCAGAAAAAGGTCCATGTGTGTGTGTGTGTCTGTGGACAGCATAGCTCAAAAATGAAAAGACTGTTAATATACTAAACTTGGTATTTAGATTTGGTATCTTCCAAGGATGCGACATGAAGATTTTCAAGAAAATCCCCTCCCCCCAACTACCCTTTACATGGAAAAAATTTTGAAAATTTTGATTTTCTAAAAAATGACTAACGATTTTGATTAAAATCCCATATATTAAAGATATTTACATACCAAATAAAATGTATATCTTGAATTTTCTGGGAATAGCCTCTGAAGAGCTCTTTATTCTGGATGAATTTTGATAAATTTTGCTTAACTGCTAAACGGTAAGAGATAGACATAAACTTACTGCACAGAAAATGTTGATCTGATCAAAACACACAATTTATGTCCCTTACATTTTTGTTGTGGAGGTAACCGTTTCCGAGATATTCATTGTTTTTGGTTTCAGTTGTGAGTACTTATACTTTTCTCAGACAGGAAGTGTACGTTTTTCTTTTGTTCCACTCCTGGCCAAGCAAGGAAGCGATTTGCAATGAAAATCGAATAACAACAGCTTTTAAAACATTTGACTATCGGTTTAACCTAGTGCATTCCCTCATTTTCTTTCTACTTATAAGGAACTAAGTAGTAAGAACATTCTGCTAATGTTTATCTCGATTAGTATTGTGTAGAAAGAAGAATAATCTTATGTATGAAATTTGTAGAAGAGCTAGAGAAAGTCATGTGAGTGTAACACATCAGATTTTTTATTTTTCTTCTGAAAGGTAGTTGCATGATCAGTTTCATTTGTTGTATACAAAAGATTAATTGCTAAGGGTACAGTTTAATTGTTGACTTATTTAACACTTTTCTTCACAATTTACACAACTACTGTAAGAAATTAAATTCTAATGATTTAATACAACATTGGAAATGCTTCCCATTTACAATCTGGTAGTGGCTATACTGAAGTGTGAATCTGGTGAACATTTTCAATCACTGCTGGTGGTATATCTCTGAATTCTTTCGCAATCCTCATTTTTAATTTTTTCACATCAGCTGACATTTTACATTTCATATATTTCTTCAAAAAGTAATCAGTAGGAGAGAGATCTGTTTCCAAGTAACTAAATCTTTTGTATGAGGCAAATGAAATTCTTATTGTTTTTTCAAATTATTAAAGTTAGCGTGTCTGAATATTTTTTTAATGAGTTATTTTAGTTTTACTTGCACTATTCCTTACTAATGAAAGACCCAGCATAGTTTAATTTCTGGACAACTTGTTTCTTAATTCTTACTAAAACCAGGAAATAAACACAATATTTGCATTCACTTTTGAAAATTATTTTATCTTTCGCTTAGTTTATCATCTGCATATTTATTAGTTTTTTAATGGTAGAAAACTCTTTTTCAGTGGAAATTATCAGTAGTAAAGAAAACCTGGATTCCAACGTTCCATTTTTTGTGATATCTCAATAGATATATATTCCTAAAAATAATATAAAAAGCCCGCTCATGAGGGTTATCCGGCTTTGAAAAAATTAGTAGAGTGATTATTAAAAAGGTAAGTTGTAAATTTGTTATACAACATTGACAAAATAGAATATGGTTATTTATTTATTTATTTTTTTTTGCCTAAGGGTCTGTGGATGAAATGAATAAGTTAGAACAGAACAGACACAACAGTATTTCAAACAATTGCTTTGTATTTAGAAGTGCATGTATAAAAATGCTGGTAACTCTCCAAATGCTCTTGAATGGTATGCTCTAAGCAACTACCCCTTTATGTCAGATTTCTACATTTGGGAAGCCGCAATACTATTAAATCTTAAGTCTTTTACACATATGTTTAACTTTAAACCTTCATGTTGCACAGTTTATTATAAAATGCAATTTCCCTATCATTACTGTGGTGCTCCCATTTAAAATATTACATTCCGAAATAACATTGAGGTTATTTTCCTTCAAATTTAGACCAAGATTACCTCAGTGTCATTTTCTTTTATTAATCCTTTTAGAACAATTTACATTGTTATTCAGACATGTCAATGGTATAAATATTCCACTAACTTTATACATGTGTACAGTAGTACTGTAGCTAAATGATAAGACAATAAACAATTTTCAATTACACATCATTAAGTTATTAAGAGCTAGTAATTCACATTATATTTTGAATACACACTATAACACAGATTTATTAACTCATGGTATTTATACAACATGAACATACTCATCTATGGAATAAAAGGTGTGCAGTAGTAGCAACGGTTTTAAACGTTTTTTAAAATGTTGGCTTTTAGTAATTACATTGATATTCTGAGGCAATATGTTAAATGGTCTAATACCCAAATTCTTTACATTATTTTTAGTTATGTCAGTTCTACAGAACTGAACATATAGTGCATCCTTTTGTCGAGTGCTATATTGATGGAGGTTTTTATTTATTTCAAGCTGATTGTAAATTTTTTTAATATAAGTTAATGTCTCCAATATCAATATGCAAGTAAGAGGCAATATTTTTTGTTCTTTGAAAAGAGCTCTACATGAGCACCGACTATCCTTGCCACTTATTCTAATTGCCCTTTTCTGTAGTTTAAATATTTGTCCACTCTCATAACATGTTCCCCAGAAAATTATGCCATAGCGCATTAGGCTGTGAAAATTTGCATAGTAAACATTCCTATGGTTCTTCCACTTTAGGTTGCCATTTAAAATGATTCCCAGAAAAGTGCTGTGCACAGCAATATTGATGTTATTGAACTTAAGATTTGGTGACATTCCATAGCTGAAATCACTGTAGCAACTCTGTATTTCTTCAACAATCAGTTAAAAATAAAATGCTGTTTACAAATGAATGTCTTTCTTCGATTCTTTCACAACAAGTCTTCTGTATCCTCTCCTTTTAACATTCGCTGCAGCTACTGTCGCATGCTATGAATTTCCCATCAAAAACTGACTCTACTGCTTCTTGCTATGCATTTCCAGTTGACTGAACTGTCTACCAGCTTAGTTCACCTTTTTATATCTGTGGCAGGAAACTTCCAAAAGCAGTTGCATGTGCAAACTAATCCAGGTGTAACAATGCGCGAATTCGATGTCAAAAGAACTCACTGCCGACACACATGTCAACTAACGCAAGTATAACAATGGATACCAACAATCAGCTATGACTTACGAAGCAAGCCGTTCACACACGTTCGACGATTACATCTACAGGGCATAGTCACACTGCTCTCTCCTCAAGGCTGGTCATCCCCATCAGCACTATCGTAACGAGCTAAACGGTCCAGGTGTACTACTAGCCTCTTCCCGCGGGGTAGCCTCTGGATGCAGTAGACATCCTGTCCTCTTGTGTCCTCTTCACCACAAGGTATGGCCCTTGATAGGGTTGTTGAAGCTTGGGGCAGCAACCCTTGGTCCGAATAGAGCCACCTAAATCACCCTGTGGCCTGCCGGTCGTAACGGGTCTTCATCTGGTCTCTCGATAGCTGGTTGAGATTATGCGCCATCTCATGCAAGTCGTGAAGCTGGTCTACGAGATTCACCATGTAGTCAATTGTTTGTTATTTTGCCCCAGGAGGATTTCTAAAGATCAGGTCGCATGGTAGATGCAGCTCCCTGCCAAATACCAAACTGATTGATGTCAACCCAGCGGTGTTGTGGTTTGAAGAACGGTACCCTACAAGAAAATTGGCACCCTCACATCCCACTCCCTCTGGTGATTGGCCACCATCTTCTTCAAATGTTCTTCTAGTCTTGAAGTACTGCTCAACCGTGTCGTCTGACTATGCTAATGAGGTGCTGTGCTCGTCTTGTGCACTCCGAGTTGCTCCAGGTCTCTTGGGCCCAAAGGGGTTTGCACAATATCCTCCCTGCTCGGTCTGTTCCTGCCTCCAGTTCTCTCAGGAGTGACCCCAAGTCAGTGTATGCCAACTGCTTCCTCCTCAGGCCTGCGTTATCCCATCCAGCTGCAGGCGCCGCCGAAATGTCACTAACAGCTAAGGCATTGTTGCAGTGCCTGCACTCGTCTGCACAGGGTCGACGTGACATAGCATCTGTATTGTTATGGCTCTTTCCTTTTCGATGTGCTGATGTGAAGTTGTACTCTTAGAGCCTCTGGACCCAACGACCTGTCTGGCCTTTTAAGTTCTTGAAGCTCAACAGCCAGGTAAGGGTGAAGTGGTCAGTCCTCATGCAAAAAGGCTGACCGTACAGATACTTATCGAAGTGCTCCAGCGCCTTTACTACTGCCAGGAGCTATCGCCGTGTAATGCAGTAGTTCTTTTCAGTCTTGGAGAGAGTTTTGTTGTAGTAGGCTATTACCCGCAACTGGCCATCCTGGATCTGCGATAGAATGCCTTCTTTGTAGGTGTCGCTGGCATCGGTATACCCAATCAATTCGCTACCAGACTGTGGAAATCCTAAAATATGTGCACTGCAGAATGCTGACTTAGCGCCTGGAACGTGTTCTATGCTTCTTCTGACCACGTGTAAGGCTGGTGCTCTTCCGCCAGACGAGTGAGAGGTTTCGCGATGTTGCAGACATCTCTGACGAAGCTGCAATAGTAGCTGCATAGGCCCAAGAAACATCGGAGCTCTCATTTGTCTTTCGGACGAGGCCAATCTCTCACAGTGCGAGCCTTCTCTGGGACCGTGGCCACCCCAGATAGTGACACTATGAGGCCCAAGTAGTTCACCTATTTTCAGAAAAGTTGGCACTTCTTTGCGTTCAACTACAGGTTAGCAGCCTGCAGTATAAGTCAGGTTCTCGAGATGGTCTTCGAAATTGTGGCCTATGACGACGATGTCATCTATGCCGGATTCCATTTGTCCTCAATTTTCCCCATGCCGATTTCCGATCCATTCCCGATTCTATTTCGTTTTCATGTTCTTTATCGCCACGAGTAAAGTTTTCATAATTTCCTTCATTGTGACGAATAATCCCACTCCTGACAAGTGTATAAAAACTTTTATTTCGACAAACAGTTCTTTATTTTTTCAACAAACTGATTACAAATAAATCGCTGTTTACAAATGAATGTCTTTCTTTGATGCTTTTGAATAATTTTCTTTCCTTTCGACGTTTCCTGGCTTTATTACTGCAGTCCAGGAATTTCCCGTCGAAAACTAACTTAGCTGCTTCTCGGTGTACACTCCCAGTTGAAACTTAACTGTCAGCCGGCTTCGTTTCCCTTTTTATACCTGTTGATCACGTGGCGGGAGACTTCCAGGGGCAGTCGCAAGTGCAAACCACCAATTTTCATACTTACCCAGGTGTAACAATGTGTGGCTTCGATATCAAAGAACTTACCAACACCACACGTGTCCATTCGCAAGGTGTAAATATCACAGCTTCGATGCCAAAAGAAGTAGCCGCCAGCACCCGTATTCACCAAATCAGGTGTAATAATGGATGCCAAAAATCAGCTATAACTTACGTAGCAAGTGTTCACATAGTGCTGCGATCACGACCGCAGGGTGTAGTTACAACACACTATGGTGTAAGCGCCTGAAATTTACATGAACACTTCATGAAAAGAGAAGAGGCAAGGACTTAATTAGGGAAGCAAGCTATGTCCTGCAACAGTTCACAGCCTGCAGCGCTTCTTAAATGGGCTAGAAACTTAGAAATACATTTTTCACTCTCTGATAGTAAATGTAAAAGACCGAAAATAGAACGCAATGAACGTTTCACATTCCTGTTGGAAACAATTCTCGAGTTGAAGAAAGTACACGATTGTTATGTGATGGCATTGGATCAAGCCGGAGCAGGTGAAGTGACATTACTATTCTGTTCTCCATCAATGCTAATGGCGACAGATGGAATTCACCCTTATCAATTTGAGCCAGAACGGTTTGATTGCGCCAGAACGGTTTGAATTTACTAGTAATAATAGTTCTAATAGTGATTACGACACCGTATGTTTAAATGTGGAAAGGCGTGCAGGAACATTATTTTGGTATAAATGAAGCGAATGTATACCAATGGATACTAATTCTGAAAGCGTGTGCTATTGGGAATTTGAAAATATTAAATAGTTAAAGAAAAGGGATTTACATCTGTAACAAAACAGCCTCAAATTCCCTAAATTGGTGCTAGATCGCGATGCTTTGACGATTACTAAACAGAGTTTAACTGAAAAGCAAAATGAAAACTTAACATATTGACATGAGCTAAGTATTTCAATAGGTTACTTATTTAAATTACTTTTCTTTAAAATTTCTTACGAGTTTGAAGAACCATTAATCCACCATTTCTTTGTTTTTTCCTCTTTTTAGAGAACTTTGTATTCACAAAATTTCTATATTCCACTTTCTTGCCATCGGTGCTCATTTTTTATGTGATGTAAAATGGAACTAACATGTTCATGCAAAATATAGCTGTCTTCTTTTTAAGTATTACAAACCACCACGTGATTATTATTATGTTTTTCCAAGCCGACATTTTCGGACATTTTTTTTTTCATGAATTTTTATTTTTCCATTAAGCTCTTACATATGCCAGTCTTCAAACTCAGTTCGATATTAGAGTCATTGTTTCTATTAGATGTCGTAAGCCTTTGTGTCGGTCAGTAAGAAATATTTTGATATTACTTGCTCCTGTTCACTCATTCGGTTAAGTACCAGACGTTTCCAAATCACCCGTTACATTTCCTCTCTGCAGTTATTCAAAATAAATTAATGTGCTATAATTTAAATCCATAATTGATTAAATTAGCTATTTCGCTGATAATCTAGGAGTATTATATTTGCCATTTCGTGCTAGGTGCAAATGTTGATGTTATTTCTTATTTATTGTAAATATTTTGCTGTTTCCTGATTCCAAAATTTTCTAACAATAGGTGTTGTTAATATGCGAATAACTTTGTCATATACAGACATATGTGCTTATTTACAGAACGACTGAAGCTGCTAGCATTCCAAAACGTGACTAGGCACTTGTTATTACTACATTACCCTCTGGTTTCTTCCCGGACATTCTCTGTAAATACCAAATAAATATATTCCCACAATCACAAATTATTTTCACACACGACATACCGAGTCAGGTGGCTCAGACGGTTTAGTCAGTAATTGGCATTCGGGAGGTCCGGGTTCGCTCCCTGTCGACCGCAAACTCTGGCCCTGGGTTTTTTCCGTGGTTTTCCTGAGGCCGCTTAGGCGAATGCCGGTGTGCTGTATATGGTTCCTTTCCCTTTCATTATTTCATTTCCTTTCTTAATCCTTCAGGTCGGCGGCAGGTGTGGCTTGAGACTTTGCTGACAGATAGCACGGTCGCTTGCCCCGGGTAAAACTCTCTTCCCCCTGGTTGTGCTTTTTATTTCTACTTGTGGCACCGCAGGCGATGACACTGATGATACATGGAATGAGGATGGAGTACAGTGGAATGCGAATCCGGAAAACCCGGAGAAAACCTGCCCCTGCGCCGCATTGCCCACCACAAATCTCACATGTGGTCGCTTGGGATCGAACCCGGGCCGTCTAGGTGAGAAGGGAGTGGCCATGGCACGGCCGTTGGTTGAGGCTAGGTGCCGTTGTAGAGGCCTCCTTCCGACCTCCCGTCGCCTGTATAGCCTCCATGGCGCGCCAGGACTGCCATCTGGTAATACTGTTAGGCACTTCCATGCGTCTCTGCGCTTAGCTCCGTCATTTTCTGTGTGCTGGGCTGTGGTTTCCCGTCCTCTCCTTTCCCCCGCGAGGGGGGGTATTGATTGCAGTTGCCGAGGTGTCTCCCGCCGTTAACATGCCCATACCTCATGCACACGACATAGTTCTTCCAAAATAACGAGAGTTTCTTTTTCTTTATTTCTGCGCACCTTAAAACATATTAAAAGAGAGAGCATGTCCAAGCAACAAAAAATATTCTGCACTAGGTTCAGTATTTTGAGACATTTCCCTCTCTTTTCAGTTTTTCTGTCACTACTATCGGACGAACCTATTTTATAAAAACAATTATTTACAATATCATAATGTAGATAACCACTGAAGTTACCTTAGTTTAAAAGTCAAGAAATGTCTCGCGATTTCAGTAGGCACCCAGCTCATATTACTATATTTCTACACCATTTGTCCTTGCATTTCTGTTACTGAAACTCTCACCAGATAAAGAATCTTTACATTCATTGTTGCTGCAATTCCTTCACAAATGTTAGAATCACGTACAATTAGTTCAGATACAATTCTCCTTCCTTTACCTTTCTATTCTCTGACTTATGTTTTCCGTAGGAGAATTACTAATGGATGAAGAAGTGGTTGCATTTAGAACACTAACTTTCAATCGGTCTGATAGTAGGGATTGATTTTGGTTTTAAGCATGGGCCTTGGAATTTTTCAATATTTTCATTAGGTAGTTTTTGTTTTAGTATTTGAGTTCTTACATAGTAAGTCACATCAAAATGTAAATAACATATGTGTGCTCCTTTTCCTGATTAAAAGCTTTTTCTTTTGCAAAACTGAACCCACATTCCATAATTCCTCTTAGAATATTTATCTCGATTTGAAAATCTGTGAAAGCGGATTTACTTGTTTTTACTCTCTTCAAACTCTTTCTATATTACAACCATACACATTGCACAACGGTATTACCTATATCATTTTTGGTCAGATTTAAAAAGCTAAAAGAATAAAAAATTGACGTCAACTATGCTGATATAGCCAACACTTCATCGCTAGCCATACACGCACTTCTGTAGGCGTAAACTGGCTGGCGAGTGTGTTTAATCCAATGAGGTTACGTCATTTTTATGTCAGTAAACAAAGCCGGTAAATGAACTCTTATAGGTCCACATTATTTAAAGAGAACAATTTTTTTAAACTCTCTCCCTCAGGCTCCTTTAACTCTTGTGAAACAGAGCGGTCTCAGGCCATAGGAGAGTTTTGCATGGAAACACACATTTCTCCTGCTTTTTTTTTTGGTAGTGTTTAACGCCCGCTTTAACTACTAATGGCACCGCAGGCGGTGACACTGATGATACATGAATGATGATGGAGCACCGGTGGAATGCGATGGCGGGGGAAACCGGAGTACCCGGAGAAAACCCGCCCCAGCGCCGTTTTGTCCACCACAAAATTTCTCCTGCCCACATTTAATCAATGCTGTCCACATTTACAGTTCCAAAGTAGATACTATTAATGATTTGTTTTCGGTTTTTATCTTCACTGCAACCGACAATTTCGCGTACTTTATTGTTGTGTTGGTCTTAATTACTTTCTCTACACTTACTATGTACATAGTGTATAGAGAAGGTATTGCACTCCACCAAAAAATTCGATTCCGAGATTTCACCGGAAATATATGTTTTAGGGTCCCCTATATAAAAAAAAGTATTTTCAGAAAAAGATCCGCGTATGTCTGTGTGTCCGTGTCCGTGTGTCTGTGAACACGATAACTCAAAAACGAAAAGTCGGAAAAATATCAAACTTGGTATTTAGGTTTAGTATCTTCCAGGGATGCAACACGAAGATTTTGAGAAAAATCCCCCACCCCAAACTACCCTTTACATGGAACTTTTTTTGAAAATTTTGATTTTCTAGAAAATGGCTCTAACGATTTTGATTAAAATATCGTTTAATAAAGTTATTTACCTGACAAATAAAATGTATATTTTGAATTTTCTGGGAATAGCCTCTGAAGACTTCTTTATTCTGGGTCTATTTTACGGAATTTTGCATAACTGCTAAACCGTAAGAGACGGACAAAAACTTACCACACAACAAATGTAGAGCACTTTAAAACACACAATTTATGTTATATACATTTTTTTTCGTGGAGTTGATTGTTTTTGAGATATTCCTTGTTTTTGGTTTCAGCTATGAAAAATGTATACTTTTCTCATACAGGAATTTGTCCATACAAACAAAGGAACTTCAGTCACATAGCAGCCGGCTTATGACTATTACTTTAACCTATGGTACTCCCTTATTTCGCTTCTACTTTCAAGGAAGCAAGTAATAAGAGTGTTTCTGCTAGTTTTTTTTTTTCTCGATTAGCATGAAGTAAATGGAAGCATAAGCTTTTTAACAATAACTTTTCCAGAGATGTAGAGAAAGTCATGTGAATGGAACACATCAGATTTTTTTTACGTTATGATGTTATAATGACCTGTGGGGTTTTAAGGAATTTTACGTTCCGTTTATAGCAACTCGGCATATATCTTTGTTTTCGTAAAAAATCTGCTTAATCCGCTTTGTTTTTTGAGTAATAAAATATTTGCAAATATTACTTCATATTTACCTGCTGAAATACTTAAGGATATTATGATGAATGGTGTTGACGGCTAAGGATTACGGTGTAAATCTGAAAAGATACTATTACTTCTCAGCTCTTAATGTATATTAGATGCAATGCAACCCCATGCTGTTGAATATATTCAAAACGATATCCAAACATGTCAATGTATAATTATTATTGTTCATGGACGCACGGGGATTCCAAATCATTCATCTAATTTACCAAAACGTAATTAAGTTGCACATCGCGAAATAAAATTCACAAAGTATAGGAAAGTTATTACCTAACAGAAACAGTCCCGGTATGTAAAGAATGACAAAGGATAAAGCCCCACGAATGCATTTTTGGAACCGTTGAGGTAAATAGTAGACTACTACATCAACTTTTTCATTTATTTTTGTTTTGTTGTTTGTTTTACACCAGGAACTTTGAATCGTGTAATTTTGTTAGGTTTGAGTCCAAAACGCTGTGAAATATACATTTGCTGCATAAAGTGTATATTGATTGTGTTACTAATGCTTAAAACAGAAGTTTTAGAGTTATAAATGAGTCGTAAGAAGATTATCACCTTTCATCAAGTCCAAGTTCTTCGGGACTCCGACGGCGCTTTCTGCGCATATCCTGATCCACCTCATCTGTATCCCTGTCATCAGAGAAATAATTATTTTTACACAAAATATAAATAAGTAAAATTTTAATAACATTCAGCATGAACTGCTTTTATGGATCTTACACAAGACTGTTAAAAACCTCTGTTTACCACCACCACCACCACTACCGCCGCCACCATCCCATCCAATGTCTTGCACTAGTATTGCATTTTAGTGTCAAGGAAATAAATTTATTTGATATTGTACTCTGTCATCTTCTGACAGAATATAGCAATACAAAGCGCAGTTAGCATATATGAAACGATTAACACAAAACATTCTTGAATAATTAATTTGCAGTGACCAAATAAAAAGCTATTCCTTGAAAACTGGAGAGAATATGCGGTTGACGCTTTATTTGCTATAAAATAAATAGTATATGCAGATCTTATACTCTGAAATCCAATATTATTTCAAAGTGAGTAATAACTAACACAAATAATAATGTATAACGTATAAAATCACGGCAGTTATATAATGCCTTGTCTGAGTAAAATTAGTATTAACATCAAATTGAATCCTGCTTATTACCAAACAGCGTTTGTATAAACTGCAATCGTTAAAAGTAGTTGAACACACTATTTTAAATCGTGTATTCCATTTATATGTTTTACACAATTCCAGTTTAAAATACTATTTGAGCTTTCTATTTTTCTAGTTTAGTTATAAAAATCTGATGCTTTCCATTCACATGAATTTCTCTACACCGTTGTAACAAATTATCGTTAAAAAGCATATTCTTCTATCTACTTTATGATAATCGAGAAAAACGTTAGCAGAAATTGTCTTATTACTTGTTTCCTTAAGAGTAGAAGGGAAATAAGGAAGCACACTAGGCTAAAACGATAGTCAAATCTTTTAATCCTTTCACTGCTAACATATTTTTAGGCGAGAAACATCTCCTTGACATTATGGTGAAAAATTACTAAAAATCCTAAATTGGGTTTTGACCAATAACATTTGGCCAAAAATGTGTGTATTTCAAGAAGAAAATACAACAATATGCACTAATAACTAAAAACGTGTATAGTAATATGTTTCAAAATTAACAAAACAGGTCTCACACGGAGTGCTTCTACCTGCCCCGTTATCATTCAGGCATGCCACACCACCGATTATTTAACCTGGGCCCTCCCCATCCCAAACAACAGCCGAGATAGAGCACCCGGTGGGCCTCCCCACACCCCACCAACAGCATATTTCCGGCCGTGAAATAGAGTCTTTGGCGGCAGAGGGCAGCTTGACTCGGATCGAATTGCAGTTTTCGTTTGCTTTATATATTACTCGGAATGAGTGTAAACAGTCCGTGAGAGTTGACAGATATAATTTATTTAAAATGTTTCTAAGACTTACAATCGCTCAAACCTACGGTCGAAATATCTCGACCGTGAAAGAGTTAAAAGCCGATTATCATGTGGATGAAATCTGTTTCTATGCAGGACCAAGAGTTTACAACTTTCCGTATGAAAAAAGTTTTAAGTATTTTAAATCTGAAACAAATAACAGGGAATATCTCAGAAATGGTCAATTCAACGGAAAAAAAAACGTATATGACATACATTGTGTGTTTTAACGTGATATATATTTTTTGTGAAGTGCGTTTTTGTTTATCTCTTACGGTTTATCAGCTACGCAAAATTCAGCAAAATCCATTCAGAATAAAGAAGTCTTTAGAGGCTACTCCCAGAAAATTCAAGATATACATTTTATTTTCCATATAAATATCTTTAATATACGGTGTTTTAATCAAACTCGTTAGAGCTATTTTTGAGAAAATAAAACATTTCGAAATTTTTTCCATGTAAATGGTATGCTATTTATGGATGCTCTTTAACTACTATGGTACTGAGCATCCTATTCTAAACTGGGCGTAAAAGATCGCTTAATTTTGCTTAGAGGCCTCTATCAGGCTTGAGGTTCTTCTTCGCCCTAAATCTACGACACGGTATCAACGGCTTTACTTCCCTTCCGAAGGAAACCATACTAAGGATTTTACATCCGAAAAAAATCCATCGACCTCCGCCGGGTTTGAACCCGCGACCTTGGGTACAAGAAGTTAGCACGATAGCCACTACACCACAGAGGGTGATACTTTTTTTTTTCCCCCATGTAAAGGGTAGTTTGGGGTAGGAGGATTTTTCTCAAAGTCTTCGTGTTGCATATCTGGAAGATACTAAATTTGAATATCAAGTTTCGTATTTTACCGACTTCTAATTTTTGAGTTATCGTGTTCACAGACACATTGACACATTTCTCTGAAAATACTTTTTTTTTTGGATACAGAGGACCCTAAAACGTCTATTTCCGGTAAAATCTCGGTATCGAATTTTTGGGTGAATGCAATACCTTCTCTATACACCATGTACATAGTACGTGTAGAGAAAGTAAAATTGGAAGTTCAGTATACAACTGTTATTGTTTCCATGCCCCCATATGACCTAAGACCTTCGGGGGGACCTGGTGCTAACAAGTGATGATTGATCCATCTATTGGCCAGAGGCAAGGATAGCCCATTACCTCCAATGGTAGAATGACAATAAGGATGGTAATGGAATGAGGTACCTATAACTTTTACCGTGGACTCCGAATGAAACTGGGCTTTAGAGATGTAACTTTATATTAGCTGGTCAGAGGTGAAGGCCTGGGTAGAGGCGTCTTTTTTTTTTTTTTTTTTTTAATGATTTATTGATCGATTAGCGCATGTGCGCTCTACAGATCATTGATTTTAGACATTATTTACATGTATGATACTGAATAACATTGAAATGAGGTAAGCCCCATTGGGCCCCTCATAAGTAGGTACATTTTTTTTTTATTTTTTTTTATTTTACAGAGAGTCTTACTGTGAGAGCTGGTCCAGTGGTAGGCGACTCTTGATGCGAGTTGGATAGCTAGATTTTCTGCCAAGAGAATAGTGAATGGCTCCTGAGACGTCTTTTAGCTTGCTGTAAAACTGTTCGGCTTGTGAAGAAATTGACTGTTGAATGATGCTGATTCCAGTTTCTCTATGTAGTTGACTATTTCTGACAAACCATGGTGCATTCGTTGAGATTCGCAATATTTTGTTTTGAAATGTCTGGATACGTTTGATTTCAGAAGGACTAGTTCCTCCCCAAACTGGACAAGCGTATAGTAGCAGTGGTCTTAATAGAGTCGTGTAAAGTAGTGAGCAGTTTTTTAGTTTGAGTGAAGATCTTTTGTTGAGGGGGTAGAGTTTTGCCAGTCTTGCTCGGGCTAGTTTAAGTTTGTTGCTTATATGTGGTTTCCATGTGAGTCGTCGATCCAGGAGTACACCGAGATATTTCACTGTTTCTGTATTAGTTTTCCAGGGTATCTGTTTCGCTGGGAGCGTTACTGGTGGTGGATAGTTTTGTCTGCATAGTGTAAAGACCATTGCTTCACATTTTTGCTGGTTGAGCGAAATACGCCAGTTGTCTAGCCAGGGCATAATTAAGTTTAAGGCCTCTTGAAGGTGATTTCTGGCGGTGTGGATATTGCGATGTGTTGAGAAGATTGCAGTATCGTCCGCATACATAGCGATTTGAGCTGTAGGCGTTGCAGGCATATCAGAGGTGTACAGGTTGAACAGAGCTGGTCCCAGGATAGATCCTTGAGGAACTCCGGCTGTTATAGGTTTTGTAGAAGAGTGACAACTACCTATGCGGACTGAGAATGTTCGTTGTGACAGAAAGGAGGAAATTATTTTATAGAGGTAGTCTGGAATGCCGTTGTTGAACAGTTTGTATAGAAGACCCTGATGCCAAACCCTGTCGAATGCCTGAGTGAAGTCAAGGAAAGCTGCAGTTGTGTGTTCTTTCTTCTCGAAGCCTTGTGCCACTTGCTCTATAATCCGGAGAATTTGATGGGTGGTTGAATGTTTAGGACGAAAACCGAATTGAAAGGGAGGTAATACTGATGCTTCATTGAGAAATTTTGTTAAACGCTTCAGTATAATCTTTTCATACACTTTGGACAGAGTTGGTAGCAGACTTATAGGACGATAATTGTTTGGGTCTGAGGAGCTTTTCCCAGGTTTATGAATAACAATAATTATAGCGTGTTTCCAGATTCTGGGGAAGTAGCCCATACGTATCAAACTATTGAAGAGTGAGGCTAGAATAGCAAGTGTTTTGCGAGTCAGATGTTTTAATACAAAATTTGGAATTAGGTCATGACCAGGCGATTTTCTTGCTGGTAGTTGCTGGATTATGAACAAGATTTCTTTTGGCGAAGTGAAGTCAATGGGAAGTGGAGCAGTGGTATAAGAACCAGGAAAACGTTCAATTTCGTGGTTGAATTCTTCGTTTATCACTGGGTTTGGGCTGAAGATACATTTTAGAGTATTTGCGAATAGTTCCGACTTCTCAAAGTCGGTTATGTAGTGTTTTCCATCTTGGATTAAGGGTGGAATAAGCGTCGGTTCTTTTCATATTCTTTTGGTTTCTTTCCACAAGGATGAATCTTCTGGTGAAATGCTTTAGAGGTGCCGTTGGTAAGTCGAGTACCGGTACTCATCCATTTGTTTTTTTACCTTTCTTGTGAGTTGGTTCAAGCGATGAAGTTGCCAGGTTTCTCTGTACTTCTGCCAAAGCCGGCGCATTTTGTGTTTTTCTTTCAAGAGAGATCTGATGTTAGAGGGCAAAGTTTCGTGATAGGGTTTTCTTTGTTCTGAGGTCTAGCTGGAGCTGTGGATTTGTCTATGGCTGAAGTTATGACTTTTGTGAACTCAAGAATTGCTGCTTCTGCATCACTGGGACTTTTCAGGTTGCACGCAGGTTTTAGCTCGTTATCAATTACATGTTGGAAGGTTTCCCAATGTATGAAACCTCTGCTGAGTCTCCTAGTGGACTGTGGACGTAAAATCAGATTGTTGTCAAATGATATCAAGACTGGGGAGTGGTCCGAGTCCATTTCAGGTAGAACAGCCATGGTGGGAAAGCCTAATACATTTTTGTAAAGTACTATGACTAGTATGTCAGGTGCTACATTTTATCTAAAAAAAGTAGGACCAGGTGGGGCTAAGATGTTAACTGCATTGCGTTCAGCTGCTGTTAATAGTCGTCTTCCGTTTGGAGTTGTCACATGGCATCCCCATGTTTCATGCTTACTATTTAGATCTCCCACGAGAAGGGTTGGCACTGTGTCAGAGAATATAGTAGTAATATCCTGGTCATTGAGGCAGAGTCCTGGTGGCTTGTATGCTGAGATTATTGTCGTTTTAGTGGAGTTTTGCATGGATATTTGAACTGCGCAAGCTTCGAGGCTAGTTAGTTGGGGTAGTAGGACCGAGTAGTGGTGTATTTCCTTTCGAATGAAGATGGCCACTCCACCCGAGGCGACGAGAGCTTCGCGAACGGACCTATACGCTGCATAACCAGGTACTGAAAACTTTCCCTGTGGTGCTAGATGAGTCTCAGTGACGCAAGCTACTGCGACGTTGTGTCTTGAGATGAATTCCAGAAAGATTTCCCGCTTGGCTTTGATTCCGTTAGCGTTCCAGTTTAGTATAGTTAGTTGAGAGAATGTATATACTTGATTTTTAGTGGCCATTAGCAAACAAACTTGCAAAAAGCTGTAATAAAAAGGATTTGATGTTTGGTAGATATGGTGCTAGAAAATTAATAGCTAGCTGAATAAGGTTTCCAGTGTCATCGGAGGAAGAGGCAGAAGAAGAATTTTGTGTAAATGCTTGCTGAGTGGAATGTCGGTAACTTTTATCTTCAGGAGGAACTGAGCGTGGCCACTGAAGAGTTTCAGGAGCAGAACAAGAAGAAGTTGGTGTCAGCTTTGGAAAATTCTCCAGGTTTAGCTTTGGTGGTGTAGGTGTTTTTACGGGTTCGGTTACAGTTGCATTGGATTTATTTTTTAATTCCAAGTAAATACGACAACCTCTAAAATTTGCCGGATGAGCTTCTCCGCAGTTCACGCAGGAGGGCTGAGTATCTTTGTGTTTTGGGCATTCAGAGAAATGATGGTTAGAGGGACACTTTACACATCGAGGTGCAAGTCGACAGAAGTTTTTAGTATGCCCATAGCGCTGGCATCGTGTGCATTGTGGGATGCTTGTGGGTTTCTTACGGTATTCAACTTTTATTAAAGCATGGTGAATGTGTTTGACTTCAAAGATCTTCTTTCCTTGTTCATTGTTTTCTAATTCAACAGCGCATAGCGGCATAGGTTGACGATCTTTGTAAAAGAGTCTTGTAACTTTTATCACTGGTAACTTCAGAGTGGTTAATTCTGTGGTTATGTCGGCGTTTGTAAGAGAGTAGGGAACATTTCTCAAGATAACTTCAAGTCTTTTGAAATTTGGATCACGGAAGGTGTGAAAAGGGAGCTTTGATTCTTCCAGGAATTTTGTAAGGGCTCGGAAGTCATTGACTGAAGTTGTATTTATTTTAAGGACTTTATTTTTCTGTTGTGTTGAGTAGTCATCTTTTACAATAGTACCTATGTCGCGGATAATCTGCTGGTAGTTGTTCACTTCATGTAGAAAAATGGGTGGGATCCTGGTTTTAGAGGCTGTAGTAAAATTTACTTCAGCGACTGTGTCGTTAGCTTCCTCCATTGTTTCCAAAGGGGAAAATTTATTGTGTATGGAGGTTAAGTCCACAATATATTTAGAGTTTACAGCTGAGGCTGAAGTTATATGCTTTTTGTTAGGAGTGAAAAACCCGTCACTTGACATGGAGGCATTACCTTGATTGAGATCTTCAAGCGGGCGTTTATGAACTAACTTGGGTGTTTGTAAGATTGAACGAGATGTAGTAGAAATTTCCACAGGATTAATAGAATGTGAATCTGAGAATGTTTGTTCTTGTTGATTAGATTGCATGGTGTTGGCAACCAGACAAAAGACAGTCTGCTTTGCAGACAAATGACGATCTGCTTTGCAGACAAAATGACGATCTGCTTTGCAGACAACTGACGATCTGCTTCGCAGACAACTGACGATCTGCTTCTTTAACAAAAGGCAATTCTGAACAGAGCTAACCAAATGAAATTAAATATATAATAAATAATGCGTTATGTACAACGCATGGAATTCCTAACATTTACACTGCTTGTTAAAGGTTTGGGGAAAACTTCTATAAGCGAAATGACTTACAGGTTTAGCTGGTTGTGAAATATTGCACTTTTTAATAACACAGAAATAACACTATTAAAAGCCGTGCTCACCGCCTCCTCTTATGGGCGTCTTAAATTCGCCACCCGTAGCAGTAAATCCCACCATATATACCCTCAGTATACATTGGAAATAACTGTGAAATATTATACACAGTGCAGAAAGAAGAAATTTAAGTAAAATAAAAGGTATGCAACTTTATGATAAGATACAAAAACATTAAATTGTTGAGGGTAATGGTCCTAAGTTGAGAAGCCTTGCAAGTGAGACAGATTACGTTTATTATTAGTTCTTGTAAACTTGGGGGTCCTGTACATTTTCTTAATGCATTTCAATAACAGAAGTACTAATACAGGATATGAATAGTTGGAAAAAAGTGTAATATAGCCCAACCTTCATTTTAACTGATGCATATATTCAAAATTTGGTATTTAACCGACTTTTTTGTTTCTGTTCCATTTATATCGCGCCTTTAACTGCATGGCGGCATTTTGCTTTGGAACATGGTGTTAACTCATGTACAGTTGTTATTGGGTTCCTGTTTAGCTTTAATATTAATCATTATATCACACACACATTCACAGTTATATCCATACTGGGGAGGATAGGGAATAATCTGAGCTAGAGAAAAATCCCTACTTCCAGGAATCCAACCCGGGACCCCTGGCACAGCAGGCAGGTGCTCTACCGACTGAGCTGTGATTCCAGCTTTTCTTTCTTTTTTTTGTTTTTTGTTTGTTTATTTGTTTTGTTTTTTGGCTATGCTGTTTACAGACACACACGCATGCGCGCACACACGCATACATATATAGAAAGAAAGAAAGAGAGAGGTTTCTATATTTAACATATTTTGGATTTGAGGGACCTCAAACTATGTATTTACTGTGAAATCGCGTGGTCAAATGTTTGGTGAAATGCAACGCCTTTTACACCTACTACCTCGTGGACAAAATGTGATCCATAATGGAGCGGAGCTGTTTATGTTGGATACCAATCAAAACTCATCCCAAACCTTTACAAAGGTGTTTTTTCCAGAGTATAATTCTAGCCCTGGAGTGGCAGGTTATTATACCTTACCCAAAATATGACCGCATTGCCGGAGCCTAACATTACAATTTAAATCTTATATTTTCATGCCGTTTACTTAATATCGGGTGGGTGGTTATCCTTCGATAACAGCAATAACTATAATCTTGTTGCTGATAAAAGCTCTCACACATGTAAGTGGCGTAGCTGTTGTCCATTTTAACAGCACATGCAAATACTTCCTCAACCTTCCGAATTATGTTGTGATTGGTTTAGCCTTTTCTTGTGTACCAATCACAGCGAAACTCTTTCATAGAGTCAGTATGCGACCCACCCTTTCGTTTCACAACGACTATAATGCCATAGATTGGTTGTGCTTTTCCATGAGCTGTTTTTCAGGCCAACCATATAGAGAATTGATACCAGCTGGGAGGAACTGGCAGTGCAACCTGCAATAACAGCATTATGGTGCATGGCAGCATATTTCTTCCCTTATTTAAAATCAATAGGTACTTCTATCTGTAACTTGTTCCACTTTTGTCTCTCCATACTTCCTAACATTTTAGCATACGGTGTAAATTATTATCTGCACTGCCACATAGCGGGCACCTTTCTTTATCAACTTTTAAAACATTCAACACAATTGTTCCTGTTCTTGCCCATGCCAGACCTCTTCTTTCATTTGGGGGGTGGGGGTAGCTTAACGTCGTCCTTTAACCTGGTTGGTCATATCGGACGATAAATGAAATTGGTAAAATGATGCTCAAATGATCTCGGGTCCATGGGGTTTAAAATTACTCGACATTCGTCTTCTCAGGATAAGGAAAATCCCTAAAAAAAACCTTATCCAGGTAAATCGCCGTAAGCGAGATTCGAACTCACGATCCGTTGAATATGAGGCAGACACGCTACCACCAAACTACCCAGATGGGCTTCTTTTCAATTTGTCGTATACATCAATATATTTCTCCCTGTCCAGTCTTTCTTGCTTTTTCTTGTACCCTCAGAAGTATGACAGCATTTCCTTCTTCCAATTTTGGGATTCTATGCCAGTATTTCTCAATGTGTTTTACTACTATGGTCGGCTGATAAGTCCCGGGCCTCTCAATGAAAACAGATTTTAATTTTTTTTTGCTTTATTTCTCAATATAATCTCCAGAAAGACTAATGCAATTGTCAATTCGATGTTCTAATTTAATTAAACCATCTCTGTAGTGCATTTTATCAAAGTCCTCAAAATAGCTGTTTGCCGCATCAATGACCTCCTAGTTGCTGTGAAATCTTCGTCCTCCAAGAAATTTATTTAAAGCTTGGGAACAAGTGGTACTCACTGGGTGCTAGATCCGGCGAAAAGGGTGTTTGTTTAAGCAATTCGAACGTTAATTCGCACATTTTCCCCATTGTAATGACTGAAAGATGAACCGGAGCATTGTCGTGATGAAACAAGATTTTTTTTGTTTTGTTGCTGCCAAAACGAGCTCCTTTTCTTTTCACCTCAGCAAACAAAAGTTACAATAAGCTTGCGTAGTAGTCACCAGTGATACTTTTACCCTTTTCCAAGAAATCAATAAAAATCATTCCCTGTGCATCCCAGAAAATACTCGACATAACCTTGTTAGCTGAAAAAATTGACTTTGCCTTTTTTTGGAGTTGATTCGCCTGGCGCAATCCACTGTTTTGACTGTGATTTACTTTCTGGAGTGTAGTGATGTATCCAAGTTTAATTCATGGTAATAAGCCGTCTCAAAATTCACTGGGATTTTTACGGTAGAGCTCCACATGCTTAACAGAAACAGTTTTTCTTTGCAACGTTTGATCAGGTATCAACAAACGCAGCACCCATATTGCACAGACCTTGTGAAAGCCCAAAACATTATTTAACATATTGCCTGCACGTTCTTTTGATATTTTTACAGCCTCTGCTATCTCAAACAATTTTAATCTGCAGTCTTCCAATGATCTCTAGAGTTGTCATTTCTTCAGGGCATCCAGAGCGAGGCTCATCACTAGTGCTCGTACGTCCGATTTTAAACTCTGCAACCCAGCTTTTAGTCATTGAATATGAAGAGGCAGAGCCTTTCAATGTACTGTCCATTTCGTTTTTGATTTCTTTAGGCTTAAGCCTTTCAAATGGAAGTACTTAGTCACTGCTCGCTTTTCCAAATCCTCCATTTTCGTGAAAGCTTTTTCTGCTTACCCTTCTCAGTTCAGATAACGCTACTCATTCGGGGCTGCAATCCCAGTATAATTTTGCACACTATTCCCAATTTTCCTGGACCTCCATATAACTATCCCATGCACAATTCTCGATTTAATTGTATGTGTATATTTTCCTTCCAGCCAGTTCACACACATACTTTGTATTTTTTTAAGACCTTGGACAACTTATAGAAAAGACCGCATCACACAACCCCGGTTGTGAACTTATTCACTTCTGGAAGCTTTTCATGACGTTATCATTGATTTGAAGAACCCTAATATTATTTTCGCTCACCCATACATTATTCTTCTTATTAAATATTTCCTCCTCCTCCTCCTCCTCCTCCTCCTCCTCCTCCTCCTCCTCCTCCTCTTTCTTCCGCTTTTCATTAGAATAAGTTTTGATACTTCATTCTTTCGGCTGCTTAAAAAAAGTGGGGAGGTTAGTCAAAATCCGTAGTATTGTTCCAGGTCGTATTTTTAGTCGAGATTATTTCTCTACTTTCTGAATCACGATAAGCATCGTAAGTTCGTGCCGGCTCAGGAGGTGTGCCGCCCCGTGCTATATTTGGAAGCGCCATCAGTTCACCAACTCATACTTTCGGACATAATCTCATTTGTCAGTTCTCTATGGACTCGTGTGTGTGTGTGTGTGTGTGTGTGTGTGTGTGTGTGTGTGTGTATGTGTGTGTGTGGGTGTGTGTGTGATCAATAACTAAAACTCAGCAAGGGATTAATGCGCTGAAAGTACAAAACTGTTCTGTGCAAAAGATTAAGCAGGCAATGTTATATATAGAGCTCGGTTTTGCGTTCCGAAGCGCACATAGTTACGAACACACACAGCATTCATCGGTATAAAGAGAGGATAATGGGGGAGGGGTTTGTGTGCATAAACAAACACACTTGAAGTATAATCTGTTCCGAAAGTAGTTGATTACATGTATTGATATCATATGCATCGTTCTAATTTATAAAACAACAAATTAAAACAGTTATTTTATAATATTATCAGTAAATAAAAACGCCGTGCATTTTTACAAATAAAATATAAAACTTGATACAAAAAGTCAGAATAATTATGTGCAGAGCTTTTAAAAAAACAAGAACATAAATCAACAAAACTCACTCAGAATTCATTGCAGTGAATTAAAAGATACATCTTTATTTTATCCAAAGAAAGGACTCTCCTCCTGTCATTCAAAATATGTTTGAATCATCCATAGTTTGTTCAGTGTCAAACGTCTAGCCTTTCGTATTTTCGACATTTCTTTCAATCTATGCTCTGTTTCAGTGTGCACTGGTTCATCTACTAGTTGCCGGTCCCCATGGCTATGCTCGCTAAAGTGCCTTCGTGGGGCAGGGGGTCGCGTGTTCCAGTCTCACCTCAGAATTGAGTATTTATACATTTATGTGTCTGAGTATCTGGATGTAAAAAGGAAACAAATAAGAAAACAACAGAAACATAGAGATAAATATAAAACGGAACGAAATAAAATAAAACTAGCAGGAAATGAACGAGACCAGGCATAGTGTAACACGTCACAAAACGGCCTACAGAGACCACGCCCACTCCTGCACGTCATTGTTATACTCTCTGTGCACCGAATCTAAATCCGGCAATTTCGTGACCGAGCTCTAGTTATACATTAAAATATTCAATATTTCGGGTTTACCCCTTCATCAGGAGAAAACATAAAAAATAAAACCATACTTGAAGGTCGGCGCATATGAGTAGTAATCTCTTTCCTTTTTTACTTTCTCTACACGTACTACGTACACAGTGCATAGAGAAGGTATTGCATTCCATCCAAAAATTCGATACCGAGATTTCGCCGGAAATACACGTTTTAGGATCCCCTGTATCCAAAACAGTATTTTCAGAAAAAGATCCGTGTGTGTCCGTGTAGTGTGAACACGATAACTCAAAAAAGAGACGTCCGTAAAATACCAAACTTGGTATTTAGGTTTAGTATCTTTCAGGGATGCGATACGAAGATTTTTGAGAAAAATCCCCCCACTCTAAACTACCCTTTACATGGAAAAAATTTCGAACATTTTGATTTTCTGAATGTATATCTTGAATTTTCTGAAAATAGCCTCTAAAGACCTCTTTATTCTGAATGAATTTTGCTGAATTTTGTGTAACTGGTAAACCGTAAGAGATAGACACAAACTTACTACATAAAACATGTAGATGTTAAAGCACATACTTTGTCATATAAGTTTTGTTTTTGTTTTTTGTTTTTTTTTCGTTGAATTGACCATTATTGATATATTGTTATTTGTTTCAGATGTAAAATACTTAAACTTTTTCACACGGAAAGCTGTAAACTCCTTACCCTGCATAGAAACGGATCTCTTTCACATGGTAACCAGCTTCTAAAAGATTTGACTGTCGTTTGAGCATTGTGTATTCCCTTATTCCCCAAGTAATTAAGACAATTTCTGTTAATGTTTATCTGGATTGTAATAAAGTAGACAGAAGAATATATATTTTTTTAAATAATTTGTTACATCCATGTAGAGAAAGTCATGTAAATGGAAAACATCAGATATGACTTTCTTTATGTACACACTGTACAGAGAAGGTATTGAATTGCATCCAAAAATTCAATATCGAGATTACGCCGTAGAAAAATGTCCTTGTGTGTGTGTGTGTGTGTGTGTGTGTGTGTGTGTGTGTGTGTGTGGGCAGCTTAGTTCAAAAACGAAAAGTCCATTAAATACCAAACGTGGTACATATTTAAGTTCAGTATCTTCCAAAAGTGCTGCACGAAGATTTTCAAGAAAAGCTCTATATCTCCAACTACTCTTTATATAGAAACATTTTTATATTTTCTCAAAAAATGGCTCTAACGATTTTGATTAAAATATCGGCATTAAAGATATTTATATGAGAAATAAAATTTAGGTATATCTTGAATTTTCTGGGAATAGCCTCTGAAGACATTTTTATTCTGGATGAATTTTGCATAACTGGTAAACCGTAAGAGATAGACAAAATCTTATCTAACAAAAAATGTAGAGCTCTTTAAAATACACAATTTATGTCATATACATTTTTTTTCTTGCGAAGTTGACCGCTTAGAGATATTCCTTGTTATTGGTTTCAGTTTTAAAATACGTATACTTTTCTCATGTGGAATTTGTTAACTTCTGGCCATACACAGGAGCTTCAATCACATAACGACCAGGCTTTAAAACATTTGACTATCGCGTTAAGCTATACTACTCCCTTATTTCCCTCCTACTTACAAGGAAGCAAGTAAAAAGAGCTTTTCTTCTCATTTTTTCTCGATTAGCATGAAGTAAATAGAAGAATAAGCTTTTAACAATACTTTGTTGCGGAAATGTAGAGAAAATCATGTGAATGGAACACACCAGACTTTTTTATGTTTCATTTGTATAGTTTTGATGATTTGATAGAAATTCTGACGAGAGGGACGTGAAATATGGTGCACAAAAGGAACATAGCATACAAATAAGTCATTCAAACATCTACAAATATAATACTATTTTCATATTGTCTGGATATTTTACGATCAGATATAGACATGTATACTGGGAGACCAGATCTGACAACTACAATGCTTTTGTTTTGAATTCTATATCCAGAAATACGTTGGACATACTTAATGGATTCTTCCATGTTAATGATAATAGCAGCATTGAAAAAGATAACGTTTATAAGGTGTGACCAATACTTTTACATTTAAACAAAAAATTAAGACCTCTAGGATGAAATTTCTTCTTGAATATGGCAATGAGACCTTACTAGCCACCACTTTATAAAACAGTTTATAAGGGCAATCCAATTAGCTGTGATTTCAAACGATAGAGGTTAGCTACATCTAATGGATATCTTATCAAATTTGAGCCATATGTCGGAGCAAGTCAAAGAGAACCCCGGAAGCCACCGTCGTTTCTGTGGTTGAAAAGCTTTGTGTTGCTACATCCTTCAGAACAACACAGTATATATTAATAATTATCCTTACTTGAATCTCTTACTTCAAATGGAAATAAAGACACAGGAACTCTGAAAAATCACCGCTTGGAGAAAGCCTCAATGCAAGATACAAAATAAGGTACCAAGAGGTACTACTCATGTGTTATTGGTACAGAAAATTCTATGACAATGATAAGATGGAACAACAATAGTCAAGCTACTCTGGATATAATCTATGAAATATATACCGCATTCGAATAAGATAAAAAAAATAAAAAAAAAAGGTACTGGTTATTTTTCAGATTCTGAAATGATGCTGTTGCGAATATGTGGATCTCATATCGACAGCCAAATAGCAGGCTTTCTATTACATGTGCAAGAGGACATCCAACTGGACACAAGATTGACGAGCAAAACACAAAAAGAAGATGTGGACATTGTAGTAAATGCACAAAATTTCTCTGCGTAAAATGCAATCCATCCAAAGCAGCGTTTCGTTTTGTATCACCGACGCTAAGAAGACTGAGTTGCCTGATAAACCATTATTTTTGTCATGAATCCTCATTATTGTAATGTTTTATTTTATTAATGTAATGCATTACAGCTATTTTGTTTGTTCAACTATTTCATTTTGTCGCTAACCTTAAGATATATAAACAAATAAATAAATAGAATATCTTTAAGGTATAAATAATAATATAGATCTCAGTATCTGGAAATTATTACTAAATTTATTTCATTTATTCATGTAATGAATGATAATCATGAAAAATTCAACATTTTACATGTAATAAAAAATGTGTAAGGAATTCTGCCCCTTACTGATGTATCATACGTCGATAAATTTACCCTTTCAACAAAAATTAACATTCAGAATGTGGTTATAAACCCAATTGGGGGTAAGTTGAATGGTAATACTCTTATATCTTTCTGGAATGTAATAGATTCATGTATAAACTGTTTTTTTTCTATAATATGATGTTCAGCAGAATCACACTGTGTTCAACTATTCCAATCACAAGCTGTCATTGTCGCTGGATAAACTTACGTTTGTAACAAAAGCACCCAACACTGGAATCATTTTTAATTTTGGTCCACGACTTAAGCGAAACACAATGACAACTGAATTCTACAAGTGTACTGAAATTGAATTTGTCCGCTAGGTTACACTGCTTGCTGAAATATTGCTTTTCAAAACAACGAGATGAGCCAATGGCTCCCGTACGCTCTGAACAGCAAAGGAACCATGTGATAAATTGAATTCTATCAACTAAGCAGAAACGCATGAGAATTAGGTAACCTTTGCGCAGTCAAACTGAAGTTGGGTAATTACTTTTGGGAAATATATTATGCATTGTACATAAGTAACAGAGAAAGTATAAAGAACAGTACGGAAAAGAGAAAAGGCAACAGTTTCAGTAATAACTTAAATATGTAATATGCACTTAATGCTACTTGTACCTGATGTCTTCTTCTGAAGGTAAACAGAAGCTCACGTGCCTCTTCAGCTTGTAGAGAGTTTGGTCGCCCTCCAACTTCTGCACGATTCCTTGGTCTTCGCCGAACTGTAGAGCCATCATCACTATTTGCTGCGCTTTACACTTGCACTTGGGTTGGCATTCATTCACATATAACCGCAGCTTCTGTATCCAAAAGATAGATGTTACAATAATACTTTTAGACTACTTATCCTAAAAACAATGGAAAATGGGGCCTAGCGACCAGCGTTGATCTCTTATCTCACTGTGAGTAAAGGTGGAAGTGAAAGGTATTTCACATTCAACAAAGGTTATAATGAGTTGAATCAACACCCTCTAGATACTGTAAGGCCTAACAACTGCCTTTACCGTTTCCTGTGACGTCATTACCTGAAGGCGAACTACCATTTTGCGAAGCTCGTTTGAAGGATTGTTAAGATAATTGTTTTAGCATTCTTGCTAACTGTATGTGATTATTGCGAGAGAGAGAGAGAGAGAGAGAGAGAGAGAGAGAGAGTGAGTGAGTTCATTCTTGTGGTTAACTGTTGTTAAAGTTCTCAGAATTCTCAGAGAATCATATTTACATAGCCTGCAGTGACGTGCGGTGACTGTCCGGACAGTCGAAGCACTTCAAAGTATAATTTTGAAGTAAACGTAAATTAAAGATGTGATTCCCTTCATGGAATGAGAATTGGAATTTGTATTGAATTAAATTAATAATTGTTAAGAAAACGTAATAAATTATAATTAGACAAAATCTTGTTTAAAATAATACACTTCTAACGTTGACTTTCCTATGGCAAAAAATCGCTTAAAATTCATCGGAATAGAAACTCCATCCTTCGGTCCTGAGATAAGAATTTGGCAACCACCTCCTCAAAGAACTGCTCCTTTATTCTGAAGTCTTCTAACAAGCGCACTTCAATAGAAATAATTCTAAGATATAATAACCTCTCTTCTCCAGTAGAATTTCGAGAATAACTTTTGATTTTCTTCAGCGCTGAAAATGATCTCTCTAGCGAAGAAGTACTCACTGGAACTGTACACAGTAATGACACAAGTTAATCTGTCGAATTTTTGGAGTTGAATTAAAGGTGAACAGTTTTGCAAGTTCAATCATGGTTTTATTTTTAAATTCTGCACTACGTACAGTGCAAACAGCTCACTTTTCAACCGAATAACAACGAAAAATTTTCCGCAAGTAGCTAAGAGACTTTGAAGGTAGATTTCGGGGAACTCTGCACATAGTTATCATGTGCTAGTACATTTCAAAATTCTTGTTTAGTAAACATGAAATCTCATTTTCATGTGGTTGGTAATGTTGTCGAACACTGCGCAGTAAATGCGTTTATAGTTTACATTTTTTCTGTTTGAAGGTTTTCCTACTTTAGAAAGAGTTCCTTGAAAAATCTCTTCAAATCATTACGCAATGCGGCTATAGAGCTGCAAGTTTCTGAATTTTCCGCTGATAGTACCGAATATCATTTGCCTGGTTCTGGAGGATGTTATACAGTTCATTAGTGACGGAAAATATTTTATTGAATGTGTTAAGAAAGAAAGCAAATTTGAAATCCGCCAAAAATGACAACTAGCCTTCAACTGGTGCTAAAATCTCCCCTAGCATTGCACAAAATACATTAGTTGTGTTCAGTGTTTACTAATTGAAAGAATAATTCCATCCGATGGGCACACGCGTGGTAGTAGATGCTGCAAAAATTGATCCAATAATTGTATGCGTTTTGGAGAGTTTGAAAAAAAAAAAAAAATGCTGGAAGTTCATTGCGCATGCATTTGGGTATCTGGTAGGTATTTTGAGATAAAACAAGATTTAGTACATGAGTGTAAAAAAGAAAAAATAACGCTTCTGGATGCGATACCTTGATTAGTGCTTGAACTCCATTCAAATTCCCATCCGTTGTTGCCGCATCACCAAAAGTCTGTGCAATCAATGTCTCATTACATCAGAAATCTGATTAAAATGCCGGATAAGTTCTGTAAAAGCTTGGGCATGTCAATCACTACTTATATCACAAAATCCCAAGAACCTTTCTTTGGTCTCTACATCATAAACATAACGCAGAACTGTAGAAAACTGTACTTTATTTACCACATCAGTGGTTTCATAAATCACATTAGCCAAGAAAGGAACCTTCGCTATTTCTTCTTTTATAGCTGATAAAATGGCTGAATTAAGAGCCTAGATTACATCATTTTGCATTCGATTAAAAATTCGTTTAAAAGCAGTTGAAGTTTTTAAAATGCTATATTAAAGGAGGATCATTTCCTGCAGGTACTTTAACAATTCAATATAATTACTTCGTTTAACAAAATGTTCTGTTTCATGTCCTCGGAAGGTTAACTTTTGCTTTCCTAGAAAACGCACTGATTAATGAGCATTTTAAAGATTTTCCTGTTTCACTTTACCTTCTGATTGTGTAGTAAAATTTTCATTTTCAACGTGCCATCAAGTGCGGTGTCTATTCTACTTTTTCCACAACCAGCTATATTTGGGGAACACTGCAGATGATTTACAGGCAATCCGTGTTCGACCTCAGACTTAACTAAATTTCCCAGGTGTGTGTATATCCAGATTTTATCCAACTAGTATTCCTATACAACAGGTAATACCAACAAAACAATACATTTAGTTCAGCGCTACCAGCTAACCACTCACACATACTACATGTATTTGACTGAAACTAGCGCAATTATTCGTATTTTGAAGCAAATTTTATAATTCGGGTATTAATCTCCCATTTGTAATAATTTGTAGTTTGTACGAGAATGAACGCAAGGAAAATGGGTTGCATAGAAGTTCTTTTATGTTACATTTAGGCTGAAACATTGATTATAATAATTATACTGTTCAAACAATCTTCTTACTCATTTCCACAAATTGTAAAACTTCAAACTGAGTAACCGGCACTGTTATAAATTCACCTTAAAAATGAAATTTCAGCTCTTTGCCGTCTTAACAGAAACTGGCTGGATCAATCAAAGCTTGCTTCCTCACCTAGACGGCAGGGGTTCGATCCCAAGCGACCGCATGTGAGATTTGTGGTGGACAAAACTGCGCTGGGGCGGGTTTTCTCCGGGTACTCCGGTTTCCCCCGCCATCGCATTCCACCGGTGCTCCATCATCATTCATATATATATCATCAGTACCACCGCCTGCGGTGCCATTATTAGTTAAAGCGGGCGTTAAACACTACCAAAAAGAAGCTTGCTTCGTAAGGAGCATAACAGAAGCCCGCGTTTCATGGTAGCGTTCAGATGTGCGCGCACTCTCTCGTTGGTTGGTGTATCGCTAAAGAAAAAGAGGATCTTAATAATACAACTGATGAGGTTATAATTTATAGAAAAGGTAAACAGATTAAGTTGGTAGGGTATAAAATGTACAAATAGAGGGAAAAGTACATATGCACAAATAACCAGGGTATTAACTGTATATAGCACAAATTCAGCAACTGTATATGTACGATGTTTGCAACTTGAAAATATGAAATAAATTATCTAAACAAGGATTCGCACATAACAGGCATGCGTATTACTCTCAATTTATACAAGTTTGTTAGAAAAATATTTGTAACAAACATAAGATGTGTATCAGAATCGCACAGCCTGTAAAGGATTTTAGCTAGGAAATCTTGAGTGCTTGTGGCAGCGATAACCATTTCACGGACAAAACTTCCAACCCGCTCTACTCATGGGTTGCTCCTCATCGTTGCCGAGACAGTCACCAAATCCAATTCCTGGTACACCGCAAACCCCAATACTGCTGCACACAACTAACCAGGGCTGTTTACTCCATCTCTCGTGGTAAACGACCTACCGTCTTCCATGGACACAAGTAGCCTTTGACTTCAAGGGTGAGTCGAAGGTTTCCATGCAACTCACTGTGGGCTTAACCTTTATCTTGAGACGCCTGAGGACAACCAATAGGCACCTTACGCGGCACCGGCCGCTATCTTTTGGCGAGGTTCATTTCTACCAATAGACGAGGGGGCGAAGGACGGGAGTATACACGTCGTTTCAGCATAAGCATACTATCTAACAGTGTAGCTATACCAACGGATATTTTGCATGGTTCTTGTACCCGTACGTACAAACGTATACACTTGAGTCTCGGCAGCGCAGCCAGCCCATATTAGGCAATGTACACACTTGAATCTCTGGAGCGCAACGATACACTGCTGGTAAGCGTAACCATGACGCAGTGAAACTTGTTATTTATATATGCTTCGAAGGAATATACATGTGGATCCTATAACATTTATCAGGTTGTTACTGAATAACTTAGGAATAAATGTTTATCGAAACAATGCTTAGATTGCTATTACTGACTGCAAGAAATTAGTTTTTAACTCTTCCAGATGCCATGGCCGACCTACCTGATTCACAGTTTTTTTCGGGAATTTCCCCGGATCGCCAGGGAAATGTGAGTAGGTGTTATGCCCCTCCCCCCGAATTTTTCGCTCTACCATTTCCTGTTCCCATCCTTTCCTAATCAACTCTTTAGGGTTGAAAGACCAAGCGACGGATTTCAACGGGTTATGGCTGTATGGTGGCTTGCGCAACGCAAAACTTTATCCTGGCGTAGTCATCGTCGGTGCCGCTCGATCAAGGACTGCCTTCGAATAATCGGACTTCCTCTGGGAGACCACAAGAGGCTTGGGGGCTCGTGAACAGGCACCGGGAGCCTTAGGAAGCGCTTCATCTTTAGCCGTCCATGCTTGCGCTCGTGGTCATTCGGATCTGGTCGCCCTTCTGTCCTCATCTCTCCCTCCCTGGGATCAAGTAAGAGGCAAAGGGCCACAACGCTCTGCCCCACGGTCCATGCGTAATCCTAATTCTAACTCTTCCGCTTGAATACTTATAAAAGGAGTTAATTTTGTTTTCATTGGGAATATGGCATCTGCATAAGACGCTTGTTAATTAATAACACAACAAGGTTTTAGCTGAGACTTATTAAAGAATATTTGGCAGGAATAAAGTGATAAATAATTAAATGTTGTAAATATAACAAATAAAATGTTATAAAACATTATTCAGAAGTATCTGCAGGAATAGGATGGGATCACATTTGACTACTGTGCATGGATTTTGCTGTACAAATCCAGCTTTAATAGCCAAGATGGCTCTTATTGAGAGAATTGAAATATACTAAATAATAGTGAAATAAATTAATATATTTAGGACACAAAAAAGCTACCAGGACCTTTATTTTAAAGCTCAGTATAATATGAAAGTAACAAAAAATACACTTAAATATATTAAAGCTTGGACTAACCGTCTTTGTTTCCAAATAGCAACACCATGCAATAGACGGTTAAAGTTAGCTTGAAAATCACCTATGACCCTCTCTTTTAAATTTATTGTCAAAGTTAGCTGTGAGTTATATGTTGTGACTCAAAATTAATGATAATTATTCTGTTTTCACAGCTTTAGGTAATATCCGCTAGATTACATTTTCTGATTCAAATAACTTTCTTTTTTTATTTAGAAATGGTATTTTTTGCTGTCGATTAATAAAACTTAATTTACTGTCTCAGGAATATATACTTAAAACACAATTCCGTTTAGTCTTGATTTTTTCACATGGTGTGGCCTTAACACAAACATTAACATGATACCGAAAATGTATGAAAATCAGCTTATTGCAACTATAAACGTTAAATTCATAATACGTCACACAAAATTACTCAACAAAGTTTACCATTTGTTTTTAACTTAAATCAATACATACACGGTGTAGTAGAGGAAAGTTGGCTAATTTTTTCACTTTAAAGTTGGGTATCATTTGTTTACAATAATTTTATTCATATTTATTACTTTTCTGCACTGATACATCATTACTTTTGATTACTGACGAGTAAGCATTTTGTTATTATTAAATGTGTACATTATATTCATGACTAAACGTAGATTAGTAACTTATGTTAGGTTAGGCCAGGTAGATTTTATTCGATATTATATTTAAGATATCCTATAGTAAAACAGCAACTTGCACAAAATGTAAACGAATCTTTATTAACCTTCAAAAGCGCTAACAACTGAGAGGTACGCAACATCATTTGAGTAACAGTTTACATTAGTTCCGGAAGCCAATATAACGCATTTAAGAAATGAAAAGATCTTATTATTCACTGTGGAGCGTCTAGAAGCCACGAAGTTCCAATACATTCTGTAACGCATTACTTTTAAAGGCGAAATGAAATAATTTATTGAACCTTAAGAGTCAAAGATTGACCTGAGAAACAATTAAAGCCATTGAGTAACACATTATGGTGAGTAAAAGTGCATCAACAATACAGAGATAATTTGGCATTATGTTAGAAACTATTTTACAACAAGACGCTTTAATTATATCATGAAACATTAATATAGCCTAGTTTAACTTCACAGAAGATTACACGCCATGTCTTATGCTCCTGAGAAGTTATCATATCCTTTTCTATTGTTTAAAGAAAAGCAACTAAGCTTTGGTGGGAAACGATTCACCGGACACTCAAATTCATACTATGCTAATGTGCACAGAAATTTATTCTCTACGTCCAAAACAATAGAGTAAAAATTATTTTCCTGAGTTTCTGTATTCGCATATACGAATATACCTAAAAGCGCTGTACTAGCGAATAAAATCATCTTATTGAACCATAGATCTTCCAAATCTCCCAAGTTTGTGTGATAACACTAAGTCATCCCATAAGGCATGCTCACCTAATGTCGGTTATTACCATAAATCAAAATTCATATCAGTCTGTGTGGTTTAGTGTTATTATAAACTTGGCTATTGATACCAAGATCACGGGTTCAAACCCAAACTAGACCGATTGTTTTTAAGTGTGATTTACTGGCATGTAAAAGAACCTGTGGGATGAAATTCCAGCACATCAGCGGCGCTGATATGATCCTGGCAATTGTTAGCGTTTTTAAGAACCCCCCCCCCCCCACCAAATTCCCTAAAGTAGATGTCTTGGAAAATATTCTGTCTTAAATGTTAGATTTGGGAGCTGGGAAGAAAAGTTTTATCAATGATTATCTGCGGAATTTTTACCCACGTTATATTTTCATTTAGAGGCATTAAAGTTATACTGTTGCTTGTGCCCTTTAAGCTAAACACTAAGTGATTGTTCCGTTTTAGTTGTATAGGGGGTATTATCTTACCTCGAAAGAAGGTGTCGGGGGTATATCCTTTAAACTTCTAAGGGGATGACAGGAACAGCAAGACAACAGCCGCCTTTTTCTTGTGTTTGCTGAAGAGTAAATATCGCTTAGTCTCTGGAGATAATATAGCGCGAGCTCCGTTGCCCACACACCAAAGGATTTGCTCTCTGGTTCCTCCACTTGAATACATTTTTCAGATGTGGTAGGATTGTAATTCTCTAAACTGTTTTTGAATTTATTTGGTTCAGAAGGAGTTACATTTTTTGAACTTGATCGGCTACGCCGCGTTGTCTTTAAACAACTGGTTTTCGATCCAGACACACCTCGTGAAGACACTCTTGCTGAGCGTTTCGGCCATGGTTCTGGTGCTCCCTGTGGCAACCTTTTCCGAGTATAGTTTGCTTGATGTTTGAACTTAGTGATTTTATTCACCTGTTTTACGTTGGCATGTTGTTTTCTTCTGCATATGCATTTCTTATCTCTTGGGCACATGATATTAAAATTTGGTTATCATTAAATACGAAAGAAAATGTGTTTTTTGAAACAGTATGTATATGAAATGAACTAAGATTTTTACACAAACTATTTCCAAACAAGTGAACGAAGTGTCGCACATCAACTGTTTCAGGGAATGCATTATACATATTAGGTTTATTAAGGCCGGTTTCTATTCAGCTCAACCGAATGGAACTGAGTATTCAAATAATAATTACAAAAAAAAGATTCGCAAAATAGAATCAAAGTGAATTCCTGAAGAATTCTGCACGAATTGTGTTCTTGAATTTCAAACCTTTGAGCAGAAATGGAAACAGTGGACAAGACAGTGGTACCAAAACAAGCAAGCTATGGATGGACGAGATAAAATATCAACAGACCGCTACATTTTTTATGGCGTTTTGTCATATTTCCTTCCTTAATAGACAGTTCCTTTTTTTTTTTTTTTTTTTTTTTTTTTTTTTTTTTTAATGCTGGTTGGACGATTTAAACAGCAGATACTTTATTCCAACAATGTTTCTGGCAGAGTCCATGTTTCATTTAAAGTGCAGATAATGTTTTGGCATCAGAAATAACAAGTAGATCCTTCCTCCCCCCCTCACTTAACTGCTATAGTTATATCGGGAGCGTTGTCTTTAGAAATAACTGCATGACTTAATGCTATTGGATTTTTCGATTTCCACTAGGAAACGCACTCACATTAACCCTCATATTCCTGCTCACAGGCTTTGTGGAGAGTAAGCGATGATTTCAATTAAAGAAGTGTTTTGAGTTCACTTCACAGAACGCTGACCATCTACAAATACGGCCAGACAATACGGGACGTTAGAAATTTCACTTGCAGAATATAAGTATGCTAATTTTAGGTTAATTACCTCACATTGTATGAAATAATATGACTGGGGATATATATTCAGGCATTCATACGACCGAATTGGTTATTAAATGGAGATAAATCCAAATAAATGAAAACAGTTGTATTTTCAAGAGCAAGAATTGAAACCGTAATATATACATTAGACAATAAGAAAATACTCAAGGTAAATAGCACCAGACATCTAGTACTAAATGAAAGATTGGAGTGGGGGAAACATGTAGGTAAACTCGGTCACTGGGAAGGCGTGGAAATGAGGATTTCAAAACGCAGCAACGGAAAGTCACGAAATTTAGCATACACATCTTTAGTTCGACCAATTTTAGAATATAGTGGTGCATGCTGGGATCCATATCGGGTTGAGCAAAAACTGGCACTCGAGAGAGTTCAAAAAAGAGCAGCTAATTTGTAGACAGAAGAAAACGATTCGAAAATCATACTAGCACTGCTACTTCCTGGGAAACACTAGACAAACGTACAAGAGGAGCAAGGCTATGTGCAATTTTTAGAACCTACGAGGGGGAATCTGCATGGAAAGAAATATTCAAGCGATTGTTAAAGCCATTATACCGTGGGAGAAATGATCACTCGAAAAAATTAAGAAATAGGGAGCAGAAAACTGACATAGATAAATTTTCCTTCGCAAATAGAACAATTAACGAATGGAACAAAATACCTGCAGAGTTACTAGAGACTTTGCCTCAAAGTGTAAATAGTTTGAGAATCAAGCATTTGAGAGATTAAAAGCTGTTTTAATATCACCTCCAGCGTTGGTTGTTCTGGATTTCTCCTTGTCATTTATTTTGCAAACTAATACCTGTGGCTCGGCGGAGGCGTCCATCTTATTTCAATATGTCCAGATTGGAAAAAAGTAGTGTCGTACATACCTCGTATGCCTATAAGTCAGCAACATAAATATTGCATGTATAAAATGAAAACGCTTGCAGTTGTTTAAGGGGCGGAAACATTTCGATTCTATTTAGAACTTGTATAATTTTTGCAACAGGCCGATATCAAGCTCTTTGATGGGCATTGACCAAATCTAGGAGACGTGGCAGTATTGCTAGGGTGGCTTTGCTTATATTTGCATTTAAATTTAAGGTTACACTTAGTGAAGAAATTCTAAATTGTGTGGTGAATTCTTTGTTTCGTAGTATGATGGGACATTTTTATATAAGGTTGAAGTGATTCTTGCTCTGTTGTAACAGTTCTTAATAATTATTCATTAGCCCATAAATAAATGGAGTGTTACTTATGAACGCTCTTCAACTGCTGTGGTTCTCAGCGTCCCATTCTATACTGGCCGTGAAAGACCGCTTAATTTTGCTCCGAGGCCTCTCTATCAGGCTTGAGGTTCTTTTACATGCCGTAAATCTACGACATGGGACCAATAGTTTTTCTTTCCTTCCGAAGGAAGCCATGCTAAGGATTTTTACGCCCGAAGAAATTCATCGTCATCTGCCGGGTTTGAACCCGCGACCTTTAGGTTTATGAAGTTAGCATTCATTAGCCCGTGATATTATTAGTAAACACCAGAGTAAAGATGAAATGCTGGCACCCTTAATCTCAAGATCTAAACAAGGGTTGAGAATGTAATCCATATTTCCTAAATAAGGAAGTTTTGTGATGCAGAAACTGTTACAGGAAAAGCAAGATTGTAGTCCCCGTTAGCCTGAAAGACTTATTGTTTCAGTGGTGATTTGGGAATATATAAGTCTATAAGACAAGGTGTAAACGTCGCGACAAAGTTATATAATGATACCTCTAGGGTTGAAGGTTGAGACATGTCATTTAAGCAGTGGCGTGCACTAAGAAGTAACTGAAGCAATGCTTTGGTAAATATTTATTTCTAAATTATTCAGTAATAACCTGATACAGTCCATAGGCATCCACATTTCTTCGAAACATACATAAATAACGAGTTTCACTGCATCATGTTTACGCTTACCAGCAGTGTACTGCTGCGCTCTTGAGACTCAAATGTATATACAAATACTGGGCGTGGGCTGGCTGCGCTGCCGAGACACAAAGATATACGTTGGTATGTACCCGAACCGATGCAAAATGTCCGTTGATTCAGTCTCACCAACGAGAGAGGTTGCGCACGCATCTGAAGGCTTCAAAGAGACACTAGCTTATATTTGCTGCTTGCAAAGCAAGCTTCGAATGTGTCAGTCAATTTCAGTCATTCATGTTAAGGTGGAAAGGTGCTGAAATATCGTAAATTTTTTTCACAGGGGCATGTTACTCAGTTTGAACCTTTGGAGTTTGTAGAAATGAGTAGGTAAGATGTTTGAACAGTATAATTATTATAAAACAATGTCCCAGCCTAAATATATCATAAAGGAGCATGTATGCAACCATTTTCTGTACGTTCATTCTCCGAAAAATTATGAATAATTAAAAATGGAAGACTAACACCGCAACTACTAAATTTGGTTCAACATAGGAATAAATGCACTAGACAGTTTCAGTCAAATACATATAGTAACTGTGAATGGTTAGCCGATGCTCTAACTAAACTCATTGTTTTACTGGTATTGTCTTTTGTTGGTAGTGATAAGTGGGACACAGCTGAATACACAAATTTGAGAAATATGGTTAAGTCTATAGCCGAGCACGGATTGTCTGTCAAACATCTTGCGCAAGTATAGCCGATTACGGAAAAAGTAAGATAATCACCGCACCTGATGGCCAGTTAAAAATGAAATTTCTCTGCACAATCACAAGATAGAAACAAGGAAATCCTTAAAATACTTTAATCGAGGCAATTATATCGAACTGTTGAATACACTAGGATATCATCCTCTTTTAGTAGAGCATTTAGAAACTTCGATTGGTTTTAAAGGAATTTCAAATCGTGTACAAAATTACATAATCCAGGCTGTTAGTTCAGCCATTTTATCGGTATAAAACAAGAAATAGTGGATGTTCCTTTCGTGACAATTATGGTTGATGAAAGAACTGATGTGGCAAATAAAGCAGCGTTTTCTATAGTTCTGCGTTATGTATAAGGTGGAGAGATCAAAGAAAGATTCTTGGGATTCTGTGATATAAGTAGTGATTGGCATACCCAAGCCATTGCAGAACTTATTCGGCACTTCTTGTCAGAATTCTGGTGCAATGAGAAATTTATTGCACAGACTTTTGACGGTGCTGCAGTATTGGGCGGAAATTTGAATGGAGTTCAAGCACTAATTAAGGCCACGCATCCAGAAGCATCATTTTTTTATTGTTACGCCCATGTGCTGGTGACCCACAAAAGAAGGCAAGGTAGAGGAATGCGTAACGCACGCCTTACGTGAACACTTTTGCTGTCCGCATGATGTTTATGCTCGACATCTGGATATGACAAGGACACTAGGTTCATCTAAAATACACAATGTTGTCACATAACACACACATAGCTAAAAGTCCAGTTGTACAAGATTCGAGTCGGAGAAGTCCTCATCTTCGCTGCTGTCGCTCTCTGCATCTTCGTCACTAGACTCCAGGCCTCCAACTGATATACTAAAATTGTCTATTGTGTCTTCCACCAGCCCATCCTTTTGCCTGAACTCATCCTCAAGTTTCTTAACGTGCTAAACACAGCCCTCCCAATGAGCTGTTGTAACAGAGTTCACTGCACTTTCACACACCTACTGTAGGTTTCTTAAAGATAGGTCACCGGTTACATTATGCTCTCTTACATGTCGCTTTATTGCTGCCCAGGCCAATTCTATAGCGTTCAACTCACACATATAATGAGGTAACCTAAGGACTGTATACCCATGCATTTCTATTACCCTGTGGATATATATATATATATATTTTTTCCCTTGGCTTATGTATTTGAATTAAATCAAACAAGTCGGCCTTTCACATTGCAGCAGAACACGAAATATTATTGTTCTCCAACGATTGTACCATTTCTTGCTTTACAGCATACTTCGACGGAGGCTTTTCTTGTACACTGTGGTATGGAGTGTTATCAAGCTGATGGCACTGTTGCAGGATACATTAGGTAAAAGCCTCTCCTCCAACAATTTCTTCCATTCATTTGGCCATGATAATCACCACTAGCAAGTCCAGCTTTGAATATCAAAGAAGCTCCGGGTATGAAACCTTCGTTGTTCCCTGTATTTACAAGAATCAGGCGGTTCGAAGAGCTGGAGTTTGTCGTTACCCCATAGACATCATCACTCTGTCAGCATTTTCCAAATGTCAAATTATTATCCACCCAGGACTCATCAATTTAATGATACTTCACCCAGCATTTTTGTATCCATTTATAGCTCTTAGGTATTTAGCTCTCCAGTTAACTATGTCTGGACGTTCAATAAGTAATTTTCTTTTGCTTCCACATCGTTTCCATTTGAAACCCATATTGCGCAACAGTTTCCGTAAAGTTTCTCTTCCCCAAGGAAAATTTATTTTTTCCCTAATTACTGCAAGTAGCTGGGGAACAGTAGGCACTTGTTTTCTAACCAAATAAAAGTCTCGAATTACATTTTTAATTACTGTTCTAACAAAGTCATCACAATGAAATTTGCATTCCTCGGAGTGTGAAGTGATTTTTCTCCTGCTTTAACACCCTCTTCTTATTCTTGATACAGTGTGTTCCGATATCCCACAATAATTTGCCACACGTAAATTTCTTTGTGAAATTATACATTTCAAATTTCCTGATTTCGCTTCTTCGTCATACACTTCAATCACTGTTCTAATTACCTGCCTTGCTTCACTGTGAATACTTTGTCCCTTCTTTCGAACTGCAGCCATATTTAAATATTAAACCAAGAATAAAAGTAACAACGTATTATATAACTTTAGTACTACATGCCGTAGCGTGTGTTAGCAGCGAGAGCCAAATTATGCATAATGCATCACTGCAGTTACTGAAACGAGCATTAGATCTGGCAGCAGTGGGTTGGTTCATATACACACGCAGTAAACGTAAACAGATCCACTTGTACGTGACCAGATAACAGTTCAAGTCCCCCCCCCCCCGCGCTTGCTTTCTTGTGTTGGGTGGACAGTACTAAATCTTGTTTTGGCTCAAAGTACCTGCCAGATACCTGATGGCAATATTTTTAGCGCCCTTAATGTACTGTATAACTTTCTCCAGAGCCAGACAAGTGGTATTCTGTAGTCAGCGAAACTGTCACTCCATAACCGCATTGCGTGACGATTTTGAAGAGGGTTTTTCAAGAAATACTCTCTCAAGTAGAACCTTCAAAGAGAAGAAATGTAAACTATAATCCCATTTACTGTGAAGTGTTTCACAACCTTACCAACCACTTGGAAATAAGATTTCAAGATTAAACTAAACTGAGATTTTTACATTTATTGGCGCATGAAAACTCTGGGCAGTGTACTAATGAGTTCCCCGAAAGTTGCTTTCAAGTCTCTTAGCTACTTCTGGAAAATTTTTCGATGCCATTCGGTTGAAAAAAATGAGCTGATTGCAGTGTGCAACAGGGGCGTCGCTTTAGAGGACGCTAGCACGCTGACCGTTCCGCTTATTTTTGTGTGTTTAGTTGTTTTATATTTATTTTGTTTTCTAACAGCGTTAAAGCAGGATAATTATAGTTTGAATTCACTTAGTAGCGATTTTTTTTCGCCGATCATGCTGTTGAGCAGCTGTAATAAACCTTTCTAGCAAACACAAGATTTGCAAGTCAATCTGTTCCGTTCGAAAACAGCAGTTTACGTTGAGACAAGTCAGCGTTTCACTGCCTGTATGTGATATGGCTAGTAAACCCCTGACCATCCCCTGCCTTCCCTCTCGTTTCCGCAAACCCCTCACAAACCAACCGTGCAAACTAGAGCCGGTCAAGACAGCTTTCAGTCTCGCTGCCGTTAAACGCGTCTTTCGCAGCAAGTCGAGGAGCTGAGCGTGCGACTACCAGACCAGAGCAGTTGGCAGGCTGAGGGCAGCCCGAGGTGAGATAGACGCGTCCCTGTTCTCGGAGAGAACGTAACCACGTTCTGACGGGATTGTGGGTTTTTGCAGGATGGCGGGTGAGAGAGATTTGGAGTGACGGGAGGAGGCAAGGGTTGCGCCTCGACGGTTGCCCATCATGGTGCAACGACCCTTGTGCACCGCTGGTGTGAGTTTATTCAAAATGTTTGTTTTGAGGTTTTAATTTTGAATCCAAGCAACTCTTGAAGGATTTTAAGGAGCTTAGCCGTAGCAGCTGTTGGAGGTGTTCCTTCGTTACCGGGGATGCCCGCAAGCAATGCGGGGAAGCCGGTATCGCCTGAAGCGGCGGGTTGTGGGATTGTAATCCCCAAGAGACCTAACGAGGGCGCTCCGATGGAATGGTAACCCTTCGTTGAATTTTGTTGCCCGACGCCTAATCTCGTCCTCCAGGTATGGTAGACCAGAGGCTTCGTGCAGGAGTCTCGTTGGAAAGCCACGAGGCACAGAATAGATAGCCCGAAGACATCTATTCTGTACCCGCTGAAGCAACAGCAGACTTCAGCCCCAGATCTCACAGGCGTAGATTAGCAAGGGTACCATGAGAGCCCTCAAAAGGCGCAACTTAAGGGGAACCGGCATCGTGGACTTCAGCATCGGGTACAAGGAAGCCGTAGCCCCGTGACCCCAACACCTCAGTTCCCTGATGTGCTCCTCAAAAGTGACACCCCTGTCAAGCTTCACCCCATGTAGATAATGGTGTTCGTCCATTGTATCCTTCGGTTGAGGTACGTGAATGTAGAGAAGTTTGCGGTAAAGCGGCGCTTGGTGAAGAGAATAGCGTGACTTTTCTCCGGATTGATGGACAACCGCCAACGCTCGCACCACTCTTGGATGAGGCGGAGGTGTCTCTGAATAGGGTTGAAGGCTCTGCGTGGGTGTTTGTTTGTACAGAATAACAGCACGTCATCAGCATACTGGGCTATGTTGACTTGCTGCACTGTTGGTAGGTCGGCCATGTAGACGCTAAAGAGCGTGGGGGATAGTACAGAGCCTTCGGGGACTCCGCATCTTGTTGGCCTGTGTTGATTTGTGTCCCGCAACTGAAACAACAAAAGATCTGTGTTTAAGATATGAGTGTAACAGGTGTATATGTGTCGGGAGCTCCAGTCGGACGAGTTTAAGGAGCAGACCCGCGTGCCAGGTCGTAGAGAAGGCCTTCTCCACGTCCAGCGACACCGCCGCAGTGTAGGCTCTATCCTGGAAACCCAGGGCAACGGCCTCCACCACTCGCAGTAGTTGCTGGGGCGTAGAATGCCCAGGACGAAAACCAAACTGATGGTCAGGGATGGCTCGAATGTCACCCAACATAGGGGACAAGCGGTTAAGGACTAGCCTCTCGAAGACTTTCGAGAGAACCGATAGGAGACTGATGGATCGGTAGTTGGAAGGAAGTAGTGGGTCTTTTCCCAGCTTCAAAATGCATATCACCCGGGCCTCCCTCCACTCGCGTGGAAAGTGGCACAAGGTGAGACACATGTTGAAAACCTTGGTTAGAAAGAGCACCGCCTTGTTGGGAAGGCAGCAGAGCATGGCGGGGGTTAGACCGTCAGGACACGCTGCCTTTTTAGGGTTGAGACGCCGGAGTGCGCCCTGGAGTTCACTGGGTCGGATGACAGGAAGTCGATCCGCCTCGTCGGGGGGACGTCGAAGGTATCGACGCACCTCCCGTCGAGCACGGTCATAGAATTCTTCGTTCTGGGGGTCGTCTCGTGGCCTCATAGTCCTCTCGAGGTAGTCAGCGAACACATCGGCTTTGGCTTGGGGTTCATAGGCCAGGCATTGGGTGCCTTGGATTGGGGAGATGATTTGACCTCCGGGGTGTCGGCGAGCTTTGGCAATCCTCCTCACGTCGCCATCCTCGAGGCTCAAGTGGATCATCGTCTCCTCCCAAGCTCGCACCCTGTGCTCGCGTAGTCTGGTCCAGACCTCACGGCGTAAACGCCTCAGGAGTGCTCGGTTATGTGGCGTGCGGTGACGCTGATAAAGTCTGCGGGCAGCCCAGGAACGGCGGACGAGCAGATGGAGTTCAAGGGGAAGGACATTCGGGTGTAGAGGTGCTGGGGTGTGAACGGTTAGGTTATGAGCAGTTCGCACCACGATGAAGGTAAAGGATTGGACCGCAGCCTCCAGGGATGGGATGTCTGTGATCCTAGGGTTCGCCGGGATGGAGTTGAGGCAAACCCTGACACATTCCCAGTCGACGTCACGGTTTTGAACCGAGACGTCATGACTGGCAACCCGTGTGTTAACCTCAGCTAACACGGGATTATGATCGGAATGAGGTGCGTTGATCGAAATGAGAGACGTATGAAAAGGGAATTGTTTGATTATCGCGAAGTCAATAACGGATACCCGTCCTTGACCTCTTGTATTATGTGTGGGTTGCCAGAGGCCCTCGACTCTGAGTTGAGGGTCCGCATCTACCATGCGTATGATATCATTGCCTCGGGCGTCCACCCGGGGGCTGCAATGCCAACGCGGATGTTTGGAATTGAAGTCCCCGGCCAGAATGACATTAGGATGAAAGGCTAGGATGGAAAGGTAATCGTTTAGTACGAACTGCCTTTGGGGTGGGTGGTAAGCAGACACCAGTAAAACTTCCGAATCGCAAAGGTCAACACAGGCAGCCGTGGCTTCCATGGATTGAAGAGGCGGAAGCTGGATGGGTCTATGGACTACTCTGTTCCTCACGAATATCGCTGTACCACCTCATCGGCGTCCCTCACGATCCACTCTGAGGCAGTTGTAGCCCGGAAGTCGGAAAGGGGTGTCTGGACGGAGATGTGCCTCGCTGACCAGCACGAGGTCTAAGGCAAAAGAGCCTGCAAAATTTTGGAGCTCACTCCCCTGACCTTCAGGCCAGAACGCGAATCGAAAAGAGGTACAAGACCTAGTTTGATTCGCCATTCTGGGCGGTGTGGACGATAACGGTCAAGAGGGCAAGTCCCTCCATAGCGACAGCCATCTTTGCGGCTGGGTCGGTGGCAAAGTGGAATCTGACCAGCAGATCACAGATGCGCTGGCCGTGGTTCAGCAGAAGCTGCTATGTCCACGCCATCATATCCGATTGCTGCAGGACAGGAGTGGTGGGGGTGATGGTTCTAGGAGTGGGTGTGGGAGGAGTGCGCCGGGGTACTGGCTCGCCGCCAGCCGCCTCCTGCCCCTGCTGTCGCTCGGGTGCGGGAGTACCGTTCCCTTGCGGAGCCCTGGGGGGAGGGGGAGAAGTTAGGCTGCCTAGCAGGCCGGCGCACCTTCGCTTGAGTGGGTGGGTTTTGTCTGGGGTTGGCTGGAGCTTGTGTTTTGCGTGGGGGTTGGCGTGTGTTTGTACCAACCCGTGACATCGCAGGGCCACGCGCAGCCCTTTGCGCCGTAGTGGTGTTGGTGGCGATCCTATCCTGCGCCGGCTGTCTAGGTCTTGGAGCAGGTGCTGGTGTTGGCTCTGCTTGGCGCTGGTTGGCAGAAGGTGCTGCTCTTGTCTCCTGCTGTGTTTCTAGTGGAGGTCGCCTATCCGCTATGACAGCTAACCTCTTGGGACAGCCACCATAGCTTGCGATATGCTCGCCACCACAGTTTGCGCATACCGGCTTCGCGGTGGAAGCTATCGGGCAGACCTCTTTAGGATGGGGTTCTCCGCACCTTAAGCAGCGCAGGTTGCGGAAATAGAAGTGACTGGAGTGGTTAAACCTCAGACACCGCTGACATTGTGGGGCCCCGCCAGAGCCCTTGGACGGTTCGATTTTGACCCGAAGGTAACAGATGGCAGTGACTCCATCTATCTTGTCCTCCGGGTCGTTGACCCGCTCCACTATTTCTAAGAAGAGGGGGAGTGGGATTTTGGGGCCTTGCCCATCTGGAGCGGACCTGGTGAGCTGCTTCACCAATCTTGGGGTGATGCCCTGGCGGATGAGGTCTGCCTCGATGTCCTCCATCGAGGTGTCGTTAGGTAAGCCACGTATGACTCTGCGGATGTCACGGGTCTTGTCAAGACCGAAGGTGAAACGGGGAACACTTTTCCTCTTGAGAGCTTGCAGGAGCTAGTCCTCCGGAATCTTGGCCTGGAAGACATGGCGTTTGTTCCTCGTCACCGTGCAATGACCAGATAGAGGTGGCATGACGTCCTTGAGGAAGCCTACCATCCCCTTAAAGTCATCCACGATGATAGGTGGAACGTGCTTCCTCAACCCGGTGTTCTGGGCGGGCCCAAAATCACTGGGGCGGGATGTTTTTTGTGATTGGCCAGAGGGCACACCTTCTGCAGCCAATCGGGTTCGCCTCTTGTCCTTCCTCGAGGCCACCACACGAAAGTCGTCCTCTCCGTCTGTGGAGAGGCCGGAAGAGGACTCCTCATGATCTACCATCATAGAGGATGAGTGGTACGACAAGACCGAGGTCCTGCCGCTGTGGTGCGAAATATCTGGCACAGTCGTCAGAGTCAGACTCCGCGTTTTGGCCTATGCGTGAATCTGGTTCGCGCGGGAGACCCTTGTTGGTAGATTGCATGGATGAATCCAAACATATGACCTTGCGTTTACCGCCTTGGCGTTCCTGGCTAGATCTCTTTTTACCCTCGACAGTAGCAGGGCCACTGGAGGGCAGGGTGGCTGCACCAGTGCTGGTAACGGCCGTTGGATCATCATTGGCAGAGCCGCTTGGGGCTTTGCCTTTGATTGGTTTGGATTTGGATCGGGTCATGTTGGTAGAATAGGGACACTTGCCCTGCATCCTAGGGTGCAGTGCACAAAATCACACCTTGGTTTACCCTCACCTGCAGGCAGCAGGGGCCGAAACAGAGGACCGGACGCTTAGATAGCGTGCCTTACCAGACCTGAAGGTCAGATGGCTGTGGCCTTGTTTCGGCTGCCTGTGTACTTCCTTGAAAAATGAAGTACATACTTCCGATGGTCTGGAAGTACACTCCGCTCTCTATGGAGTGATTGGCCGGATCACCTGAAGTTGCCCAATAGAGTCGCTTCCAGATGTGGTGGCCGACCAATCAGGGTCCTCGGGGTTGAAGCTGGTAGTTGGTTAAAAGCTGATGCTTCTCTGGATGGTAGAGCTGATACGTGATTAGCAGGCTTCTGCTTGATGGCGCTAATAAGCGCCAGAAATGCACTAAAGAGACGACTGCTCTCGAACGCTGCCTCTCGACGAATCGGCCCAAGCGTGTGACTGGCAGGAAGAGAGTTGACTAACGAGATTCTCGCCCCTCTCGCATGACTACGGTTACAGCCGGTCAAACCAGCTCTCAGTCTAGCTCGTTTCTCACTGCCGCTAACCGTGCCTGTCGCAGCTGAACGTATGGCTGACAGGAGGAGAGTTGAGAATACGAGATTCTCGTTTACTCGCAAGACTCACGAGTCTCGTTAATAGCAAACTGCGGTGTAATGCGCGTAAACTCGCAGTCAGAATGCAGATGATCTATTGTTTGTTATAAATCAGTATGTAAACATTATTTGAAGCAGTAATTCTGTTATCTGCTCTAATCTAAGCACATATATTTGAGTAGAACAAAATCTTTTTCCCTGGTTTGTTTTAAACACTTTGGTAGGTATGTATATGCTTTTCCTCTCTACTACTAGGTTATTCAGAAAGTAAAGAGATACTGTTAATCCTGTAGAAAAAAAAAATACATAAAAATATTTAAATTTCTTAAAGAAAATACTTCTAAAATTATATCCTTAGAATAAAATCCTGCCAAAAAAGGTATTTCACATAAAGCAAAATTTGATACTATAAAACATGCATAAGTTAAAGGCATAAAAATTGATAAATTTCCTACAAAACGAATATCTTGAAAATTCTTTACATTATGAATTACTATTGTAATTATGTTACGTTTTCCCTTGACCTTGTGACTTACATTCACTTTTCAGCTATAAAATGAAGCTGAATAACCGAAAGCAGTGCATGTGTTTATTTTGACCTGCATTTTATTACAATAAGCGTGTTCTGCTGGATCAGGTTGAGTGCATTGCTCACCAGAGTTGTCAACACATGATTATTTTTTCCATCATACCAGCTCATAAAAATCCTTCAAAATAAATCAAAATTACTAATTTCCGTATATTCTTTCAAAAATAAAAATTCAAGGTCAGCACTTTGGAACAATTTCTTAGTCAGGTCTAAAAGATGATCAAGGGAAGTGATTAACTACAAACAACGTGAGAACAGCTTCTGCAGCTGCATGTTCATATGTGTCTTTAATAGGCTGAAATGGTATTTTTAACTGTGAAGTTAAAAATCTGATGCGTTACATTCACATGACTTTCTCTACATCTCTGCAACAAATTATTGTTAAAAAGCTTATACTTCTATTTACTTCATGTTTATCGAAAAAAAATTAGCAGAAATAGTCTTATTACTTGCTTCCTTGTAAGTAGAAGCAAAGTAAGGGTGTGCCATAGGTTAAAGTGAGAGTCAAAAGCTGGTTGCTATGTGATTGAAGTTCCTTTGTTTATATGTACAGGAGTTCCAAAGTCCTGTGTGAGAAAAGTATAAGCTTTATAAAGCTCAAACCAAAAACAAGGATTATTTCAAAAACGATCAACTCCATGAAAAAAATGTATATAACATAAATTGAGTGTTTTAAAAGACTCTACATATTTTGTGATGTAAGTTTTTCTCCATCTCTTATGGTTTAGCAGTTATGTAAAATTCATCCAGAATAAAGTAGTTTTCAGAGGCTATTCCCAGAAAATTCAAGATATACATTTTAATATCAGGTAAATATCTTTAATATATATGGTATTTTAATGAAAATTGTTTGAGCCATTTTTGAGAGAATCATAATTTTTTAAAAAAGTTCCCTGTAAAGGATATTTTGGGGTCGGGGGATTTTTCTCAAAATCTTTGTGTCGCATCCCTGGAAGATACTAAACTTAAATATCAAGTTTGGCATTTTACCGACTTTTTGTTTTTGAGTTATCATGTTCACGGACACACACACACACACATGGACCTTTTTGGTGAAAATGATTTTTTTTGGATACAGGTGACCCTAAAACATATATTTCTGGTGAAATTTTGGTATCAAATCTTAGGGTGGAGTGCAATACCTTCTCTATACACAATGTACATAGTAAGTGTAGAGAAAGTAAAAAAGGTTCAGCTGCTTTTAGATGTTTCTTATTTTTTCCATGAAAAAGTAAATCTGACAATAGCACATTTACAATTTACATTGGCAATATTGGCAATGTTCCCTGGGCACCTCTAACAACCATTCCTTTAATTATTCATTATTTAACCATTCTTTTCTAAAATGTTGTACATACCACAAAGCCTTCTGTTCAACTAGGTAATTAAAAGATCTGATGTGTTCCATTCACATGACTTTCTCTACATCTCTGCAACAAGTTATGGTTAAAAAGCTTATGCTTCTATTTACTTCATGCAAATTGAGAAAAAATTAGCAGAAATAGTCTCATTACTTGCTTCCTTGTAAATAGAACCGAAATAAGTGAGTACCATAGGTTAAACTGATACTCAAAAGCTGGTTGCTATGTTACTGAAGTTCCTTTATTTGTATGGACACGAGTTGACAAATTCCTGTATGAGAAAAGTATAAGATTTTTAAAGCTAAAACCAAAAACAAGGAATATCTAAAAAATGATTATCTTCATGAACAAAATGTATATAACATAAATTGTGTGTTTTAAAATGATCTACATTTGTTGTGTGGTAAGTTTTTGTCCATCTCTTACGGTTTAGCAGTTATGCAAAATCCCATAAAGTCCATCCAGAATAAAGTGGTCTTCAGAGGCTATTTCCAGAAAATTCAAGATAAACATTTTATTTGTTGTGTAAATATCTTTAGTATATAATATTTTAATCAACATTTTCAAAAAAAGTTCCATGTTAAGGATAGTTGGGGGCGAGGGGATTTTCTTGAATCTTCATGTTGCATCCCTGGAAGATACCAAACTTAAATACCAAGTTTGGTTTTTAACGGTCTTTTTGTTTTTGAGCTATGTTGCCCTCAGACACACACACACATACAATTTTTCTAAAAATGCTCTTTTTGGATTCAGGGAGTCTCAAAAAATGTATTTCTGGTGAATTTGATATCAAATTTTTGAGTGCATTACAATACCTTCTCTATACACTATGTACATAGTATGTGTAGAGAAAGTAAAAAAAGAACGCATTAGCACTGCATTCACTATGCTGAATACAGAATTCACACAGTGCCATGTTTGCGGAGTTGTTCGGTTATCCAAGAAATTTATTGCTGTTAGCTCTACATAAAAGTAGCTGTTACATTGCTCAACAGACACTGTCTTGTAGGTACACAAAGATTTACATCCATGATAGTTTTTCTAAAGAAAATCAATAAAATATTACTTAACAATTGCTAATAATATTTGTCAAAAAATCCGGCATTCCTGAAAACTAAATTTTGCCTGTCATATAACTTGGCAACCCTGTTGCTCATTAAAACTTTTGTATAGGATGGAGAAGTGCTATTCCGTTTATAAATTGCAACGCTAGACAGTTTCATTTTCTTCAAGATCACAGCAGCTCCAGAAATATGCGAAACTGATACGTTACGAACTTGTTGATGGGAGCAAGCCAACGCAGCATCGAGACATAACATACCAGAAGTGATGACAAATATATAGCATTCCTTCAGGTGATTAGGAAATCATATATAAAATTGTTAAAATGGGCTAAAGGTTAATAAAATTATGCACGTTTATCTAAATGAGAAGAACACATACTAAAGCAATATTTGCCTAAGGTCTGTAACTTCTATTATTTCATCTGTTTAAATGATTTGAGATTTAAATAGCCTACCAAGACAGGGATGACATTTTAATAACTCACGCTAGAGAACAGATTAAAAATGAAATGTGCTATCACAGAATCTGCAGATATAAATGTACATGGTGTCCACTTTTACTACAAATAAGTATTTAAATAGTATTACTGCTAAGAAGTTTATGTTGCATGAAATAATTCTATTTTCGGTTTTATCTGAAGTTTGAGTATAAGTTATATACATAGCAACACAAATGATAGGTGTGTCACTAACATAAATATCGCTGATTCAAACGTGTGAACACATTTGGATATATATGTGTGTGTGTGTGTGCTGTTAAATGATGCGTCATCTTGTGTTATTAATAGAACCCTGAGTTTTAGCTTTTTATAAATGCAGTTTCAGTCTTTTATTACCTTCTTTTATCCTCTTTAGGTTTATAAACAATTTTCCTAGCTTTTTATAGGCTTTTAAACAATGCTCCTGCCTTTTTCCTAGCTATTTAAGCAAGTCGATGACAAAAGCCTTTTAAACATAATATAGCTAAAAATATGAGAACTATTTTACTTCACGGAAGCAGGCTATTAATATGTACAGTAATTTAAAACAATGTATTACAGAGTAAACGGGTGCTAGAACATTGTAATTAACAATAAAAGCACATGTTTTAATATATAGCACTCACATAAAATAAAGTTCACTTGGTAGCACTGTTGCTATACACAACCAGCCACATTTGCAAATTTTCTGCTGTTCTTTTATATATTCCTATGGGAAAAAAAAAAAAAAAAAAATTAAATTAATTTTGCACATTGCAAGATGTCAGTGGCGCATACTTAAAAAAAAAAAAAAAAAAAAAAAAAAAAAATTGAAGTTTAGCGAGTTTTAGATCTTAATGTCCCATTTAGCTTTTTTTAGACAGAATAAGATTAGCACCCAAACCGCTTTAAACATAAAAATACTTTGAAACCTTCTAATTTACAAGGAGAAAAATAGATTAAAACCTAAAAATCCGGTTTCTAGTTATTATGCAATCAATTTATTTCACGGATCATATGTCAACTACTCTGCCTGTAGTTACAAGAATTCTCGAGTCGCCTTGTGTGTGAGCACTAGTTCTCGATACACAAGACTCTCGTTGCCACACTCTTGAGAGTGGCGTGGCTTAAGGGTAACAAGCGAGAGCAGCACAGGTTTTGACTGCACATGTTTTCCAACTTTTTACTTCATCTGTACAAAACTAGTATTTGAACACAAGTGCAGTTTTTGCTTGCACTGGCTAGATGTTTCTCATTCTGGCATAGAAATTTCTGTTTTACCTTTGTTTTTGTGAACTTAAGGTTTAGTACATTTATTCTTAGTGTGTGCGTACCTCACATATGAAATTTGTTTATTTGAAATTATAATGCATTGTGGGTACCCATCATTGTTATACTTTTACCTATTATATTTTCTTCCCTTATGACATGCTGTTTATCAAGTTGTGCATATTTCACTCTTCTTTTGTTCTTTTTGGGGATATTAATCCATTATTGTCTTGTTCCCTTTATACTCCCTTTTTTGTTTATTTTTTGTATTGCACTTTGGGCCTGCGGTCTGTCTTCATTGCTTTTGCACTTTCTTACTTTCTCTATGCATACTATGTACATAGTGTATAGAGAAGGTATTGCATTGTACCCAAAAATTTGATACCAAGATTTCACCGGAAATACATGTTTTGAGACCATCTGAATAAAAAAAAAAAAACATTTTTAGAAAAATGTCCATGTGTGTGTGTGTCTGTGGGCAGCATAGCTCAAAAACGAAAAGACCGTTAAATACCAAACTTGGTATTTAAGTTCAGTATCTTCCAAGGATACGACACAAAGATTTTCAAGAAAATCCCCCCACCCACAACTACACTTCACATACAACAATTTTCGAAAATTTTTAAATTTTAAAAAATGGCTTTAATGATTTTGATTAAAAGATCATATATTAAAGATATATACCTGACAAAGAAATATGTATATCTTGAATTTTCTGGGAATAGCCTCTAAAGACTACTTTATTCTGGGTAAATTTTATGAAATTTTGTGTAACTGGTAAACCGTAAGAGACAGACAAAAACTTACCAAACAAAAAATGTAGAGCACATTAAAACACACAATTTATGTTATATACATTTTTTTTTGTGGAGTTAATCATTTTCTAGATATTCCTTGTTTTGGTTTCAGCCTTGAAAAACTTATACTTTTCTCATACAGGAATTTGTCAACTCCTGTCCATCCAAACAAAGAAACTTCAGTCACATAGCAACCAGCTATGGTACTCCATTTTTTTGCTTCTACTTACAAGGAAGCAAGTAATAAGTCTATTTCTGCTAATTTTTTCTCACTTAGCATGAAGTAAATAGAAGAATAAACTTATTAACAATAATTTGTTGCAGAGATGTAGAGAAAGTCATGTGAATGGAACACACAAGATTTTTTGCATATGCTCTCCACTTGGGGGAGTTTATATAGATTTGTGAGTTTCAGCTGACTTGTGCCTGCTTTGAAAGGGTGGGGAGTATTATGCCCTGTTTAGGTACCTCTCCCCTACAGAAAAATATTCCAGCTATTAAAACAACAATCACCCTCTTTAAGTGGAGGCCCATTAGTTCGGAAGAATGACAGAGGGCACAGCTTTACAATTCTAACACTTCATCCTGATGGCAGCACACTGGTGGTATTGTCATCTCCTCCTTGTTGAAATGAGTCTGGGACAAAGGGAAAGAGACTTCAAGAGAAATATGTAATTTTAAAATTTCACAATTCTCACCGAATCTCTCTTATTGCTCAGTCATGTGAAGTGAAGTAGAAAGGAATTAAATTAAATGTTATGTAAATCATCTTTTTTGAAAATATTGAAAGCGAGAGAATATTTCATGAAAAGAAGGGGTCTTTGTATTCAGGTTTCACTCTAAAGAAATTCAATATGGAAAGAAAAATAGCAAAACACATATGTTTTCAAGAAAGGTTACATTGGTTATATAAAGCTTTTAATATGTTTCCTATTAAATAAATATACGTAAAGGTGAGAAAACTGAGAGTTTGCAGATCTCACATAATGCTTATTAGTAGGTTTATTCTAGGAAAACCAAAAGCAAAGGAATTGGTATAAAGACAGCAACAAGATAGACAAAGGTATATAATATACATTATTCAATATGCTATTTTAATAACATTTAAAGAAAATTGTAAAAACACAAAATTATAAATTTGTTACTTTAAATTAGTAATTATGTATTTTAAAAATTGTAACATTTCTAATATGGGCCCAAAATTGTATGTTTAGGAAGTGCACCTTATATACCAATACATGTTAACAAAGGTTATAAGTTACAGTTCTGTAAAAATATTCTTTAATTTTTTTTGATTTGCATGATGAGTTTGGGGTGAAATTATGTAATTGCATTACAATGGATATAGTTCCCATATATGAAACATTTTTTTTCTTGCTATGCTTTCTTCCTATACTCTCTATACTTTTTTAATATGGGTAAGTATGTACTGAAAAAATTGTATTTCAAGCAGTACTACTAAAAATGACATTAAATGTTCATTCATATAGGTCAATAAAACATTATTTTGAAATCTCAGTTTCAAAATTTATATACAGTAAGACTACTTGGCTTGTACAGCACTAGAATTACTTTCATAGAAAGAAAGGAAAAAATAAATACAAAAAATAAAATATTCCCATATAAAGCAAAATGTTATTGATATAAATTCATAAAACTAAATTTGCTTTCATGATTTTTCACCATATGACCAAGGCAGATCTTCACCAAATTTACTTCTATGAAGTGCATTCCTTGCAGGATACAGCACCTGAAAGAATAATCAAGTTTATTTTAAAATTGCATTTATGCTGTGAAGTTAGACACTTTCTACACAAAGGCATTGCCACTAAAAACATAATACTAGTCTTCAGAAATGGCACCCATTCTGTCAAAATAGCACATTCAATGTTGCTTGATATTTCCTAAGACACAGTATTGCTATTTCCTGGGCATACAAATGGGAATTACCTAACACTGGGAACACAAGAGCGCATTGAACATTATAATTAATTAATTTTGCTAACTATATTGTTCTGGAAGATACCAGGAGGCTATGACTTACCCAAATATTTTGATATTTTTACGGTGACTGGATAACCTATTTATTTATATACAATTAAAACTTTATTTTTAATATTTGACTCAACAATGATTATTTGATGAATTCCATTTCTTCTGAATATCTCCTACTTCTTCGGAATATCAGCCAGCTATTAAATGCAACTTGTATGTAATAAAATTTAGTAAAAGAGGTATCAATACCAACAACACTCAGAGTAACAATTTCTCTCAGGATTCCTGTATAAACAACAGAAATGCTATAATTAATAGTAATTCACAGTTTCATCTACTCAAAACAATCAGCTTAATTTAGCAACACCTGATGTTCTTTTGCCTTCTATCGAAGCTGCTTTGGACACGAATCAACATGATGATTTAACAAATCTCATTGCAATTAAAAGAACTACTGGTGATGATGCGTTTAACAGTTGGTGGTTGGTATCTAATGTTGAGCAGTTGGCAGTGAAGCCATTCACTTTCTTGCATTCCAGTATTTTGATGTTGACTAAAGGTTGAGCAGTGGAGTAGGTGGTTTCCATCCATATCTTCTTTAAGTGCACAGAAAGGACACAGAGGAGATCTCGCTATACCAATCCTGAATGCATGTTTATTGAGACAGTGATGGCCGGTTAGGAGTCTAAAAGTTGCTACAAAGGATTTTTTGGTAGTGCAGTGATTCTGATCATGTTATTACATAAATTTTCCCATAGTATGATGTCAACTGATCCTGAAAGGGGAACCAAAAGAGAGAGATTGAAAAGAAAATCAAAATATAACTAGCAAATAACAATTTTACTACTATAATCAAAGACGAAAAGTAATTTGTAATGCCGTTAATGAAAATAACAATCTGCAAAATTGACAGTGCTATATTACTTGATTATTTTAAAAATGTATTTTCTGTACCAAATGATCAGGTTTGCCAGGAATATCCCCCAAAAATCAGTAATATTGACTTGGCCAAAATAAACAATATATTTAATACAACACTTTCTGAAGAAGAAATAAATAATGCAATGAGAAATATATTGATAGGCACAGCTAGCAGTCCTGATCACGTACTCATGAGAACAATAAACAACGACGTGGCTTCAGAAATCATTGTGAAGATAGCTACTAGAATTCTAGAATCTGGGAGTAGTACCACTGATACTTCAAACTACTAGATCCATTCTTATACATAAAGGAGGAGATCAGTTGTCACCCTCCAGCTGGAGACCAATTACAATCACCTCCGAGGTCAGAAGAGTTATTGAAAGATCACTTGAACCATAGACTATGCAATTATATAACCTTAAGCCCATACCAACAAGGCTTTACTTCATCTCCAGAAAGTCACATTAACACTACCGTATTTACTGCAGCTCTGAAATCTGCTAAAGAATGAAAAGATAATATTACTGTGGTATTTCTGGATATAAGAAAAGCATTTGATAATATAGGTCATTTACATCTCCAAAAAACACTAGAGTGCATAGGAATCCCTAGCAAATATCATGCTTAATAATGAAATTGCAAAAACATAAGTGCAGTAAAACAAACCAAATTAAAAAAATCTGATGTGTTCCATTAACATGACTTTCTCTTCTTCTGTGTAAAACATTATTGTTAATAAGCTTATTCTTCTATTTACTTCATGCTAATCGCGAAAAAATTAGCAGAAATAGTCTCATTACTTGCTTCCTTGTAAGTAGAAGCGAAATATGGGGGTATCATAGGTTAAAGTGAAGTCAAAAGCTGGTTACTAGGTGACTGAAGTTCCTTTGTTTGTATGGGCACGAGTTGACAAATTTCTGTATGAGAAAAGTACAAGTTTTTTAAACCTGAAACCAAAAACAAGGAATATCTCAAAAACGATCAACTCCTCAAAAAAAATTTATATAACATAAATTGTGTGTTTTAATGTGCTCTACATTTTTTGTGTGGTAAGTTTTTGTCCATTTCTTATGGTTTAGCAGTTATGCAACATTTTGTAAAATTCATCCAGAATAAAGTAGTCTTCAGAGACTATTCCCAGAAAATTCAAGATATACATATTATTTGTCAGGTAAATATCTTTAATATACAATATTTTAATCAAAATCGTTAGAGCCATTTTGAGAAAATCAAAATTTTTCGAAAAAAGTTCCATGTAAAGGGTAGTTAAGGGTGGGGGGATTTTCTTTAAAGTCTTTGTGTCGCATCCTTGGAAGATACCAAAATTAATGCCAGGTTTGGTATTTAACGACCTTTTCGTTTTTGAACTATGCTGTCCACAGACACACACAGACCTTTTTCCAAAAATGCCTTTTTTGGATTCAGGGGGACCCAAAACATGTATTTCCGTGAAATCTCGATATCAAATTTTTGGGTGCATTACAATACCTTTCTATACACTATGTACATAGTATGTGTAGAGAAAGTAATAAAAAGAGGTGTGCTACAGGGTTCACCCATTCTTTACAATTTAGCAATGGATTTCATTTTGGAGGAACTTAGTGAACAATCTTTATCTGATGAGTATGGTTACTCGTTGGCTTCATATTGTCAGAATTTAATAGTGATGAGTATCACAGATGATACTGTGATCATTGGAAAAAATTTAGAATCAGCAAAAGAATTGACTAAACTGGCTATACAGTGTTTTCAAGAAATAGGTCTTACATCAATACATCAAAATCTGTTTATTTATCCATAAAGAACGGAAAATATTCACCACAGAAATTGATAATTTCTGAAAACAATGCAATTTAGTGTCAAAATCTTGAAAAAAAAATTATGTTATCTTGGCATTAATTTAAAAGATGAAAGAGTTTTTCTACAGCCATCAAACCACAGAAAATTACATAAGGCGTTAATTACATGGAGCAAATTTGTTCGCTCCATTACAGCATCTTTTGGAGCTCGACGTTTAGGCAAATGAATAAGCTGACACAATGATATGCAGTGACTTCTAACTCTAGCATCTACTAACAATTGAAAACACAACAAAGCATATGATCTTTTGTTTTTGAGGTTAGGTGATTACCAAGTATTAACATGAAGTGGAATTGTAACCAAATTTCAAAATTTCTGGTAATTTATCAGAATTTTCCAGTTTTATGGAATATTAGAAATAAGGATTATTTAAATGCAAAACTTAAATATATTCAATTTAACCAGCTGTTTGAGGAATTGGAAGATTGGGGGATATGGTTGCCAAACAGCTCAAAAGCAAAATCAAAACAGTAAAAGATGTTTACCGCAAGGAATTTGCAAAAATTTTTCATTACAAGAGGAGTAGTCAAGGAGCAGACCATGTTTACATACCAAAACTTGCTTAGTTTGAAACTGCGGAATTCCTCAGAGAGGTGATATCTACGTGGGAAACACAATCAAATCTGGTGAGTTCTAATTATTTATAAGCACAACTTATTTTCAATTATGTTGTTATTATTTACAGCAATTTTATTTTTAAACAGTTCTTGTTAAAGTAATAACATTATAAGAATCAATAGGCTACATATTTTGGAGAGTTTAGATATCCACAAATTCTTTTCAGAACTTATGCAAAACTTGTTATTCTGCTTCACACATTGCCATGTCAAATGTTTAGGCCTATATTATTAAAGTGGTTCCTTAATTCCAACGCCAAGGTAGAGATTCTTCCTGCATGAAATAGTCAGTATATGCCCGTTGCACATTTTCGGCTTCTCTTTGATAGTTGTTACTTCCCAAACGAGCCACCGATTGCAGACTAACTGTATACTCGCGCCAAGTTCCTGGAATATCTCTAGCTCTATTGAAATCTTCTTGGTCAGTGTATCATGCTTGTAAATAGTTCGGTGATGTCATTCCTAACCAATTGTGTTGACTGCAAGCTGCCCATATTACTTTATCAACTGTAGAAAGTTTAAGTTCAATTGGCCTAAGAAATATTCTAGACGGCCATACAAGTATGCCAAAAGCATTCTCCACTACATGTCTAGCTCTCGATAGTTTGTAATTAAATATTTTTTCTGCATGTGTTTTGCTGTAAGGTTTCATTAAATTTTTTCACATGGGAAAGGCATCACCACCTACAATTTTTCTGGTATATCAAGTAAATTATTCTGCATGGCTATATTGAGAGTAGTCATGGAAAATGTCACTGTCATTAGCTCATCCATTTCCACCCACATCTAAATATCAGAAACAGTAATCTGCATCAACCAAGGCAAATAAAATAACACTTCAACTTATAGTTGAAAAATGCAGAACCATTACACAGGATACACTTTATTTGGACATGCTTCCCATTAATTGCTCCACAGCATCCTGGGAAGTTCCACTGATGCTGGAAATTATTTGAAATTTGAATACATTCATCTCTTTTGCCTGGTACCTGAAAATAATAATAATATTAATAATTTGTTTTAGGAAATAAACCAATCAAGAGGAATCCCTAGAATACGATGAATATGAATTTAAAGTGATTTAAATTGGAATCGCCTCTTGAAGCAGCAAATACCTCAACTAAAAGCTCACCAGAGACAATGAAGCCGCCAGCAATGCCAGCCCGGAAAATGAAAAAGAAATCACCATCACTAATTGATGAGTCATTAGAGAAGTTCAGTAATATTTTCGACAAGGTCCAAACAGAATATGCATTTGATCATTTTGGAAAATATGTTGCTGTGGAATTGAGACAACTTCCATAGGGTTCCGCAATTAAACTCCAGTTTGAAATCCAGATTGCCGAGTTGAGAGAAAGAATGCAGTGAGAATCTTTCCTCTCCCTCAACTGATGCGTCTGAAGCACATTCACCTAATGTCCCAATATTTCCATTTAACACCTTTACACCAGGCTTATTGATATTCTGCAAGAAGCTGTTGCTGTTTCATTAGTAGACAAAGACAATGAGAGTATTTAACTCAAATAACCACAGTCAGTATTAACATAAACCCTAATTTCAATTTATTTCTCTGCAATTGCATCCAGGACTTGTGAAATGAACTTGGAGATAGAACATTGGGGTATACATTGCTTCAAGTGTTTTGAAGCAATCACCCATTGCCAAATAATGCAGTGTTACTTCCAGTTTTGTTCTTAGCAAGATTACCATTCTCATGATGGGGTTCTGTTTTCTTATTTTATCCTCTACCATTTCCAATAACGTATCAAAGTTTTTTGATGTCATCCTTACTATATTTATGTAGGTAGAAGGATCTTCGCATGATAATTCCCTCAAAAGATTTGCAGAAGCACCATATTTATCCCTCCTCTCAATCCACCTTCTTATCTATTTTCTTTTCTTTTTTCAACTTTTCCATTTTCTTTTTATCTGTTCTCTTAACATTGTTGCCGGTAACACAACATTTATGAGTTCTTTTGACATTTCACTCAGCTGATGGCTACTTTATATGCTTATGTATATGACAAGGGGCGACCAACACTAGGAAGCGACCAAAGAAGCCAGTGACCAGCATATGAAGTAGAGCACACTTCAACTTTAGACGCTCTCGTTACAGGGTAGCGATTTTGTTCGCTTTCCTTTATTACACGTAGCAAATTTAGCAGCTGCATCCAAATCAGCGAATAGTGAACAAATATGCTTCGTGTAATCCCTTAAGAAAGCTGAAAGTTCACCCCTTTTACAAGCAGACCAGAAATTTGCTATTCTAAACTTGTCTGTCTGTACAATCTTAATTTATCCATTTCAAATTATCTCAATGGATAAAATTCCACAAAATTTTCTGATTGACATTGACAGAATATTAAAATGCACTCTAAAAAGTATCCTTCAATTACCAACAGACGTTCAGACCATATGGAGTATACCGAGAGGAAATATAAAGGCCTTGGTCTATTCTGCGCCTCATGGGAAGTTAAACATATGAACATGTGTAAAGTCTTAAAATACTTAAACGACCTGCTTGTTAACGCCGTAAGAAATTTTAAGCAGGAAACTCAAAACTGTTTACAACATTTAACATCACTCAGAATAACATCAGAGACACAGTAAGTCTTCTTCCAAAAATAAGAAAATATTTAAGAGAAAGAGAATTTCAGTTTTGGAGTGAGTTACCACAAAAAAGGAAAAGGAAATGCTCAGCGACTTCCCATCCTCCTTCTAATCCCCATACTTCTATCCTATATAGCATTTTTGCCTCAACCACTATATTGTACACTTTTTCTAACCAGCTAATATTTATATTAGGTACTTTGTGTTTGCAACTCTAATAGCTGATAAAGCTCCTTTTCCTTTTGCCAATGCAAATTTCTTTTGCTTTTCCCAATTGCCACCACTGTCAATTTTAACTCCTAGACAAATACATTCTCTCACTACCCTGTACTCTTTTTTATTCTCATTCTTCCATTTTTCATACTTGCTCAATTTCCCCCCTTTTTTTGAACACTACAATCTGCGTCTTATCCTGGTTCACTTTTAAACTCCATTCTTTATAGTAATTATTTAAAGCTTGCAAGGGTTGTTTTAAGCCATTCTCTGTAATTGCATCTATAACTAGATCATCTGCAAACAGTAATCCTGGAATCTGAATGTTATTAATTATTGGCATAGAGTTATTATTTCTCCCAATTTCTGTTAATACACCATCTATATATAAATTAAATAGGATTGTTCTTAACTTACATCCTTGTCTAAGACCTTTCTCTAGTTGGATTTCTCTTGTTACAACACCTTCCTCCACTCTTATACAAAAAGTATTTTCCTTATATAATGCTCTAAGGGTGTCCACTATTTGTTTACTCAATCCTTTAGTCAACAACTTATGCCACAACAATTGAAGCTCTATCCTATCGTATGCTTTCTCTAATTCCACAAAAGCCATGTATAACTTTCCTCTTTTGTCTTTCGAGTATTTATCTACCAGTGTTTTTATAATAGATATATTATCAACCATCCTCCTCTTTTCTAAAGCCCATCTGAAGTTTCAAGAGAATATTATATTCTTCATCCCATGTTTGTATCCTGCTTGCCATAATACCAGTAAAAATTTGTCCTACATTTGATAGTAATGCAATGCCTCTACAGTTGTTTGGTTTGTCAACACTACCTCTGCCTTTGTATATTGGATGTATGATTGCTTTCCATCACTTTTCTGGTATATAATCCTTCACTTTATTTATGTTAAATAAGTCTACTAGAACCTTAACTCTATCTATTTCAGTGCACCATTCCATAAGGAACTGTGTCGGGATTCCAACTATTCCAGTTGCTTTATTTCTCTTCAATAATTTCACCTGCTGAATTATTTCTTCACTTCTAATTATATCATCGAGTATATCTACATAGTTATTACCTATTTTCCAATTTCCTATCTCATTTCTACTCTTTTTCCTCCCACACAATTTTTTAAAATATTCCATCCATTCTCCTGGTTGTATACTGGGTTTTGTTACATATTTATTATGCATTGATTTCATAACCTACCATACCTCATTTGCATTATTTTCATTTAGGACTCGTATAAAATTAGTTTCATATTTTTTCATCCAGCTTATTTTCTTTTGTTCCAGTAATGAATTATATAAATCTCTCTCCCTTACATATACTCTTTCTTTAATTCTATGTATCCTAATTCCCTCCACTTTATGAGCAGCTGTTTTACTTGTCTTTTAGTTACTCTACATTCTTCATCAAACCAGCTCTCATCTCTTTTGTAAACCTTCTTTCTCATTTTCATTTCCTCCCCAGCCCTTAGCATAATGGTATTTATAATATTCATAGCACTTTCAATTTCTTGTTCTTTTACCAACAGACATTCAGACCATATGGAGTATACTGAGAGGAAATATAAAGGCCTTGGTCTATTCTGCGCCTCATGGGAAGTTAAACATATGAACATGTGTAAAGTCTTAAAATACTTAAAACGACCTGCTTGTTAACACCGTAAGAAATTTTGAGAAGGAAACTCAAAACTGTTTACAACATTTAACATCACTCAGAATAACATCAGAGACACAGTAAGTCTTCTTCCAGATGTGAGAAAAGTAAGAAAATATTTAAGAGAAAGAGAATTTCAGTTTTGGAGTGAGTTACCACAAAAAAGCTTTCTTTTCTTGTTCTTATTCCACACTGACATATCTGGCCATAATTAAAATTTAGTGCAATACTCTTCCTTCCATTTGTATCTACTGTATTCTTCTATGTTACACTTCTCCTCCCTTAAATTATAGACCGTTTGCTCTATGTGTACTATCAATAGAAAATGTCCACTGTTGGAACTTAAATTTAGTATCTTAAAATTACTTAAAATATGCCCCATATTATTTGGCCATAATACATAATCACACTTTGCCCATTATTAGTAACATACGTATCTTCCCCATATTTCCCATTCAAAATATCAAAGGCATTCAATTCACAGAATTCTATAAATTTTGTATACACTTTATCAACTATCTTATCCTTGCTGTATCTATCTTCTCAGGTTTCTCCAATACATCATTACTCATCCAGCTATTCCCTCAATAACATCATTTTCGCCAATCCTACTGTTAAAATCTCCCATTAATATAACCTCAGAATTAGCATATCTCTCCTTTAAATTTTCTATTTCTATCTCTAGGTGTTTAAGGAGGTCTGGATTATGAAAGCGCGAAGGAAGAGGAGGATTGTATACTATACCTATACATATAACATGTTCAACTATTTGTTTCTCCTCTAATACAATCCATAATATTTCTTTTCTCCTAGACCAAGTTTCTTTAACTCTTTTACTTAACGTCTTCCTTACAAAAAAGTCTATGCCATCCCCTTTCTTGCTACCCTATCTCCTTTTATCACTACAAAATCAAAATCCTTTACGTAAACCTGGTCCTCTTTTAGCCATGTTTCAGCTACCGCAAGATAGTGAAGAATCGTCAATAATTGATTTAAACTCCCTGCATATACTTTGTTTTTAACTACCTCACAATTCCAGAATCCAAGCCTCCTTATATTCTCCCTTCCCTATTGTGAGCCTGATCTAAATGTTTCTAGTGTTTTTTTACTCCTTAATTACATCCCGTCTCTGGAAGAAACCACTTTATTTCTGCCTTAAACTAGAATACTGCCATGTTCAGATGATATAATGCTGTCTTCTTCCCCTTCTGTATTCTCCTCGCTACTCTGTTGCCACACCTTCTTTACCTTCGAAGCCAGATTATGAGCTGCTATTACTTCCCCTCTTCTCGGTGACACTATTTTCTTGGGTGACGTCACTCCAGTGGCACCTCCTCCTGTTGCTTCCTCTGTTGATGTCATTACTTCATCAGCTGTTGCTTCTCTCCTAAGGATTTTGGATGACGTCCTATCTGCGTATGCCGGTCTCATATCCAGGTGAATTTGGTTCAAACACACTCTTTCCCCATCTTCACCCACATCCATTTCTTTTTTGCTTGGTCTTTGGTCTTCCTGTCGTGCTTCCTAAAGTTGGCGTTGACATCTGCTAAGTAATTTCCTCTGTGCCTGATTGGGGCTCTCTTAGCTCCTTCTTAGTCGCCCTCCGTGGTGTAATGGTTACCATGCTAACGTCATATACCCAAGGTCGCGGGTTCAAACCCAGCAGAGGATGCTGGATTTTTTCAGGTGTAAAAATCCTTAGCATGGCTTCCTTCGGAAGGGAAGTAAAGCTGTTGGTCCTGTGTCATAGATTTATGGCACGTAAAAGAACCTCAAGCCTGACAGAGAGGCCTCTGAGCAAAATTAAGCAGTCTTTCACACCTAATATAGAATGGGACGCTGAGAACCACAGTAGTTAAAGAGCATCCATAAATAACATGCCATTTTAATTTTAAATTTCGTTCCTTCTTATCCAGATGCGATGTGCTTTCTCCGTCAATCTACAACTGAAAATTTCTAATATAAGCTCTTCTTCCCTGGGCTCTTGCTTCTTTCATTTTTTGCACCAAATTTCTTTGCAGAGCTCTCTTCTTAGGTGATAAATCTTTATTAATAAAAATGTCTGTTGCTTTTAACTTCTTAGCTCTTTTAAGTACTTCATGCACTAATTGGGATGTTGCAAATTTCACTATGATTGCTCTCTTACCAAATTGTCTTCCAATTCGATAAGCTTCAATAATTTCCCATCTATACAATTCCAAATCCAGCTTTTCCTTCATTATTTCTAGTATTTCTTCTGCTGGCCATTTATCCCTTCTTTCCGTAACTATTATGAACACTAAATTAAATCTTCTCTCCTTTTCTTCCATTCTTTCCTTAACGATTTCAACTTCCCTTCTTGTTTCCTGCACCTCAACTCTTAATATCTTCTTTGATATCTATTGCCATCTTTTCCAATTGTTTACCTATTTGTTGTTCCATGCCTTCTATTTTGTTCATTTTCTCAGTTAGGTTTTCCAGCATTGTTATTATATCTGCAGGGCCGGGATCTACCTCAATTCCTCCAATCACTAACAAGAAAGTTATAACACTTGCTAAAACCAATATGTTTGTCATCTTCTCTCCAAAATTGTTTTTACTGTTCACCGATTTTACTTTTCTAAACTGTTATATTCTTGCTCTACACACTGTGATGTCCACTCCCATCGTGACTTAGATCCTTCTTCCTTCATCACAGGAGCACCTCTCAAAACACAACCCTCCTCTATCACTACTGGCTTAGCATTCCCTATTTGTATTAGATTTTATGTTTATCAATTCTAATTTGATACATTTTCTATAAAATTTATTTTTATCATTGTAAATTATTTTTAAAAATGTTAATTGTGTAGTTATACTTTTGTCTACTTGGCAGCCCTCAACTAAGGAAAATAATTATTAACAATAATAATAATAATACCACCAGATTGGTTGCTCTTTATTATATATAATTGCTTAATATGTTAGGGGCGCAATAAGCTCCCAAGTTTCAAAAAGATAGTGCTGCTATGGCAAGTTAGTATTACTATCGTGTACTGTCATTTGCTACATATTGCCAAAACATGTTTAATACTGAGTCATAGTGATTCACTGACTTGACAAGCATTTCAGTTAGTTGCTCAAAATGTTATTGTTAAAATGGAAAGAGTGCAGTATTGTTCAATAATCTGCTTCTAACTTTTGGATGTGAGGAGTTAAAAGCAAAATTTGATCCTGTTTATAGAGGACCTTTTGCCATTTATAACAGTTAAATATTGGTTACACAACTTTAAATGGGGTTGACATGGTTTTTGATGGGGAGTGCCCAGGATGCAGATGTGGTAACCAAGGATATCATTGAAAAAGTCCACAATATGATTCTTGCTGATTGTCAAACAAAAAGTTTGTAGTTGAAGTGGTAGAGGGTGATTTGAAAGGAATGGAAATTCATATTTTCCATTATAAGTTGCAGATGCAAAAATTAATGGCCTACAAACTTTTTGGTGCAAAATAAAGGCACAAAATCAACTGCATCATAGATCACAACCTTGACAGTAATTTCTACCATTTCCCCAGGGTTAGCTACTACCATATCCACAAAGTTTGAAACTTACTTTTTGTTGGATGACATTCAGAAAACTATATTGCAAATGCAAGGCGACCCCTAATTCTTAACATTAATATTTTGGAAAAACTATCCTCTTATATTTGGGTAAATATGGTGTTACCAGGTTTGGTTCCACCTATCTCGGTGAACAGTTACTTTCCCTTATGAAGGCAAACAAAACTTCTCACAGATTATACGTGTTCCATTCTGAAAATAGCTTCTTTGCTGGAAAATATGCCAATTCTCAAGTACTGATGTGATTATGTGAAAAGATATCTAAAGACAAACAAAATTAAATTTAGTTATATTAAAATATAATGAATCTTTTTGTTTTAAAATGTGACCTTTGTTACAATTTATCTGGATGAATTGGCCCTGTGTATAAGTTGATTTGATATGCCTGATTTAGATTATTAAGAATTTTCTGACTCATTTCCTCACATAATGATCTCCTCCGCCATACATCTTTCTTGTCTCTGCAGAAGTTGCATTTGTTCCTTCAATCCAAAGTTATACATTTCTAATATATGCTCATTTGCCTGCTGCTTCTGTCATATGCCAGATTAAATTTCATTTCAAGTCTCTTTGAGTTGGCGTTAAATTGTTGTTGATAGATATGTTTGGCCATTTCAAACTTTTTCCTTTCTTTCTAGGATTTCATAAATTAACTGTGTTGTTGAGAACTGTGCAATAATTGGTATTTTCTTGGTATTTCTTTCTATAGTGTAGGTTTCCACTATCTCTCAACTTCAAGCATATTTCCAAGTTGATTTTCAGAATTTGGGTTACTTCTTCCACTGACCAACTGCATCTTAACTCTTTTATGCCTATAAGGATTAAGTTAAATCTTCTCCTCTCCTCTCAAATTATATAATAAAACGTTGGTATTTAAAAACAAACATTTTTCAATTTGATATATAAGATAAATATATAGACCGGATGCATCTGGGTCCAATGCACCAGTCACATATTATTGAATACCTTGATACTTTTAGTAAGTTACATCATTCACTTGATTATTACATCACTTTCATGCTCCAAGAATTTGCTAATATTCTGAACAATGCAGATTTAATACTTACATATTGACAATATGTAAAATAACATTACTTGTGGGAAAAAATAATATTACTCATATTCATAAGAAAATAATTTTTAAAGGTGCTAATAATTATCTTTTTAATGTTTATGTCAGTTGCTCTGTGCCACATGGCAAACCTTTATTCCAAGATCAGACAAGTAACATATAAATAAATTAAAAAGAAAAAAGAAACCATTTACTTACTGTCAACAACAGGATGCTGGAAATGTTATCTTGAGGAACTCAAGTTCTTATACTGTTCCAATTTTCATATAAAATGTTCCATTAAATTTACATCTGATTTATTTAGGCTCTAAAATTTAACTCTGAAAGTTGGTTATGTTTATAACAAACATATTTCAGCATATGACTATGTTCATATTTATAAACTATTATTACATTCCTGAAGGATCACAAACATTTTAACAGGTATTGGATCTCAACAGGTATTAGGAATGCTGGAAGACAAATAATACATTACCTCATTATCAACATATGCTTCACATCCATAACACCAAACTGAGAGATCAGAAAAGCTTAGTGTAAGTGGGTGAGAAGTGTCAAGACCATGCTGCATCATATGACCAGCAATGTAGCGACCGCAATGAACCTAGAACATAAACGGGCATCAGTACCCAAAATATCAGTAGGGAAAAAGTGGTGTTCAAGACAAACTTAGCATTAGAACCAGTTAATTATGTTACTGCAATTGAGAAAATGCCAACTGTGGTATTTTATTTTAAGATTTGGGATGTAAATGTGTGCAACTTTTCCTCTCAAGTTGAGTAATGAGCTAGAATGGATGTAATATTTTACCCCTTGTATCATAACGGAATTGTAAAACAAATCCTGAAAATAGCTTTGTAAGAGATGTTGGGCAATGATGCTATGTCCCATTCTTGGATGAGATGTAGATTAATGAGGGTCACACTGACTTTAAGGTATGAGTTAATATATGGATAAAAATAAAGAAACAAGCCTTTTTATTCAGTTCCAATATAGAACTTAAAGTAAACCACAAGTAAAGAGAAACATTTAATTTAGAAAACAAGAATGGTTTTTGTGGAAGCAACGATCTTGTTTTTTTTAACTATAACAGGAGACTATAAAGAGAAGTATTTAAGGGTTGGTTTGAAGAAGTGTTCCCTACACTTAACCTAACAGCATAATTATTATGGATAATGCTCTTTATCATAGTATGAAATTAGAACGTATCCCAAACAGTTCTTGGAGAAAAGAACATATATCTTCAGACAAACACATAAATTTAGGAGACTATACTAATGGAATCTGAGCTAATGGAATTAGTTATGTCATGTAAAATTCAGTATGAGAAGTTTGTTGTAGACAATTTGGACAAGAAGGCAGGTCAAACAGTATTAGATTGCCTCCTATCATTTTTTTCTCAAACTAATTGTGTTTATTTGGAATCTATTTAAAGGAGTATATAGCTAGACACAACAAAACCTTTAAATTAGCGGAGGTAAGCAGCTTTTCAGCAAGTGACAGGGGAAACCAGAGAAAACCTGCCCCGCTTTGTCCACCACAAATCTCACATGCGGTTGCTTGGACACAAGTTCTGTGAAACATATGTATTTATTATGTAAGTAAAAACAAGTGAAGTTTTAAAAGTGTTAAGTTCGACTCAATCTTAAGTTCTAAAGTTACCAAACACTTGGTGTTGCATCCCATCTTCCCGGGATGCAACACGAAGATTTTGAGAAAAATCCCCCAACTCAAACTATCCTTTACATGGGAAAATTTTTGAAAAATTTGATTTTCTCAAAAATGGCTCTACCAATTTTTTTTTTATTAAAATACCATATTTTAAGATATTTATATGGCAAATAAAATGTATATTTTGAATTTTCTGGGGATAGTCCCTGAAGACCTCTTTATTCTGAATGAATTTTTCTCAATTCTGCAAACTGGTAAACCGTAAGAGAACTTAAAACAAAACTTATTTTACAAAAAACGTAGATCACGTTAAAACACACAATTTATTTGACCATTTCTGAGATATTCCTAATTATTTGTTTCAGATTCAAAATACTTTAACTTTCCTCACTCTGAAAGTTGTAAACTCCTGGCCCTGCAAAGAAATGGATTTCAATCACGTGGCAACCAGCTTTTAAAGGATTTGACTATCGTTTTAGCCCAGAGTATTCATTTATTTACCTTCTACTTACAAGGAAGCAGCAAGTAATTAAGGCAATTTCTGCTAATATTTATCTCGACTATCACAAAGTAGATAAAAGAATATGCATTTTAACAATAATTTGTTATAGCGATGTAGAGAAAGTCATGTGAATGCAACACATCAGATTTTCTTTTGTTCTACTCTTGGTCAAGCAAAGAAGCGAATGACAATCTCATAATGACAACTTTTAAAACATTTGCCTATTGCTTTAGCCTGGTGCATTCCTTTAGTACCCTTCTATTTTTTTTTTTGGTAGTGTTTAATGCCCACTTTAACTACTTATGGCACCGCAGGCGGTGACACTGGTGATACATGAATGATGATGGAGCACCGGTGGAATGCGCTGGCAGGGGAAACCGGAGTACCCAGAGAAAACCCGCCCCAGCGCCGCTTTGTCCACCACAAATCTCACATGCGGTCGCTTGGGATCGAACCCCGGCCGTCTAGGTGAGAGAGTACCCTGCTACTTAACAAGGGACTAAGTAATAAGTACATTCTCCTTATGCAGCTTGATTAGCATGGCTTAGAAGAATAATGTTTTGTAAGAAATTTGTTTGTAGAATAGTTAGAGAGAGTCATGCAAGTGTTAATACATTATATTTTTTAAATTATTTCTGATTGTCACGAGTAGTTTTCTAAATTAATAATCAACTTACTGAGTAACACAAGAGGCACACCCAGTTCTCTGCAGTTGAACTACATTCCTGGCATGGAGCTGTGCAACTCAGACCTTCCTCAGGCACTTCTTGTAAACTTTCTAGATGGGGGCAGTCTGGTAATGGTATTACTGCATACATTTGCTCTTCCAGTAGCAACTGCAAAAACAAAATTTTGTCTACACTATAGCTGTTTATACGAGGGGCATTCAATAAGTCCTTAGAAAATCCAAGAAATGGCACTTGTAGCATTGAAAAAGGTTTTCATTTAGTAAGCATCATCTCTTACTAGATGACAGTTAACTTAAGCAATTTCCATCATGTTGTTTTGTTGTCATAGGCGACTAAATAAAAAAAAACTTGTGCTTATTTAGAAAGATGGGAAGAAAAACCTTAGTTTTGTATGGTGATTAAACACTCTATTTAAAAAGCCTAACATTGAAAGAGGTCAAAGCAGAGTTGGATGAAGTTCATGGTTCGAGGATCGGCTGACAATTCCCGGACCTCACACAGATATAGTGCCATTAGGCCAGTTAGACGGTAACCTCATATAGTTTAACTCTAGATTAGCTGTATCCATAGTTACAGGTCAATAGCTTATTTAGTTTTCGAATGACAGCATTTTAAACAAGACAACTTTCGAGTTTTCACGAAAATGGAGGATTTGGAAAAATGAGCAGCAATTAAATACTTCCATTTGAAAGGCTTAATGCATAAAGAAATGAAGGAGGAAATGGACAGTACATTGAAAGACTCTGCTTCTTCATATTCAATGATTAAAAGGTGGGTTGCAGAATTTAAAATGGGATGTACGAGAACTAGTGATGAGCCTCGCTCTGGACGTCCTGTAGAAGTGGCAACTCCAAAGATCATTGAAAAAATGCATCATTTAGTATGGAAAACTGCAGATTAAAGTTGTTTGAGATAGCAGAGGCTGTACATATCAAAAGGACATGCAGGTAATATTTTAAATAAAATTTTGCTTTCACAAGGTCTGTGCAAGATGGGTGCCACATTTGTTGACACCTGAACAAAAGTTGCAAAGAAAAATTGTTTCTATTAAGAATGTGGAGCTCTACCATAAAAATCTCAGTGAAGTTTTGAGATGGCTTATTACCATGGATGAAACTTGGATACATCAATACATTCCAGAAAGTAAATCAGTCAAAACAGTGGATTGTGCCAAGTGAACCAACTCCAAAAAAGGCAAAATCAATTTTGTCAGCTCACAAGCCTATGGAGAGTGTTTTCTGGGTGTACAGGGAATTATTTTTATTGATTACTTGGAAAAGGGTGACTACTACTCAAGCTTACTGCAACGTTTGAGTGATGAGGTGAAAAGAAGAAGACCTCATTTGGCAAAAAAAAAGGTCTTGTTTCATCACGACAATGCTCTGGCCCAACGTTCATTGTAAAGGGAAAAATGTGCAAATTAAAGTTCAAATTGCTTGAACATCCACACATTCACCTTATTCACCAGATCTAGCACCCAGTGATTACACCTGTTCCCAAATCTCAAAAAAATTTTTGGAAGACGAAGATTTCACAGCAACAAGGTCATTGATGTGGTAAACAGCTATTTTGAGGACCTTGATAAATCACACAACAGAGATGGTTTAATTAAATTAGAACACTGACATGACAAATGTGATGGTGATTATGTTAAGAAATAAAGCAAAAAAACATTTTTTTAAATGCTGTTTTCATTTAGAGGCCCGGGACTTATCAGCTGATCCTTGTATATTTACTCCTGTGTTGCAACAGTTTACAACTGGGTAAATGTGTGTACATACATGGCTGTACATACACAAATAATGAACATCATTCAGGATTAAAATTTAGTCTCAAAGTCCACCATATATCAGGATCATTCAGGATGTCCAGTGAAAGTGACTTCCTTTGAAATGTGCTTTTGAGTTATCAATGAATCAGAGTTTGCGATATAGTTGAGGCCACATGTATATCACAAAGCATAGTGTTTTAAATTTTGGGACAAAAAATTAGGTCTGACAAAGATCTCAGCAAGGTAGGTGCCGCATTTGCTCTCAACGAAGAATACATTCAATCATGTGATCAATTCGAAGGCTAGTGTGGCAATTTTCCATTGCAATCCTAACAAGTTTCTGCATCGATACATAACTGTGGATGAAACATGGTTAAATTACTATACTCCAGAGTCAAAAGCAGTCAAAACAGTGAGGTTTTAAAAGCAAATCAGCTCTGCAGAAGGAAAAGGTGGTGAAATTGGTGAAAAAGATGATGGCTTGTTTTTTAGTATGCACATGGAATCATCTACATTCATTACTTGTAGAAAGGAAGAATGATAAATGGAGAGTATTATGCATTATTATTGCACCGGTTGAGTAAAGAAATTGAGAAACAAAAGGCGAAGAAAAAGATTCTCTACCATTAAGATGATCCACATGTGCATGTCTACACAGATTCAGGTGAAAATTGTGGAATTAAGGTTTGAATTACTAAAATATCCACCATAATCGGCCCCCAGTGACTCTTTTTATTTCTAAACTTGAAATAGTGGTTTGGCGGAAAATGATTCATTTCTAATGAGGTCATCTCCCAAATAGATGTCTTTCTTGAGGGCCTTCAAAACTAGATGACTTAAAACAGTTGGAGAGCGCTGAGCAAAATGTATCAAGCTAATAGGACATTATGTTAAAAATATTTAAAAAAATCTGATGTGTACCATTCACATGACTTTCTCTATATCCCTGCAACATATTATTCTTAAAAAGCTTATACTTCTATTTACTTCATACTAATCAGTAAAACATTAGCAGAAATAGCCATATTACTTGCTTCCTTGTAAGTAGAGGTGAAATAAGGGAGTACCATAGGTTAAAATGATAATCAAAAGCAAGTTGCTATGTCACTGAAGTTCCTTTGTTTGTATGGACAGCAGTTGACAAATTCCTGTATGAGAAATGTGTGTGATTCATCGCAGAAATCCAAAATAAGGAATGTCTCAAAAACGACGAATTCCACGAAAAAAAATGTATATCACATAAATTATGTGTTTTAACATGCTCTACATTTTTTGTGTGGTAAGTTTTTGTCCATCTCTTACGGTTTAGCAGTTATTTAAAATTCAGTAAAAATCATCCAGAATAAACTACTCTTCAGAGGCTATTGCCAGAAAATTCAAGATATACATTTTATTTGTCAGGTAAATGTCTTTAGTGTACAAAATTTTAATCAAAATCGTTAGAGCCATTTTTGAGAAAATCAAAATTTTCGAAAAAAAGTTCCATGTAAAGGTAGTTGGGGGTGGGGGGATTTTTCTCAAAATCTTCATGTCGCATCCCTGGAAGATACTAAACTTACATACCAAGTTTGGTATTTTACCTACTTTTCGTTTTTGAGTTATCGTGTTCACAGACACAACACACATACATACATACAGACCTTTTTCTGAAAATGCTTTTTTTAGATAAAGGGGACCCTAAAACATATATTTCCGGTGAAATCTCGGTATTGAATTTTTGGGTGGAGTGCAATACCTTCTCTATACACTATGTACATAGTGCGTATAGAGAAAGTAAAAAAACTACCAAAAATAATTTGCTTTTCTAGCTTTTCCTAAGGAATTACTGAATGTTGCTTGTACAATATAGTTCCACAATCCTTGTATGCTAAGAGATGCTTTGTTTTTTTCAGTATAAGAAAGAGCTGAATTAGTGTTGGATATTACATTACAGCAAGCCTCTTTTCTGAAGGAAAACAATGATTTAAACAAATAAATTGATATGGAAAATTGCTATCACATATTAGAGAAAACAGTATATAAAATTCAGTTTATAATGTGCCTAGTTTCTGAATAATATATGGGTTGTGCAGATTACATGAGGAAAATGGTTAGATATGCAGTGTTTCAAACACAAATGTGAAATCTGTTTAAATTATTGATAAAAGGGTCACTGAAAGTTTTGAATCAATGTGCTAACATTTAAACATTTGGATCTTATTATTCTATTGTTTCAAGGTATTCTCTATTACATTGTATACAATTTCTCAGTCTTTCAAACCATTTTTCAAATGTCTAACACAACTCTTCTTTGGACAGAGTGCACATACATTCTTTGTAAGCAACTACATCCGTTTCAAGTGATAAAAAGTTGACCTAGGATTTTTTTTTTATTTTGAGGAATAGAAAAAAAAAGTCATGGGGGCCAGATCTAAAGTGGAGGAAGGATAGGACAAGTATTTGTCTTCTGAATACTGGAGAAATTGAGTTGTTTCTCGTGTATTGTGGGCAGAAGCATTGTCATGTACACTGAAATTCCATGCAGACCATCTTAAAGACAGTTTGTTCTAAGTTCATTGAAGACTTGCAGCAGACATTTTATAGTGTACCATCTGTCAGGTCTTTTGTCGCTCAAGCAGAATTGTCACAATGCGGCACTGGCTGAGAAGAAAGAACATAATTTTCTTGCTTGCCTATGTTGGGGGACCCTTCCTGTCTTGAGAAGATTGAGGACTTTCACCTAGTTTCCAGATCATATTGGTGTATCCAGCTTTTGTACCGTTATATGTTAAATATGTTTCTGGATCTTCTCCAATCAAATTTTTCTATAATTTCCTATAATATATATTACATAAGTTTTCTATAATATATATATATATATATATATATATATATATATATTAAATAAGTTTCTGGATCTTCGCTAATCAAATTTTTCTGTAATTTCCTGGACCATTAACATATGTGCCTGTTTCTGCTCATTTGTGAGGTAGCAGGAGATCCGACAGCAGACCTTTTAGACATTAAGATTTCCTGTAAGCTGCCACCCAATTTTCAGGGCTTTTTGAATTTGATATGTGCAAAGATCATCTTCCTGCAACATGCACTCTGCTTTCACCACATTTTCATTTGTTATTGTTGTTGAAGCTGCTGTCCTTAGCAGACTTCATTTTCGAAGGAATCTCTTTCTCTTTTAAACTCTGCAAACCATTGATAAGTGGTGGATTGTAAAGGGCAAAACCCCAAATACACAATGCAGGCTTTCAAGGCTTTCTCTCTCTACTTCACTAACTTTTAAAGTTGTAAATGTAAATGTTGTGTTATTTATGGACGCTCTTTAACTGCTGTGGTTCTCAGCATCCCATTCTAAATTGGGTGTGAAATACCGCTTAATTTTGCCCAGAGGCCTCTCTATCAGGCTTGAGGTTTTTTTACGTGCCATAAATCTACGACATGGGACAAACGGCTTTACTTCCCTTCCGAAGGAAGCCATGCTAAGGATTTTTACACCCGAAAAAATCCATCGTCCTCCGCTGGGTTTGAATCCATGACCTTGAGTATACAAAGTTAGCATGGTAACCACTACACCATGGAGGGCGATTTTAAAGTTGTAGAAAATCATAATGCTTTCATTGGAGATCCATCCTAGTATCTGGCAGAGCAACACCTGCATGCACATACACAGCAGTGCTGATACTACGCACAGTTGGAGTGTGTCCAGGCATGTTACTATCTGAACTTCAATCTAAAATTAGGAAGAATTGCATTGGCCTACCACAGTTCCTTGATGCCAATTCTCAAAACTGTCACTCTGAAAGTTTTGAGAATAAATAATTAAATAAAAAAATGTGGATTAAACATCTTAAAATTATGAAATATATGTTTTAAAGCTAAAACATATATATAAAAAATGTATACAGTTAGTCTGAAAAAAATAGGTTTTCTAGATTTTTGTCCATATTTAATAAAATATCAAATGAAACAACAAATTACAAGCAGTTTATAGATTTGTGAAACCTTTAATCATAGGGAAGATACTGGGTGCTCTAACTTTGCTTAAAACTATAATTAGAATATACCACTAAAGTAGGAGTTCACAAAAATAAACACTCTGCTAGAATGGAGGGTGTTTAATATTGCATATATCACAAAGGGGAAATACTACACTACTGTACATTTGGAACGGGTGCTGCAGGATGTATCCATCCATCGTATGAGTAAGCAAATTGATTGATTTATTTTTTACATGGTGATAAAAAAAAACAAAAAAAAAACCTATTAATACCTATAACCATAAAACAATAATAGAGCTAAATATTAATGGAAAAAAATTCACTGCCTAAAATTGAGCATGTTTCTGCGAAAAATGTAGAAGTGAGTAACATATAACTGAGGTTCAACTGTGTATGGCCAAAACTATTTCAGAAACAGCTATTCCTATAGCAAAATTATTTGTTACAAGCTTTGGTTTTAATAAGTTCTACATTTGTTTTGTATTACTTCTTGCCTATCACTTATGGCTTCCAACTGACATAAAAAATTCAATAAAAGCCAGACAGGATGTTCTCAAGAAATTCAAGATAAACATTTTATTTTTAATTTTTAAAATTTAATTAAACATTAGTTATTTTAATCAAAGTAATTACAGTAATTTTTAAGTAAGATGGGAATAAAATATAGAGATAGTGCGATTGTGTTGTGTTCTTTTTCTTAATTTTATGGGTTATACTTAAGGCCCCTGAAAAATGGTAAATAAATTCAAAGGGAAGCGGTATAAAACATTAGCTCTTGAGTGGGTTAAAAACAACCAATACTTTCATGTAGTGGTAAATAAAAAAGCAATTTATTTATTTAAATACCCACAAATCCAACTATAATATACATAACTATATCTTAAATTGCACACACAAGAAACACCCCAATCCAAGATGCATATTCAAATTAAATTCCATACACAAAACACACTATCCTACCATAATACTACAATACCACATAACTTATACTACATGTACACATTTGGAAAAGTTTTTATGAAACTACTACTTTTTTATTTTTCTTTATTTGGTGGGAGATTTAGAGGAGTTCAAAATAGTATTTACCTAAATTGTTAATATGAATATGAAATAGAGTACAAGAATTTTTGTATTTACCAAAGGTAAATATTAAAATAAGAAAAGATTATATGAACAGGTATGCTTTAAAAAACTCATTTCCTTTGGGTGCTGTGGTAAGTTGGATCCAATACCTTTATCATGAATAAGATATTCTCTAACAGCTTCTATGAAATTCTGATCCTTACCCAAAGGGTCATCTGCTCAAGTTATGGTATGCACTGCAGCCATTGGCTTATTATGCTGCCCTAAGAAATTTCAGAGATTTGTCAAAATGGAAATTGATATACCTGTGTCTTAAATGAGCCAAAGCTTCACAGTTTCTGACAACTTAGTTGTTTCAGCCCCTTTGTTGCAAAATCTAAAGTCCAGGGTCGCTTGATACAGTTGCATGTTACATATTGGTACATGACCTGTAAGGAATGCTGTTTATAATGGGTTGTTTTCCTTCACATGCATTAGTGTCCTCCTGGCTATTTTAATGTGCATCCTACTTTAATCTTACCTGAATGTTTTCAGCAAGATAATCACTTAAGGTCTGGTGACCCTGAGTGTTACTTGAAGATTGTGTTGAGCTTGCAGCTGCATTCGAGTTTTCTTCTGATTCAGCATTAGTTCCACAATTAGATCCACTACTTGGAGCAGGGTTATCTGCTGCTTTAGAGAACTTGATAACTTCAGCACTTCCTGGAGAATAGGTATTCAGGTGTTCCTCTGATCTATAGCCATCATCAGGTGACTTGGGTGTAGACACACACTGTATGGATGATAAAGGCACATCATCTGGCGAAGACTCTTTGAAACTACTTGAACTGCTGAGTTCTAGTTCTGTAGACAAACTTGATGGACTAATATCTAATGTTCTTACAGGACTCTCAGGTGTAGCTTGATCATTCAGTGTTAGTTTTAATACGGATTCCTCTAAAGGCAGACTAGAAACATTATCAGGTACTTGCTGGGTTTTGATAACAGGTGTGTTTTCTTTACTATTCACGACATGTGAAATGCTTTCAGAAGGTGGAATCTGATTTCCAGTTTTAGATGGCAATGTTATTACTTGTTCATGTGGAAGAGCTACTTGAAAACACAATGAAGGCCAAAAGCGAGAATGCGTTCGTATAACATTGCAAATGGTATTCACTGCACTGGTACACGGAACTGATCGGGGCGTCAACAGAGGCATGGGATCCCCAAGCAATGCCTTTGTGCACATTGGCATTGCAAGAGAGATGGTAGTGATGTTATAACCTCCCTCTAGTGAGAGGATGACCCGCCCATTAGCTAAGGATGTCAAATAGTGCGTAAGATGGCCATAGGCTTCTGGAGTCACCTTGCATCCTGTGAACAAAATAAACACAGAGCACTGATGTAAAGCAAATTTACAAAGTTGTTTTAAGATGTAGATGCTAAACATTTTGATAGTCTTTATCAGAATGTTTGGCCAAAACATTAAACATTTATTATTTTCAACATGTTTCACTGGTTACATATTCCCAAGGGTGATTCAAATATAAAAGATAAATTTTACTTTCTCTACACATATTATGTAGGGGAAGCCGGGGCACCATGAGCCTAAAAAATTCAAACTCCCAAAAGTGTATTTAGATACATTTTAACCAAACTTTGCGCATTTTTAAAGGGGAGTGTATATTTTAATATTAATTGTTCAGAGTTTTTAAAATTATAAATGTCTTTTCAGAAAAAATTAAAATACATTTTTTGGTAAATGATCCAAGGTGCCCCTTATATGGGGCACTATGGGTCATTCACAGAACAAGTAATTCCATTAAAAAAACAACAGTTAAGTGAGCTGAACCTAATTTTATTTTACATACATATGATTATTTGAATTAGGCACATTGCAACAAAATAAACCTATTTGCTTAATACATATTTATCGAAAGAAAAAATGTAAATGTTCTAGTGTTACATGAAAGCTGAAAATTGTATTATTTAGAATACAATGCATCTTACAAATGAAGTTTATTGCTTAAATCTGTAAACTAACCCTTCTAACATATATTGAATGAGCTAGATATGACTGGAAATTTGATGAATGACATTTGATGATCAGTTCTGTTATCACACTATTCAGGACTTGGCAAGACTAATAAAATATCAGGACACCTTACTATAGAAATGTCATCATCCTCTTGAGAAAAAATAAACCTTTGACATGATTCTTTTGAACATCTCATAAATTTTATTTCATATTCTCTCTCTTTATTTAAGTCATTTATGATTCTCAAAATCTTTCCAACATAGTGCATTTTACTTTTCTTATCTCTGAATTCAACCAAAACAAAAATATTTTCCTCTGGTTCTCTATCACTGAACAATGTCGAATCTATACATGATATAGTATGAGATACAGCTTCACTATCACTCCTACTCTCTATAAAGTCTGCTCCTGTGTCAGCCTTCGAGGAATCACTATCATTAGGGAAAATATTTCTTTTTAACTGGCGGTTTTTTGGCAAGTGTCTTCCTTTCCTTCTTTTCTTGTTTCCTCTTCTTTTGCAATAAATGTTCTTTTTCTGGAGTGTCTGTGAGTATTTTGCTGTTACCTTGCTGCCTACGTTTTCTAGTGCCTGTTTGATGATCTGCCCTTGGGTAACCTCTAATTGCAGCATGACTTTAAAATTGGCATGGAACTGTATTAGTTACAATTTCTTGATATGCTAGTAAAACTGGATTTTCATTTGTCACTGTTGGTGTTGCTTTTGAAGGTTGTGATGGACCAGGTATGCTGTGAGTTTTCTCTGTTACTTTGGAGGAAGAGGTCGATCAATTATTGAACTCGGAAGAAAAGCATCATCAGTGAATACATGTGCATTCAAAGGGTATATTCCTGTCTTCTGAAAACCACTAATTATATTACAGGGTATAAAAGCATGTGGCAAGGCTATGCCTACAAAACCAGCTACTTCATAAATCGTTACTGGTTTGCCTGGGTGGTTTAGCAACCATGAATCTACAGTGGCATTGTAATACTGCTGAAATGGCTCATACACACTTACATCAAGAGGCTGCTTCTGGTGTGATAAATGAGGTGGTAGTGTCAAAATGTGGACACCATTTGCTTTTGCCATTATGGTTATCAAATATTAATAGTGATGGGTTGTCCTTTGTGCTGTTTGAGAATTTAATGAAATGCTGCAATGTTGAAACAAAGAGTTCACTAGTCATCCATCCTGAATGACTAGCCAGTCCCAAGATGTTAGATGGTGCACCAAATAGCATGTGGTCACAGAAATGAACCCAGGGGAATATTAAAACAGGTGGTAAATAGTTACCATCAGCACGAATAATACCACAAGTTATTAAAAGGATTCCCTTTTCTGCGCTTTTGACTTTGCAAACAGTTTTGCAGCCTTTCTCAGCAATTACCTTACCACTGTTTTGAACCGTTGGGGTTTTCGTCTCATCAAATTAAAAATCCTTGCAGGATTTCCAAGTAGCGGCTCTCTCTTTAGTAAAGTTGCATAGTTATCGAAAAATGTCTTCACATTATGGGGATTAAATGAGGTGGCACAGGCAAGGCTACACCCTTCTGACGATCTGAGGGATAAACCTTTATTTCTTTTGAAAAATCCTACCAACCAGACTTCTCCAGCCAGTTTACGACATTCTTTTGTAGTTAACCCATAAAACATTTTGCAGCAAGTTGTAAGATAATGAGTTATTAAGTGCTCTTGATCTTCTGTAAAAACTTGGTGATGGCTGTAATTGAGCTTAGGTTCAACTTCTATGCCAGGATTCAATTTCAGTATCTTTATCTTATGTCTCAGGGTCTCTTTCTTGATACCACGTTCATCGGCTGCACCTCTTATGCTCCTCCCTTCAGCAACCAAATTAATTGCTATCCTCAGATCCTCTTCATACAATCCCTTGTCAGATTTTCTCTTGTATGTTCGAACCATAACTGGAAAGATAATATAAACTAAATATCTTCTATCCTCAGTTTGTCGCATATGTTTAGTATAGGACCCATGGTACCCCAGTTATGACTGACCCATGATGCCCCAGGAGGAGTTAATTATAAAAGTGTCCAAACACAACCCTAAAAAATAATGACAAATAATTACCTTCTGTGTAATAAGATGTGCAAAGATACAAAGAACCTTGATTAATAGCTAAATTAAAAGTATTTGAATTACAGAAACCAATATTTAAACATTTCTAATAGCTTTAGATTTTACTTTTGCCCAGAGAGAAACAACAATCCCACATGTGCTCTGAAGCAAAGAAACCAGGTCTCTGCCACCTGGATAATATGTATTGGCAACGTTGTAAAAATCATGTGTTGTCAGTACAGACACTGTAAATACACTAGATTTACTGTAACAGTCAATGACTCAAGGTGCCCCATGACCCATAGTGCCCCAGCCTCCCCTACATAGTGTATAGAGAAGGTATTGTATTGTATTGTACCAACACATTTGATACTGAGATTTCACCAGAGATACATGTTTTGAGACCCCCCCGATAAAAAAAAAAGAAGCATTTTTAGAAAAATGTCTACACGTGTGTGTGTCTGTGGGTGGCATAGCTCAAAAATGAAAAGATCTTTAAATACCAAACTTGGTATTTTTAAGTTTGGTATCTTCCAAGGATGTGACACAAAGATTTTCAAGAAAATCCCCCACCCCAACTACCCTTTACAAAGTACCTAATATAAATATTAGATGGTTAGAAAAAGTGTACAACATGGTGGTTGAGGCAAAACAACTTTATGGTATAGCAGTATGGGGATTAGAAGGAGATTGGGAAGTTATAGATGAGGTGCATAGATGTTGCAAAGAAATATACTTGGGTTACCACATGCAACCATTAGGCAGGTAGCACAAATAGAGCTGGATAGAGTGGCAAGCAAGGGAAAGATTATGGAAAGGGCATTGAAATTTTGGTATAGAATATTGAAATTGGAAGAAAGCAATTTGTTAAAACAGTGTTTAGTATATCAAGAGAATAGTTTAAAGAAAAAGTATGGGTAGACTGTCTCGGAAATAACTTGGAAAGTAGTGGGTTAGCGGAAACGTGGAGAAGAAGAGAAAATAATGTGAATAACTTCTGGAAGTTGGCAAGGAAAAGATTTGAGGATATGGAAATACAAAAAATATTTCGTGCGATAGCTGAAAAGAGATCTTTAGTTTTCTATATACCAATGAAAGATTCATGGGAAAGGGAAAAGTATATCGATGTGACAAATAAAGAGGAGCGAGAACAAATTGCATGGCTGAAAGCAGGAGTATGGAGATTAAAAGGTTTAAGGAAAGGTATTCCACAAAACCTATGTTCTATATGTGGGGAAATGAAGATATGGAACACATTTTATTTAAATGTAAAGGGACTGAAGTTAGGAGAAAAGAGTATATTGATAAAAAATGGTTTAAAATAGATAGAAATGTAGTGGTAGCTGAAATGTTTCAAAAAGACAGTAAGAAGATGGGACAATTTTTATATAAAGTGAAAAATAAATGGGTATGGATAGTAAATAGACAAAATGGTGTAATAAACTAGAATTAATAAAGTATTGTAAAATATGAGTATGACTGGTAAAGAGCCAGGTCTGAACACCTGTCATATTCACCTGTATACAGCTTAGCATAAATAAATAAAAAAACTACCCTTTACATGCAAAATTTTTCAAAAATTTTGATTTTCTCAAAAATGGTTCTAACAATTTTGATTAAAATACCCTAAGTTTAAGATATTTTTATGAGAAATGAAATGTTTATTTTAGATTTTCTGGGAATATTCTCTGAAGACCTCTTCATTGAGGATGACTTTTGTATAACTGGCAAACCGTAAGAGATATACTTACTACACAAAAAATGTAGATCATATTAAAACACACAATTAAAGTTATATACATTTTTTTTGAGAGTTAACCATTTTCACAATATTTTGGCTTATTGGTTTCAATTTTAGCCACTTACACTTTTCTCAAATGGGAAGACATCTTTCTTCTCGTTTCTCATTTGTTTACTCCTGGTAAGCAAAGAGATGTTTCACATAGCGAACCAGCTTTTAAAAGACAAGACTATAGCTTTACCTGTGCATTTTATTATTTCCCTTCTATTTACAAAGAAGCTAGTAATAAGACTAATTCTGCTTATGTTTATCTTGAATAGCATGATGTAGATAACAGATTAATGTTTTGAATAAAAGGTTTGTTTACCTTTCAGCTAGAGGATATCATGTGAATGGAACACTTCAGATTTTTTCCCTCCTTCTTACAAGGAAGCAAGTAATAAGGACATGTTCTGCTAATGTTTGTCTTGATTGTCATGAAATAGCTAGAACAATCAGCTTTTTAACAATAATTTGTTACAGAGATGTAGAGATAGTCATGTGAATGGAACACATCAGATTTTTTAAAATATATTTATTGATTAAACATATGCAGAAGTGACACCTTCTTCACTTGGCCTCCTTCATGCTCCACACACTTTTGCCAATGCTTTGAAAGCTTGAATATTCCTTGTTCAAAAAAAAGTTTGAGGGCATATTGTCAACCAATTGCGCACATATTCCTCCATTAGTTTTGAATCATTCCCCTCCACACAATTCTTTCATGGGTCAAACAAAAGATAATATGGAGGGGGTCCCAGGGGATGTCCCACCAATTCATGGTGTGAGGCTTAGCGTTGTCTTGGAGAAGGATAACATATCTGATGGCCATATGGCATCTTTTGTTTTGGCAGATGGCTTTTGCTGACACCCTCTTCTGTTGCAATTTCTTCAACAGTGAAATGACAACCACCTTCAATAAGTCTTGAGCGACATGGATGTTGTCATCCATGAGACTTGACCTTGGGTACCGAGCATGACTTTCATTTTGTACAATTTCTCGGCTGCTATTATATTGTCTGGCACAGGTAAACACTCAATTCTGGGACAGTGTAGCGACTCCAAACTGAGCCTCCAAATGAGTTAAAATCTCCGAGAGTTTAACCCCTTCATTGGTTAAAAACTTTATAATAATGCATTGTGCAATACACAAAGGGACTTTTTGTTCATTCATGGCTGTATTGATGCCAAAACCTCTCAAAGCAGCTAATCAAGCTGGTTTCCTCTCCCTAACAAAAAGATCTCCACCTCCCTCCCCATCATCCTGCTCTCATCTGCCTGCGCAGTACTCTGGTTCAATTATTCTTTATACTTAAATCACCCTCATATTTGCCCAAGAACCAAAATACTATCTATTTTGTTAATGAAGTCATTGATATAAAAACAAGATTAGTACCTTGATTTGATTTGGAGATAAGAAATAAATAGAATTAAAAATTGCATTGGTCATAGTGTTAAAAGTGAATAGATTTCCCTGCATTTATGTTCCCATTTCTCTTCACTCATAAAATTTTTTGTTCATCTCTTCAAATATCCTACATTCACAATGTAATAAAATCCTAAATTACATTTATAAAGTTTCTGGCATTCTACCATTTACACCACATTTTGCTCAACGTGTGAAAGGAAATTGAAGTACAATGGCATCACAACCACACCACCTCAAGTCACTATGGTATGAAGACCAAATCAAGGAGCTATTGGTTTGACCTTCAGCTTTCCCTTGTGGGTAGACATGTGGCAATGCATTCACCCCTGATTTACAAATTGCACTGTGTTTTTTTCCCTCCCTTGTTTCTTTTTTAAAACCTTTTATTCTTTAAATCTATACTCTTAAACTTTAATCCTTACAGCATAAGCTGAAAAATCATTAAATTATCAAGTATGGGTCTTATCCAGTTGTTTCTTTTGTGATTTCTGTTTATGCTTGCTTTTATTTTTGTTATTCATTATGCAGTTTTTGTTTGTTTGTAGCTTAACATCCTTTAACCCAGGCAGTCACCTTGGATGATGCATGACATTCGTGAAGTGATGCTCTCAGGGTCCGTGGAGCTTAAAGTTATTCCACATTCGTCTTCTTAGGATAAGGGAAAATCCCTAACAAACCTTATCCAGGTAACTCACCACTCACCCTAATCAAGATTTGAACTTGCAACCTATTGTCACCCTCTGTGATGTAATGGTTACCATGCTAGCTTCATATACCCAAGGTCACGGGTTCAAACCCGGCAGAGGACGATGGATTTTTTTGGGTGTAAAAATCCTTAGCATGGCTTCCTTTGGAAGGGAAGTAAAGCCGCTGGTCCCGTGTCATAGATTTACGGCACGTAAAAGAACCTCAAGCTTGATAAACGGTCATTCATGTCCAGTATAGAATGGGACGCTGAGAACCGCAGCAGTTAAAGAGCGTCCATAAATAACATGCCATTTCCATTTCCATTACTCGCAACCTGTTGAATGTGAGCTTTGTTCTTGTTATCAGAGCTGAATGACAAAACCAATTATTGAAATGTCCTTATTTCTCATTCATTTATTTGTTAATCATTCTTTCTTATTTTCTTATTGTTGTTGTTTACTCTGGTTAATGATGGAGGAAAATAAGGAAAAGAAAATGTTCTCTATTGAAGAGAAGGTTTGAATCTTGGAAAATGCTTTCTATATACTGCATATTAATCGAGATGATGCAAAACACTTGCTGTATATGTCCTTGTAGATACCACACTATTATCTACAGATTAGGGAATACAGTAGGTTTTGATGATAGTTCAAAGAGCTGGTCATTTCATTCTCTTTGCTTGACCAGCAGAAAGAAAAACATATTACAACTTCCCAGTTGAGAAAAGTATAACGGAAAATTGAAATAAACAAGAAATGTATCACAAGAGGTTAACTCCATCAAAAGATATACATTTTAGTTCAAAATCGTTAGGTACTTATTAATAAAATCAAACATTTTGAAAAATGTTCCATGTAAAGGATAATAGGGTGTGTGTGGGGGGGGTGTGCGTGTGTGTGTGTTGTGTGTGTGTGGATTTACTTGAGAATTTGTGTGTTGCACTTTTAAGAAATGCAGAAGTTAAATGTAACATTTTGTTTTTGTATATAGGCAAGCATGCGCGCAAGTGCACACACAAGAAAGTTTTTCCAAAAATTATTTTTTATTCAGAGCACCTCAAAATAAATATTTGCAGTGAAATTTAAAGATGAACATTTTTTTAGTAAACGTTGAGGAGCCTATGAATAGTGTTGCCTCCTTAACATCAACACCCAAAACTCCACCAAAATACCAATCCTCAACCATCCATCATTACTGTGGTTAAGCCCTTACCAGGGTATTTTCTGTCCATCTTTACTTCACCGGCAATGTAAACAAATCAGAATGTATTCTTCCACAAACACATGTGTAAGGCAAACAAATAGCTACCTACTTTCATTGTTCACAATTATTAAATCTATAAAATGTAGAGTAAATGAAACACAACAAACCAGGTAGGCAAGTTATTATAAATTCAGAATGACGTGTAAAATTCTCTCATAAAATTATCAAATGTAGAAATGTTGTTTTGAAAGTTTGCAAATGTGCATCACATTTTTTTGTGAATTTTAGCATTCACATATGCATAACTATACACTGCACATTTCTTTAATAAAGTGACTTACCAGAAGAGCTAATCTGAAGGTGAAACTGGTGCCACTCCTTCAAGATATGAGTCATTTTTGCAGTTGCAATCGAACTGTCTGAATGATCACAGAGATTGATAATTAGTGGCTAACGACAATGTTCACCATTCCTTCCAAACCTTACTTTGTTTACTTTCCCTGCACAATGTGTGATACACATTCACTGCATTTTCAATTGTCACTTGTTGAAAAGCAGCTTACACAAGATGTCGCACCTCGGCTAATTTAAAAGTTTTGCACACTTGATGCTGCTTTTGAAAATACCAATAAATTCTACCGTTAAGCCAAGAATATTATTTAAAGAGGTAACTTTTCACAAAACGTATTAGATACATTTGGAATTATTCTTTCCTTGCTTATGTCTCACTACACTAGTATTACATGTTTCCACCATTACTTTTTGAGTAGATGCAGCCATTGAACTGCATACCGATAAACATTTTTATATAAAAATATACTGATTAAATGATCTCAGCAAATTTAGTTCGGTAATCATTCATAGTACATTATTTAGACAAAATTGCATAATGTAATACAATATTTCTGTACTTCAAAAATTATGAGGAACTATTTTGCAATGGAGAAAAACACTAAAATGTTCAGCAACCAATCATAGTCATTGCAACCTTGCTTTTGTTTGCATTACCGGTGAAGTACGGCTGCACGGAGAATAAATACACAGCAACTTCACCTAGACTCCTCATGAGTCCACCAGATCTTGCACGCACATCAAATGTTGGGTGGAATACAATACCTTCTCTATGTACATTGTACATGGTAGAGAAAGTAAAAATGGAGCAAACCAATATCACATACTTCAGAATGTGAGTCACATTGCCAAGAAAAGAAAATATTATCTTTTAAATACAAAAAATTGGAAATAAAAGGAGAAGCTTCAAGGGCCACAGGGTTTCCAAATACCAGTATGCCCTTAAGAGAAAGGGTATGTGAATTAGTGGTCATTCTTGGACTGAAAATTTCAGTCTGTACAATGACTGGATCAACCTACTCAGGAAAAGGTATAACTAGGGTTACCAACTAAAAGTTTTCAAATGCTGTTATTTGTTAAAATTCACACATTTTTCTCTATCCACTGTCATTTTATTTTTATTAGCTTCAACAGAATATTCTTATAAAAGCTTGTTTTTTTGTTTTTTTTCCCTAATTTATATTATTCATAATTAGCCTTTGCAGAAATGGTTTCATTTCACATTCAATTATAGGTACAAGGAGGATAGAGGAAGTCAAATCAAAGCCGATTGGTATATGTTGGGTCTAAAATTCCAAACTTCTTCCATGACATTGTGAGAAACTACCGTGCATGTGCACATGTACCACAGAAATTTTTATAAAATCTATTGTATTACCTTCATATGACCTTCTCTATCCTCCCAGCATTTATTGGTGGTATTAAAAATATTCTTAAAAAAATTATATTTTAATCACTTCAATTGTAGAAATAGCTGCATTTTACAATAAATACAAAAGAAATAGCAATAGTCAAATGTTTAACAACTGTACGATATATGAAGGCCTTAAAATGTCATGTTCATTACATGCACGAACAACTAAATATCAAAAGAATTTTTAACAGAATAACCAAGCACATTAAATGATACGAACTGTTGATAACAGATATCTCATAATAGCTTACAGCACCAAAATATGCATTTAAAATAAATCATGTTTTTAAAGAAATCTACAATTTTGTGAGTATACATATTTGTCTAATCACTTAAAATTTATAAGTTATATAAGGTTATACAAAGTTCCTCCCAAATAAGGAGGATCCAAAGATAATTCCCAGAATATTCAAGATGCACATGTTTTTATATAAAAATCTTTAATATGTCATATTTTAATCAAAATTGGATGAACTGTTTTTTCACACAAGCCGTGTGTAGGACAGAGTTGGATATTATGATACCAATTGACCATAATAGTTGACTATTCTATGAATCCTGGAACTTAATACTTACAACATTGTAAGCCACCATTAGGGTTGCCATCTCAAAATAATTTGAGAACACCTTGTGGTTTACCAGGAAACATGCGGGTCAGTTGAGAAATTCAATGCTATGCCGGCATGTTGCCATGATAACTCAGTGGTAGAGCAACCGGCTGAGATCAGGAGATCCATGGTTCAAATCCCGGCTATGGCATTGAATTTTTCGGACTGACATTACTTAATCAAAATTAAGGCCATTCTTGAGAAAATCTTGAAAAATCTTCCATGTAAACCATAGTTCAAAATGGGGGAATTTTGTTATAAATCTCTGTGTTGCAACTGAACAAGTTAGTATCTAATTGTCTTTTCATTTCCAAGGTATGCTGTTGAGAAAGAGGGAGAAGAGAGAGAACCAACGACTAAGAGTGTTAACATCATTGAAGGGATTATGTGTTGCCTTGTTGCATGTGAGACTGTTGAACTCAATGGACACCAATCAGGACATCCAGCCATAGCCGGGGAAAGAGTGAGCCAGCTATGAGTGTATCGCCATGTGATGGAACTGACCAGCCAGCACCATTGCAGATCCTGAGGTCCTGACTGAAAGACTTACTGAAGAGGGTGGCCAACCATCTGATTGCTTCACAACTGAAGCATCTACTTAATGGGTGAATGGCAACAATCAGCTATGACTTTCCAAGCAAGCCACTCATACATGTGTGGCAGTTAAAGCCACCAAGGCATAGCCACACTATTTAATGGTATGTGGAAATAATGCAATATAGAGTAAAACCCCATTTTTACATTCCTCCCACTTTCATAATTTTCTGCTGCTCCTGTCTGTTATGCTATACTAGGCATCACCAACACACTTGATTTTATGCTGCAGCAAATACACTTGCTTCCTGGATGCAGTGGATAAACACATGATAGCAAGGATTTGTTTAGTTTGCAGCAAAGTTCTGCACTCAAAAAATTCAATTTGCAACATTATTATGCACCCATGCAAGTGAGTTTTACATTTACCAAGGACAAGAATGTCTCTTTCAAAATGTGTTTGATTCCAACTAATTACTGAGATGCATGTTCTATTCATTGCTATAAATGTGAAAGTTTTTCATTGCAATTCCAGTCTACCTCTGTAGTGAGAGGCTAACATGTCTGCCTCACATTCAAAAGATCCAGAGTTTAAATCTTGGTTAGGCATAAGGTTTTCTTTCCCCGGATTTTGAGAAGTTTAATGTTCAGTAACTAAGTTTCATGGACTTATTTGAGCATAATTTCAACGATTTCATTCATATCCGATAGGACTTATTATAACTTGACACTAGTAAAATAAATAAATGATAATAATATTATTATTATTCTCATACTGTTGGCATTACAATGCAATTTCAGTGGTATTAGCCAAGTGTTAAGGAGCTTATTGTTTTATAACGTTAATACTGTAGTAATTGTAATTTTTTGCAGTGATTTACGCTATGACTACCAATTATCACCATACCTATGAAAATATGTATACATTCATATCCAAAGTATAAATACTAATGCAAGAGATATAAAGAAAGTTGTTCCACCAATCATGAATTTATAATAGGTATATGAAAGATGGATTATGTATTTCAAATGCAAAATGTTACATGCTGCTACAGTACAAAAGGAATCATCTGTTCTTGTTTTCTGTGCAGTTGGCCATGTTATGCACAGTAGATGTTTCACAATTGCATTGAGAAAATTGCTTTCTTTGCTTTATTTCAAAACCAACCAGTTGGTGACCCCTCTCCTATACATTAATAACTTTAAAACAGATATATATATATATATATATATATATATATATATATATATATATATATATAAGAATACATATATCCCAATGATTTTCTCTATTGGCAACATTCATTTTTAATGAAGATGAATGATTACAATAGCTTCCATAAACCCTACAGTAACTGAATTTTCTGCTATATTGAAAACTTGTAGATGTGCCATTATTTGGTATTTGTGTTACTCCAAGTTAAATTGCTTTCGTTTGGTTGGGTGTGATTTATTGTTATTTTATTGTTGTTACATCAATAGAATGTTTAACACCTCACAATAGTGGCAGGAATTAGCAATACTGCCTTGTTTAGTCCTGTGAAATACGAGAGATGTAGGGTGAAACTATAGGATATAAAGCAGAAACACAATACTCTGCATTGAATTTCCATAATTTGTGTAAATGTTTTTAATTACTTCATATCCATATTTTTTTAATTAATGAGTTTGTTGTTCCTATTATTATGGTAGTATTGATTTATTTTGGTAGTGTGCCAAATGGCTTTATATCTTGTATATTATTTGAAAATTTGTACCAAGAACTAGGGAATCTTTTGTGCCTGCAGAAAAATATTCAAGAGGGATCATTAGTTTATGGTTTTGTTTCAAAGATCAAGAGTTTGTTTATATCTGTGTTGTTACGAAAAGGGTAGCTTGTAGTTCGTGCTAGGCAAATTAGAAACAAGCTACCAGGGAATAAAATCTTGGGAGATGCAATAGAGAACCAATGGGAAGCTAATGTATCAGAATAGAGGTAAGTATAGAGGGGGTAATCAGAGCATTGCAGAGCCAAATCTACACGTTCTGAATTATGAAAATTCACTCTTTGAAGAAAACAGGGAAGGTTCAAGAGACTTCAAGAAACCAGGGATGATACCATGGTTCGTTAAGTTTGTGTACAGTAAATATCCCGAACTAAACAGAAGATAAGATTTCAAAGTATTTTAGAGTGTAAAGTAGCAAAGCTATATTATAATTATAAACAGATATTGGGTTAGGGAATACTTTTTTTTTTTTTTTTTTTTTGTTTACTTATAAACCTAGAATACTTTTTGCACATGGCACACAAAAGGTTCCTTTTATAAAGCAGTTTAAAACCAACATTATGGGATTATAGATTATTAACAGTAGGTAAACTCTTATTTATTTCCCTAACACCCAACAAACATCCTGATAGCCGAATTGCTATTTCTTCTCCAAACCCTGAGATCAACGAATATATACAATGTGCTTAATACTTCAAGCTACTTAAAGTTAGTCTGAGTTATAGGTATCAGACCCACCAGCAGTGCTAGGATACGCTGCTTGCACCAGAAGGAGATGCCACGAGCCAGAGTGACCACATGGGTGATCCAGCCCGCATCTCAAGAGAAGTCAACAGCCACGAAGGGCGGTGTGCAACAGACAATGCCTAGCCTAAAGCCAAACATCATGCCTTCAAAGGGGGGCTGCCTCAAATAAGTAACAATAAGGCTGACTGCAATGCATTTGTTCTTTGCAATTCAACATCATGATTTGTAGCAATGCTGTTTGGTATTTTTGTGAGTATGATTCTTGGCAATGACATGGAAGTGAAGGAACACAAGAAAAAATGCATTTCTTTGTATGACAAGTTAAAAATTCTATGAGTTGTTGATTTGTATGCTGGAACATGTAATCAGGTGGCAAAAAACTTGAACTCTCTTGCAACTTTGAATTCCATAATCAAAAACAGATAATAGATTCATAAATTAACTTTATGTCAAAGTGTGTTATGTCCAAAAAATGCATATATAAGGCACATCAGCATATGATGAAATAGACAGACTTGTAGCAAAGTAGTTTGTTTCTAAGAGAGCAGCAAGAATTCCAGTTGATATTACCATACTTCCAAAGAAAGCCCTCAGTTGTTATGAGGTTGAGAATTGCCAATTTTATTGCCCCTTACAAAAGGATAGATCAGTTCAAGAATCATTGTAACATTGTATATAATCAACTGTATGGAGAAAACAAAAGTATTAATCTGGAAACTGTAAGCAACAATTATTCAGGGTTTAAGTAAAGGATATTTTTACTACTGATAATACTAGTTTGTTGTATAACATTTTGCCAAGCAAAACCTTGTTTTACGGGGACAATTTGTAATGGTGGAGCAAGCAAGGGGTTGTTTTGCTAATGGGCAATGCTGACAGCTCAGCAATTGATAAATTCAAGAAACCCAGGGTTTTCAAGAATTTGAAAAATCTGCCTAAAACATTTGATGCTAATGACACAACATTGATGATTAGTAGCATCTTCACATCCTGATACAAAGTTTTTTGACAGATGACCTCCCGTTCACCTAAAGATCTGCAGTTAAGAAACAAGCTACTGTTTCTTCCATTGAAATGCCCAAGTGAGCTTCAACCACTAAATCTGGGCATCTTTTACCTTTTTAAATTTAAGTACAGGAAAATGCTAGTAGAGAACAGTCTTTATGCATAACAATGGTCTGGAACCTAAGCAAATGACTATAACAGTAATATGTAGAAATGAAGCAAGTAACAAATACTACTGTTTTATTAGCTTCCAGAATCACTATTACATTAAGCCACCATGGATTATTCAAAAATGAAGCAACACCAATACTAATATAACAAGAAATATATAACTATAACTGCTTGATACAGTAAGTCATCAAAGCATTTTCAAGTATTGTGACCATACTGTTTCCAGAAAGCATTGCTCAAGTTTGTGGAAGAAGAGGGGCCATTGGTCCGAGGAAAAGGAGATTATTAGAGCCCTGCAACTAACTGTGAAGATGAGTTTTTTTCATTTGAAGATTATGTCAAGGTTGATGTGCTTGTGATACCAGTGGTGCCTGCAGAAGATGTTTCCAGTTACCTTGAAGAAGCAGTAGTAGTATATAAGCAAGACTGTGATCAGGAAACCACAATAAATATAAGCAAAGAAGTCAAGGAAACATTAACTGTTTTGAGACTGTACATTGTGAGGGCCTCAAGAGAGGATAGGGCATTTGGTGCCCTTATGCTGTGAAGAGGGAGGTGAAACTAATGCATATGTGTAATAAGTAAACATAGTAAACCATTTCACAATTTTTAATAGTTAATGTAACTCTATAAGTATACTTGTGTATATTTTCAAGCATTAAATTTTGTGAATACTCAGCATTACAGGTTAATATAATAATAAATCCATATTTTAAAAATTTACTTGTTTTCATCTTTAGCTTTCCTACAGTTAACTCTCTCCTGCCATTTATACTTTTTTGCCTCAGTCCCTGGAAAAGTGTAAAAAGGAGCTTTTTTTAACTACACTTGATAAGTTAAATTTTCACAGACAATTTGAGCTGTGTATGTATGATAATGCACGTCAATCCATATTTCAGGATAAAGATGCCTATTTGAAATTGTTAATGCAAAAATGCATTATGATACCATGTCAAAAAACTAAGGAACAAAATCACTGCTCTTATGTTTCTTAAAAATATTGGAGAAACTAATGCATTTAATTCCCTTTGAATAAGTATAATAGTACTTAGAAAGGTCAACGTTGCTTTCATAAAGAACAGATATAAATCAACTCATTAAAGAAGTGCACGATACAGATGTAGTAATCAAATACTATAAAGATCTAATTCATTTTGGGGTATTATATATGAATCAAATTCAAAAAGGAACCATGACTTTTCTTGATCTTTCAAAAATTTTGGCTAGCAAAACATTTTTTCAGTCCTCCTAGAAAAACAAATGATAAAAACTATGCATTTAAATAGATCTAAAAACCACAGAATTTTCTTACAGAAAAAATTAATTTGCTAAACGATACCACAAAGATCGATTCTCGGGTTTTTCTATCATTTATATATATGGAAATAGTTCGTCTTTAAGTAATCATTGGGACACATGAAACTATATGCAGTTGACAGAAAGCATACTAATAAAAGCGGGGGGTGGGGGAATAAAAAATACAATAAAATAAAAGAACTGAATAGCAACATTGTAGGTGTCAATAAATGAATAATTGGTTTCAAATAATTTAATTAACAAACAATTAAACAATTTTCTTCTTCTTAAGAATACCACCAGAACAAAAGTAATGAACTTTACGGAAAGAGAACTCCTTTAGAATTGGAAGTTACGGGGGCATTGCAAATGTCTGTTTCCCTTATACCTTTGTAATTACTCGCACATTTTGTGCCAGCGGATAGCAGTATATGTATACTTGTCAGAGGTTGCGTCATATCTCTCCAGCATGTGATCAATCAGTGGCAGTCAGTTTAACCCATTAACGCCTAGCTTTGCCATATGGTAACACACGTAACATATTTTTAAAGTTGTTACTGTCCTTTGAAAAATCAAGCTGGGGGAAGTGGTATAACTGTGTATCGCTCTATGAAGGTACTGTGCTTATGACAATGCAGTAGTCATTGTCTTGTTTGTTAGGATAAAAATATACAGCCTGTTTGAAAACTCCTATCGCTGCATGTGGAACAAAAATGGACATCTTTTCAAGTAAGTGTAATAATAAATGTTTTGAACTATAATGTGCATAATTTCTCTGAAGTAAGGAGGCTTATATACTGCAATATATACTTTTTGAGAGTGGCAAATGATTCTTCTACAAACAGGTGACGCTGTGGCTTCCTAGTTTCAATGTTACCATATGGTAATGCTAGACAATTATACTGAGTAACAAGGATACTTGTCAATATTGTTTTAGTAAAGGGCTTTCATTAGAATGGTTGTTAACAATTCATATGTGGCAAAACCATTAGATTTGGCTACAAGATATGGAGTCTGGACACCAAAGATGGATATTTAGTGAATTTCGAGATGTACCAAGGTAAAGGACCAAAATCCAATGCTGACTATGACAAGTTATTTGGTAAGGCGGCAAGTCTTTTACTTGTTAAGCTTGAGGAAGTGCCAGAGGAGAAGAGGAAACTACAATTTCTTCATGGATAATTTATTTTCTAGTGTACCACTTTTCTCATTTCTATGATATTGTGGTTATTCTGTAATTGGTACTATTACAGAACATTTAATTCTTAAAGGATATATCCCTTGGAAAACAAGCAAATATTATCAAAAAAGATTGTGGGCATTATGAGACAGCATTAGAAAAAATGATGGACTACTTTATGTCTGCTGGATGGATAACTCAGCAGTCACAATGATCTCTTCTACATGTTGGGCACAAAAAGTTGAAGTGAAGAGATTTTCACATAAGCAGAAGCATAATATAATGATTCTAAGGCCAAGGCTAATCACCAAGTACAACAACTATATGGGAGGTATTGATCAAATGGACCATAATATTGCCTGCTATCGCATTGGGATATGAAGCAGAAAGTGGTACTGGCCTTTGTTTACATAGATGCTAGATCCAGAACAGCTGGATTTTGTACAGCAAAGTGGGAGGACAAAAAGTATCTCAGCTGGATTTCAAAAGAGAAATAGCTACTATCTCAAGAGATACAAGACTAATCCTAAAAGAGCTAGCAAATCAGCAACTGGATGGATATCACTTAGCAGTCGGATTATCAGATGCCGTAAGATTTGACAAAACAGACTACTTGTGCAGCAAATAGAAGAAAGAAAAAGAAAAAGGTGTGCTAATGAAAACTGTAAATCCAGAATGAGAAAAAGGTATGGTGTGGGATTGTGAATCAAATACTTTATTTGCTTTCATACGCACTAGATGTTTTGTATCAATTATCTGATTTTACAGACAGAGAAAGCATTGATTTTATGTATAATGTAAAACTTGAATTTTGTCAATTTTCACATTTTTTCAATACCTAACTAAAATTAAATACTGAGACTGCTATAGTGTTGCAGTAGTATTAGATTTAACAATAAAGTAGAGTGAGAACATTATTTATCATCAAATGAGAGCCAATAATATTAGGTAGTGGATGCGCCTGGCATTACCATGTGGTTGTGATAAATATGTTCTAAACTAAGCATCAATTCTTCTTCTTCTTTTTTTTTTTTTTTTTTTTTGTATTTTATTCTACATATATGCATTACTTAGAAACATAATAATGTAAAAGATAACTGAGAATTAACATAAAAATTATTCAGGCATTAATGGGTTAAGATGGCAGGTGTGCTGCATGATTGTAACAAAGCAGAACAGTGTGCGGCTGTGCATTTTGTGTGGACCAAAGGACTATCCACAGAAAGAGTGCATCACAAAATGTGTCCTGTATATAGTGATAATTTTTCTCATGGAATGCTATATTCAATTGGATCCCGCATTTTAACCAGGGAAGGCATCCGAGATCAGGAGCATCCTGGTTGTCTTGTGGAGGTGTCAACTGCAGCCCTAGTGCAGCGTGTGGAAAGAATCGTTCATAATGACCAGCATGTGGCGACTGATGACTAGCGCATGCTATAAGCTGTTCACCACTTACATCATGCATGAGCAACTTAAGTTTCATAAAGTTTGTGCCAGTTGACTGAGGAGCACAAAATAAAGAGAACAGGTTTGTCTTTGCAGCACATCACTCAGTACAATGAGGAAGGAGATGACTTCCCGGCATGAATTGTTACAGGGTCCAAGTCCTGGGTTCACAACTTTCAACTAGAATCAAAAAGATCTTCCATGGAATTGAAACATCCCACCTCACCAACAACATAAAAGTTCAAGGCGACTCCAACAGCCTACAAGGTTATGCTCACCATGTTTTGGGACATGCAAGACATCATACTGCAGACATTCCAGCCTCACTGTGAATGCCACAACATTCTGCGGGATCTCCGACAGGCCATTCACCGCGAGCGACCTGGACTCCTGACAAAGGAGTGATTCTCCTGGATAACAATACCCGCCCTCACTCAGCAAGATTAATGCAAGAGCTATTATGAAATTTCTTGGGAACGGTTGGAATAATCACTGCACAGTCCTGATTTAGCCCCAGTTATTTCCATCTGTTCAGGCCCCTAAAAAGTCATTTGGATGGCTGTTACTTTAAAACTGATGATGCTGTAATCCGAAAGGTTACTCAAAGGCTGCAACAGCAACCAAAAGACTTCTTTGTCACTGGTGTTAAAGGACTTGTAAAGAGATAAGATGGGATAAGTAAAATAAATTTCAGATAGTTGCTTTGATTATTAATTGCCTCTATCCAGTTTTGCAACTTATTTATTGACTCACGCTTGTATATTCATAATCACAAAGTTAACAAAATTTTAAAATGGCTTTTTTATATTGAGCTGTTAGCAAAATAACATTTAAAATATGCTTCACCTTAAGACAAGTCTGCACCCAGGTACTGCATATATTTTACTACATTAATTTTCACAAATTTTATGTAATGATATACTGCCCTAGTATAATCCTCGCTCTGCCAAAACAATTTACAATTAAAAAAAATCTGATGTTTGGATTCATATGACTTTCTCTACCTTTTCTGCAAACAACCTATTTTTACAAAACATTATTCTTTAATCCACATTGTGATAAACATTATAAGAAATCGTCTTATTACTTAAGGGAAATAAGAGAATACACTAGGCTAAAGCGATAGTCAAACTTTTAAAAACTGAACAATACGAGCAATTGCCAATATGTGAACAATTGAAGTTCGTTTTGCTTTGCATGGGCAGCAATAAAAAAGGGAAATGAAATGAAAACTGACCTGTTTGAGGAAAATTATGTAGTTTAAAATTGTAACCAATAACATAGAATATCTTGGAAATAGTCAACTCTACAATAAAAATGTATATGTGTTGTTTTAATGAGATCTACATTTTTGTGCAGTAAATTTTTGTTCATTTCTTTCAGTTTACCAATTATGCAATTTCAGCAATATTCATTCAAAATTAAGTCTTCAGCAGCTATTCCCAGAAAATTCAAGATATACATTTTATTTGTGAGGTAAACATCTTTAATATACTATATTTTAAGCAAAAACTTTAGAGCTATTTTTGAGAAAAAACAATATTTTCAAACATTTTTCCATGTAAAAGGTAGTTTCAGGAGGGGGGGGGGATTTTTCTTGAAAATCTTTGTGTTACATCCTTGGAAGATACTAAACTTAAATACCAAGTTTGGTATGTAACAGCCTTTTAGGAGCTATGCACAGCCACCCATTCACCCCCATGGACTCAGGGGATCTCAAAACATTATTTCTGATGAACCTTGACATCAAATTTTTGGGTGAGATACAATAGCTACTCTATACACTATGTATATAGTATATGTAAAAAAAAAAAAAAAAGGCCTTTTGTTTTATTGCATGCATGTATATTTTGGAGGTATTAATGTATATTAAATCCAACCAAAACAAGCTTTAACACAGTATCTCAGGTTAATCCACATGATACATGCAATTAGAATTGTTTTCAAGGCAAGTCATAATTCCAAACAGATTGCTTTGTATATGCAGGACTAATTATTTATAACAAATTACCCCTGGCTCTTAGAAATAGCACATTTTAAAACTAAACCTAAAATGTTCTTACTAGAGCTTTGATATTACTAGACGAAAAAATATTAAGAAAAATTGCTCAAAATATGATAAAAAAACCACTATGAAATATGTAGTACAGCCAAACATATTTTATGGGTTTGGTACAGGCCCAGTTCCATAGTTATGTTGCCTAGTGTAGTGGTTACCATGCTAGCCTTTTGTACCCAAGGTCACAAGTTCAACCTGGTGGAGGGTGATGAATTTTTTTCAGGTGTAAACATCCTTAGCATGGCTTCCTTTGCAAGGGAAGTAAAGTCGTTAGTCCTGTGTCATAGATTTACAGCATTAAAAGAATATCAAACCCGATAAGGTGGACTCGGAGCAAAATTGACTGGTCCTTCAAGCCCAACATAGAATGGTTCGCTGAAAACCACAGTGGTTAAAAGAGTGTCCTTAATAAAACTACATTTAATTTCCAAAGCTATTATATGACCCTTATGTTTGAGCATTGTAAAACACCATTAAACTTATTAATAAAAAGTTACTGGTTACTTTATAATTGCTTAATACTAGTGGTAGAAATACAAAGCCTTGAAGAATAAAGGGCATTTAATTTCCAGTGATATCACCTATGGGAAATGCTACATTTTCTCAATTGTACCAGACTTATTAAAAGGGTTGGTAGGGTTTTCTGCATTTCACAGAAAACATGGTAGGAATATAATATCGGGAAAGTCTAGTTTATTGATATTGGATATTGTTTTAAAAGCAAAAAATCATAAATATTACAAAAGACAAAGGAATATGCAGCCTTTGCCAAAATATTCTTTTTTGGGCACATGTATTGCACAGGTTTACTGATTGCAAATAAAAGAATTGAATTCTCCACACTATAAAATGGGAAAAATACTTGTTCCATAATGATTAATATAGTTAAGAATATGAAACTTTACATTTTGCATCTCTAGTTATTACACATTCAGTTCACAGAAAACTGAACATGTTGTAATTATTAATCCACATATATTTAACAATCTCTTTAACAGAAGTATTAAAATATCATAAGCATAAGAGTGAATTATAATGTGTGTCAGATAAACTGTAATTATTGTAAATACAGGGTGGCGCACGATAAGTCACCCAATTGAATTTTGAACCTACAAGTATACTATTGGGGCAATAGCTTTCAAATTGTACGCTCAACTTTGTGTGGTCCATGGAAATTACTCCAGATGTCATTACGAGTTTGAGCCCGCCATTTCAGTTTGCGCAGATTACATCACACATTTGCAGGTACTGGATCTGTTTTTGAGTGTACGCGGCCAATTGAACGTATCGTACGTTCACAGCAAAACACTGAAGCAGTTTGAGTAACTTTGACTCGTAGTCCGAGTAAATCAACAAGAGGAGCCAGTGCCGATCTGACAAAGAAATCCGAGAATCGCTTGTATTCATACAAGATGACTGTGACACATAAGCTTACTTTGAGAGATAAGGAGCGGAGACTACAGTTTGCAAGGTGGGCAATCGAGCAGGACCAAGAGGCAGTGCTACACAACACATGGTTTTCTGACGAAGCTTATTTTTACATGAACGTGTTGTGAACAAACAGAATGTTCGATTTTGGGCACGTGAACCTCCGTGAATAATCAACATGAAAGACACCTATGGGGAGAAAGTGTGCGTGGGGGTCGCAATGTCAAGCCATGGCATCATCGGTCCGTTCTTCTTCGATGCTACAGTAATGGGTCAACTCTATTTAGACATGCAGCGAAACCAGTACTTTCCTCAACTTATGGACACAGGCCTTCCACAATGGTTCATGCAGGATGGAGCATGCCCCCATACTGCCAACGTTGTGCCTGATTTCCTATACGAAAGAATAGAGTATTGTCAAACAGATTTCCAGAACGGTATGAAAGAGGAGGTATTTGGCCGCCCTACAGCCTGGACATTTAACCCATTTGACTTCTTCCTTTGGGGGTTCCTTAAGGAGGTGTACCGCAGAAAACCCGAAAATGCAATGCAACTTAGGGCCATCATTGTGGAGTTATGCCACGCCATTCCAGAAGATTTGTATCGGAGAGTCGTCACAAATGCATGTGTGCGATTTGCAGAAGTTGTAAACCAAAACGGCGGTCATATTGATTATGTGATTCATTAAGTTGTATTTCCAAGCTGTATTCTTTACTTCTACATCAATAAATTACAAATCTTGTCAACAACAAATATGCTATTCATGAAACAAGTCAGGTGACTTATCGTGCGCCACCCTGTATTTTATAAGTGGCATGTCCTATAAAAATGCAGATTGTACTCAAAGAATGATGATGAGGATGATGATAATAATAATGATGATGATGATGATAATGATAATAATAATAATAATAATAATAATAATAATAATAATAATGTGCACCTGTGCTTGGAATACTAAACATGGTATGATTAAATTTTGCCCATTTTATTGAGAAAATAAAAACAAAAATAAAATTATACATATTGTAAAATAATAATTGTTATTGTTATAGTATAGTAACGTTTCTTTTCTTCTTCCCTTTAGATCAATGTACAACATGCAAGTACAAATGCAAAGATGTGACACATGAACAAAGAGAAAATCTATTCAAAGATCTTTTAGTATAGAAATTAGAGAAAAACAAGGTTTTTATTTAATGGCCTTATGCAAGCGACATCAATTAAAAAAGAAAACATCATGGTACTTAAACTGATCCATCAGTGAGCAGAAGGCAAGCAACAGTTCATTATACTATTCCAGATGTAAGGTTAGTTTTGGTAAGTCTGTAGAAGAATTTTCTGAAATATTTTCAGTAACACAAAAGAAGTCTTGTAGACAATTCATTTAGACGCTGAGATATTAACAGTTATATCACTGTATGTATATAACATAATTATGTTTGTAGAAAGTAAGTCATACTCTCTGAAAGATTCTTAACACAGAAGTGGCGTTATAGTTTATATGAATAATTGTAAATATTGCATATTGATTATGACTGGCAATGCTTGACACTCTTAAGTCTATGAGCTAATAAAATTATCATCATTATTATTAACAGGTATAATCATCATCATCATCTTACAACATACAAGAATGCCAGAGGCAATAAAAGAAAGCTCAGAAAATATAATGCAGAAGTAGAGAAACAGGTAATTGAGAACATCAACTGCTTTCCAAGAGAACAGATCTATTTTAGCCATCCTGTCCAACCTTAAAGTGCACTGCATGTTGATAGCCTTCCCAGAATATGCACCAGGGATTCAAAAGTGACATTGTTTATTATATTTTAAAGAAAAGTTTCCTTCATCTTAGTTTTCCCATCCTTGAGAAGTTGCATTTAACACCAGTGATCAGCTATATTCACCAATTAAGTGCATGAGTTAAATGTACTCATGAATTAAATCATTGCAAAGCAAAAGATGCTATCACCAAAGACTGGATTTCCAGAAAGCAAGTAGCGAGTTACATGATATCCATGGATTTACAAGTACCTATCTTCCAACTCTGACACACAATCAAATATCTTAAGACAGCTTTCAAATTAATTTTGACATGCTTATTGAGGGATGTGCAAATTTGTGGCATAAGGGCATGCAAGGATATGGTGCAGACAAAGTTGCTCCATGTTTGTGGATCATTTCAGATGGTACTACTGTAAAGAAGAAATTACTTGTCTAAAGTAAAGACTGCTGTGGAGAGAACAAAAATTGAATAATTCTAGAAGGTGTGTTTTTTTAAGCAGGTAGTTTTAATATGTAAAAAAAACAAGTAAATTTTTTGTAATGATTTTATTTTTACGTGAAATACCTGGCTTTTATGTACTTTACCACGTAACTGCCACCATTGTTAAGGCACTAATCATATCAAACAAGCTTTTGTATTCCATCATCATAGAAGGTGGCTGCCTAACTTGATATCCACTGCAGCTCAACCGTTTTGAGGTATTGTTGTCATCATGGCGCTGACCTCCAAAATGCTTCTTCAGTTGCAGAAAATGCATGGTAGTCACTGGGCTGTATGGAGGATGATCAAATTTTTCCCAAACAAATGACGCAATGAGATTGTGAGTTCGATTGGGCCCATGTGGATGGGCATTGTCATACTTAGCATGCTGCACCTTTTGTTTTGAATTGTGTGGATCAGTTTTTTTAATATATCACAATATAAAATAAGAACTGTAGCTTTCCTGGCGATGTGTTAATTCAAAATCTTCTCGGGCTTCTAGCCAGGTAAAAACTTGGCTTGACACCAATGTTTCGAAGAAGTGCATCTTCCTTGTCTTCAGGGTGAACTGATGGTTTGAGCTTGCGGAGACTGGTATTTATAAGAGCTGGGATGAAGCTAACATCTGATTGGTTCGCGTGATATTATGGCCTGGTATTTAAGATGACTGAGACATGGGCACAGACTTTGTAGAAAACTATTTATAGCAGTTATTCGGCTGATGTTTTGTGTTTGAGCACGCACCTGCTAGAAAATAAGACTTGGAAGACTGCAGGTAGCGGATTAGGTATTAAGGCTCTTTAACATTGGTGTCCATGCTGAACTTAATTGTACATTGTACATTGGCCAAACAGGACGCACTATTGCCACACGCGTTTCTGAACACCAAAGATCAATAAGGCTTATGCAACCCGAAAAATCTGGACTGGCTGAACACTGTATAGAACAGAGCCACAGAGCTAACTTTACCAACACCAAGATAGTGGCAAAGTGTTCGAACTACTGGGAGAGGAGAGTAAAAGAAGCTTTAGCCATCTCATCTGAAACAAATAATCTAAATCGCGATTCTGGCCTACAATTAAGTTCAGCATGGACACCAATGTTAAAGAGCCTTAATACCTAATCCGCTACCTGCAGTCTTCCAAGACTTATTTGCTAGCAGGTGCGTGCTCAAACACAAAACATCAGCCGAATAACTGCTATAAATAGTTTTCTACAAAGTCCGTGCCCATGTCTCAGTCATCTTAAATACCAGGCCATAATATCACGCGAACCAATCAGATGTTAGCTTCATCCCAGCTCTTATAAATACCAGTCTCCGCAAGCTCAAACCATCAGTTCACCCTGAAGACGAGGAAGATGCACTTCTTCGAAACGTTGGTGTCAAGCCAAGTTTTTACCTGGCTAGAAGCCCGAGAAGATTTTGAAATATCACAATATGTTTTGCAATTTATTGTGGCACCACAAGGCAAAAAGTCAACAAGCAATATCCTCTCCTTGTCCCAAAACACAGTCCACATGATTTTCCGTACTGAAATTGTCTGCTTAAACTTCATTTTGGTGGGCGATGTTGAATGTTGCCATTCCATGGATTGTTGTTTTGTTTCTGGTGTAATGTAGGCCACCCATATTTCATTGCCTGTGATAATTTGACTTAAAAAAATCATCACCTTCAACATTATAATGCTCAAGAAAAGTCAAGGTGCTACTTAATGATTGATTTTATGCTCAGCAGTCAACATTTTTGGTACTCATCGTGAGCACAATTTTTGATAGTGTGATAGCAACAATTTCATAAATTACACTTCTTAAATTGAGGAAACATCTCTGATAACAAAGAAATTGTGAAGCATCTGTTCTACTTCACTTTTTCATTGACTTTCTGCAACAAATTGTCAGGATCACTGAAGGTCGCCCATTCTCTGCTTGTGAACATTTGTTTGGCTATCTATAAAAGCTCTTACCCATTTGCAACCATTCCAGCACTCCACAAAGCTGACAGTACATGCCTTTGCCACTAAGAAAATGAATAACACAGCATACTTCACAGTTGGCAGGATCCTCAATCAGTGGAGGCATTTTAAACATGCAAAAGCAAATATAAACACTATCGATTATTGTCACAATGGTATCTCTGGCTTGCCAACAGATGTAGGTAAACAGTGTACATGCACAGGACACTGACCACAGTGCTGCAGAGGCAGATTTTCAAAACAGTACTTATTTAAAAATCATGCTTCGTATTTTTCAGATGTAGTTTGCCAGCATATAACCATAAGAAACTATGCAGAGCTACAGTAGAAATACAGAAGTTTTTTAATAACACTAGGATCACTCCTAGAACACCGCAGAGAAATCTAATTGATTGCAATTTTGAAAACTTGCACTTTTTACATCTCCACCACAGACTTGCACATAGAGAAACTACTGTAAGGCCCCCACATGTACTTATTTAGATCCTGGTTATAAGATTGCTACAACATATATTTTATAGGTAATTTTAATAGAAACAATTCTGATTCCCCACAACTTTGTCTTGGTGGATGTTATGCAAAAATTATCTCATGAATGCACATGCACAGCTATTCTCTCCTCTAGTGTCACTAAGATAGAGAAAAAGTATTTACCTCCTAGAGGATCACCAAGGCAAGCATCAAAACCAGCAGATATCAATACTAATTCTGGATTGTACTGATATGCAACTGGAAGTACAACTTGGAAGAATGCTGCCATATACTCTGCATCTCCTATGCCAGCCTGTTGATAAATAAGCAGTTATCAATCAAAATATCCAAAAACAAATAAATGTTATTTTTATATTGTATTGAGTGCCGTTATTAACCCCTAACTGCATATCTAAATTTAATTTGTTTATCATATGATAGCCTAATTATCATTGTTCACCAGTGTGCTTACATTATAAGCAACCTTTAATTCTCTTATGAAATTATTATTATTACTACTATTATCTTCTATGCTAAAGTGAACATTCATAATATAAATATTGCAACAAAATGTCTTTAGGTATTACTGCAAAACTAAAGTATGTTTTTTTTTTTTTTTCAATGTTATAGCTCCATTAATATTTATGTAGTTATGATGTTCACTCAATTACTTCGCTGTCTCTTCACTGCATAATAGTACTCACAATCAAACCTGAACCTTCTGGGCCTAGCTAGACCCTTTTTATACCTGCTGATCACATGACAAGAAACTTCCAGAAGTAGAAGTCATTATTGTGTATATAAATCACACACAGGTGTGACAATGAGCACACGACTTACACACATGCAGTGATTAGTGTTTGGCAAGGCACAGGCACATACATTTGACACATAGTCATAATATAATGACTCAATTGATAAGGCAACTGTTTAAAAACAAGTTTTAAATTTGTAAATTAATTGTTTTTTTCTTCACTAACTGAATTGAAAGGCAGAGTCAGATTGAAAAATTCAATGCCACAGTCAGGATTTGGGAAATTTAATGCAGTGTTGATATGTTGCCATGGTAGCTCAGTGGTCATAGCAAATGAATGGAAACCAGGATATACATGGTTCAAATTCAAACTATGACATTGAATTTTTCAATCTGTCTCTACCTTTCCAAGTTCTAAATTTAATTATGAAACTATTTTGAACATAAAATACCTTTGCTACTTGTTTAATACAAACTAATAGGGCTAGAATATTTTAAACATTAAACACTTGGAACACGCTTACCTTATTCCAAGGTATATTAATATTGTAGCCTTCACCTTTCCCCACTCCTACAAAGGTATGGTTTGCATCAGATGAAGATGGAAAGAAGCTGCCATTATCATAACGATGTAATGAGATATATAGCACTCGTGGATCATCTTCAAATAAATGCTGAGTACCGTTTCCATGATGCACGTCCCAGTCCAGTAGAAGAATCCTAAAAACAAGAGATTTCTAAGCTGAATTAATGTTGTATCATTGCACATAGTTGGAAAATTTCATCTTACGGTACTCTAGATATAATTTGTAAAGTATGTACTAAAACTTTTTAAAGCCCTTTCAAAGCATGCTGCACACAGTATTTTTTTGCTTTTACATTAGTTAATTGGATTGCTCACTTATATACATCTATAGCCTTAGCTCAGGAGGTTGTACTGGGAAGTGAGCAATTGGGGAAATAAATATTAAAAGCATTTTTGCCCAGCATGAACATCAGAAGTGTTATCATCAGATAACAAGAATCTTCTGGAAGATTCTTATTCTTTAATGCTCTGGATTCCCAACCAGTAGCCGTATACTGAGTGCACCTGCGAGTCATCTACTTTATAATTATCTCCTCCCAACATATATGCCTGTGAAAGTTGTTTTTCAATTTTGGATATCTGTGGTGCAGTTTTAGGTAACTCATCATATGTAAACCTTTGAAGATGTTCAGTAACCACAATATTTATTGCAGGTTTGGAAACAAACCTTCTGTAGCATGATTCAAATATTTACCATACATCTTTAATACCTTTATAATCTTTATTTTCTGTGAGTCTTAAATGTTTTTAACCTTATATGCTGCATTTATTTCCATAATCTCTTCTCTATAATATTAGGTTTTCAATGTTCAATACACTTTTTATAAAACAGTTTGGACATCCCTTGATCTTCATTTGTTAGAATTTCTGGAAAACCTAACCTCTAGTATATGTGCCATATATCTGACCTTTAAGCAGTCATTACAGCTTTTTACATACTACATATTTGAAAATGGTTTTGAACTTCTAGTAACAGTTCAGTCTCTTCCTGTCCTGAAAGCATTAAGTGTATAATGTGCAATGGGAAGACAGAATAACAGTTACACAGTGAAATTTAAACTTCAGGTAGTTAATTTTGCAAAGAAAGCTTGAGGGAAGAATGTTTGGCATAGTATCCAAATTAATTTGTTATTAAAGGGACCATACAGTACAAGAAAAAAGTGTCGACTTAACCTATCAATCTTTTTATGGGCCAAAACATGGCAAATATCCCAACACTGACCAAGAAATATTAGATCACGTGTACAATTAAGAAATTAGTGCACTGCTGTAAGTAAAAAATTGTTACAGTTGAAAGCAACAGAAGCAGCAAAAAAATGTTACATGTGGAATTCAAAACTAGCTACAGGTTGGTTACCTAATTTATTTGGAGGAAGGGACTTAGTCTGAGAAGATGAACAGCACCAGCCAAGCATCTGCCATAAAACTACATGGGTAAAGTAATGCAGTTTCACTGTTTTGTAATCCTGCTGAGGAATGAAAATAAATATCTGTTTACACAAACAGGGAATGCTGACCAGACACTGGTACTTTTTGAATGAAATAGGACAATGAATGTAAAGCATGCTTCTAGTGTTTTTATTACAATAATGGGTATGGAAAAAGTTTGCGGCACAGTAATGCTAGCAATGTAGCAAATGGAAAAAAGCTGCTGCCCTCTATTTTTAAAAGAAAAACTGCTCAAGTGTAATATTTGCCCTGGTATAATTATGAGGTATATGAGAAAAATGGGTGTTGGACGATCTCATGAAGGAATGATTGAAAATTGTACATTATTGATGCCCTGGAGCTCTGCTATGGAAGAAAGCATGTTTATTTTGGACAATTTTTAGGATCATTAAACAAAACCAATGAAAGAACAAATATTGCAACCAAACACAATTTTGGCGATACTTCCTGGAAGGCTTATTACGTCAGTGTTACAAACTATGAATGTATAGATTAACAAACCATTTCAAGATCACCTACACCAATTATATGGGGTTTGGGTGGTATTTGGTTCATAGTTTCTTTTGAAAGGAGGCAACATTAAGCTACCCTCCATTTAATAACTGTGTCAATGGGTATAAAGTTCATGGAATCTCGCCAAACAAAAAACCATAACAAAGAGGGTTAACAAGATTGGTGTTTCAAATACAATGCAATAGACAACACTGAAGACCATGACATGGGATGCTGATTCTGAAGATGAAACTTGTGATTTAGATCTGTCATTACATGAAAGTAATACAGAATAAATAGGTGCGTTTATTATTATTTAGGTACTAGCTGAAATACCTTGTCCAATGTTTGATGGTTTATCCTTACCACATTTAGCCTTAGTTTGCACTTGTTCAAGTCATGCATTTAGAAGTAATTAAACACTCCAATTGTTAATTAAAACTTAGAACTCTATAAAGAAAAGTAACTGAGACAAAAGCGCCGTTGAACAACCACAAATATCACAGTTTGTAATGATGTTTTATTGTGAATACAGCTGTGATTTTTGCATTGTCATATTTGGGCTGACTTGTTGCTATTTACAGAGAAAGTATCAGTTGGGAAACGTAAACGTGGTATTTTGTTTGGTTTGATGCAATTGCTGTTATCTATGCTCTTTTATATATCAGATTTGTTTTTCTGCTTATTAAATATCACACACTTCCCATAGAGAAAGAAACCAGCTGGTTACAACAATTGACAAACTACAAATTGTAATAAGTAAATGTCTTAACATCAAGAGTATGATTACAGAATGTGTGGATATTAATATTGATTTATTTATTACTCTATGTTTACAATGGTTGAGAGCCATAGAACTTTTGTAATCAATGTAATTAGACTGAATCTTTTTGTGTTATGATCCTTTGAAGATAAAAACATGATAACTAACAAGAATGTAATACTTCACTATATCGCTGCTCTGAGCATACCTTATTCAAACTTAGTTAATAGAATAGAAGTATTAAACTACTAATTTATGCTAAGTTTAGAATTAGGTCTTACAGGCATGTAATACCATCATTAGTTTTGTACACCCCTAGAGAATACAGAGCAGGTCAGCTTCCTCTTGAGGTCAACACTCACAAAGCAATCTGTTGGCAATTAGTGGAGTGGGTGGACTCTTTATTATCTTTTCTGCCCCTTAAGTCTCCCCATGGCAATATAATACCTCTATACCATATATACAACCTGAGCCTTAAGTATGAGGGAGCTAGCAGGTAGGCACTAGATTCTAAAACTTTGTTATTTAAATTTAAGTTATATTTATAATATTGTAGTAACAAAAGATGGGAATAAATCATTCTTCATACCTTTTGACACCATGAAATTCAATAGCATATTTTGCTGCAAGTGATACACTGTTGAACAAACAGAACCCACATGCTTCGTCGTCTTCTGCATGATGTCCTGGAGGACGTACAATGGCTACACCAGAGCGGCTTTCACCACCAAGCACACTGTCTACCAGCTGTAACAAAGATTTCAACTTACATTACAACAGCACAAAAAATTGATTTCAAAAGATAAATGTTCTTAGCCTTATTTATATCTTCTATTGTTTCATGCCCCTCAAGAACCAAAACAGAAACAAGAATGGGAAGCAATGCAGCATACAAAGTTTTGTTTCACAATAACCCATTAACAAGATGGGAATGTATAATGATAACTGTATTAATTTCAAAGTAGAAAGCCAAATTTTCATATTGGGATTTCATTTGTTTGTAACTCACCAATGAAATCTATTCACCTGTCTCCAATACAATCAACATAGTGTGGATTAGCTAACTAAAATTCGAAAGAATTGAGACTAGAATAAGCACTGATGACTGTTTCAGGACATGCCAGCCTAAAATAATCCCGAAGTGAAGAATTTAATATGTACAATATGGATCTAATAATCCATGCCTGAGAAAGAGAAGCTGAAAATTGGCAAAGTCTTCTTTCCCATTCCTGGGACCCACAAAAACTCCCCACCAATTCTGAACACTCCAATTTAAACACATGTATTTCAACTTTGTCTTCTCATTCTGGTTACCAGTGTCAGGTGTCGTGAATGACGGCTGAAGCCCAGAGTTGAAAGAGCAGAGGTACTAAGCATTTATCATTTAAAGCTAAAGGAAAATCTAGGGAGAGAGGGGGAAAAAACAAACAAACAAACACATCTTTTTTAGGCTGTCATCCCAATATTCAAACTCAGACCTCCTGATTACTATGCAGATATTCCACCAACTGTACGAGATACCATATAGATAGCATATTCATAAGACATGGGGCAAATTATTTAATGGGAAAACAGTCTGATACCTTTGACTTGTCATTACTTGAAGTACTGAAGGAATTTAAGCAACTTTTAGATCTAAAACATTTTAGCATTAATAAGTTTTTTTACTTTCTATACCACATACATTGCATTCCACCCAAAAATTCAGTACCAAGGTTCCCTTTATCAATTGTTTTTAAAAGAAAAAGGTCCGTGTGCATGTATGTGTAGCTTAAAAATGAAAGTTGGTTAAATACAAAACTTCACATTCAAGTTCCAACATCTTCCAAGGGTGTGACACAAAGGTTTTTATAAAAATCCCCCTTTGCATAAAATTTTTTTTTTGAAAATGTTAATTTTCTCCAAAATGGCTCTAATGATTTTTATTAAAAACACCATATGCTTAAGACATTTTCAGAATAAATAAAGTGCAAATCTTGAATTTTCTGTAATAGTCTCTGAAATTCTCTTTAGTCTGAATGACTTGCACAACTGGTAAACTGTAAGAGATAAACAAAAACTTACTGCACAAAAATGGTAGTGTGGTGGTAGTATATCTGCCTCACATTCTAGAGGTCCCAAGTTTGAATCTCAGTAAAGGTGAGCTACCCGGATAAGCGAAGAAATGGTAAAGGTTATTGCAAGTCATAATGTATGCAGCAGAATTTGTGCATTTCATTTTGTGACATAAAATTAGCTGTGAATGAACCTAGAGAGATTATAAGCATTCTTATTGGAAAAAAATGATTTCTCGAAGACTAAAATAAAAATAGAGGATTTGCTTTCATATTGGTGATTGCACCTAATGCTCTACTGGGAGCGAACGGACAAACAGAAAGACAAAAATTTATCTGTGCATTTTTCCTCCTCCCACCTCACATATTCCAGTATATTTCAGTTCTCTGTCCTCCCTCTCACTCCTGCAAATTATATGAATTTATGTACAAATTCAAATTACAACAATGTGTCATATTAAGTAATTTGACTAAATAGAAAAATCTTATCCACCATTGTTGCTGAAGCTACTGCTACTGCTGCCCCACTTTCATCACACACATACCAATGCATTTTCATTCTTTCCTCTCTCTCTCTCTCTTTTCCAGCCAGTACTTAAATTTCTTTTGCAAATTCAAATTAGGTAAAACAAAAAGAAATTAGTCAGGTTATGTCCTTTAGTTTTTTCAAAATATATGAGCACACTTTAAATTTTGTTTAAAAATTAAGTTACATTATCTTATATATATTAAGTTCCAAAATTAAATTCTAATAAAGGGTTTGAGGTTGACTTTTATTCAGATAAATGTGGTAGATTATGATCATGATTTTATGACTGACTTTCCTTCTTCATATCCTATACAAAATTTGTTTCTATAAAATGTTTTTCCAAACACTTTTATTCAACAAACTCTACGAAATTCCCTACAAAAATATTTGTTTTAAAAATGAAAAGTCTGATGTTCACATGAGTATCTCTATCTGTTCTGCTAACAAACTACAGTGTGACCCAGATACATCCATACTGCTGCACAGTGTTTTTCCACTGCGCACATGAAGCATGATAACACACAGTTGCTGTACACAAGGTCACTGTGCTGACTTGTTTTTGTCTGTTCTTGAAAGCACAATATTGAGCTGACTGTGATTTCGTGTGGTTGAGTTATTGCCATTGTGCTTTATTATTTTGTTCTGTACTTAGTCACAAAGTGTATTATGTCTCAACATTTGTTTTCTACTGCACGTGTATTTATTTATGATTTGTATGTGTTAACACATTTTGTGAGTGGACTCTCAATATTGTATGCAATGGTGAAAGTGACCTACATTTAATATTTTTGATGGACGAGGCTTGGTTCCACCTTCATGGATAAATGTGTACACAAAATAATCATTATTGTAGCTCTGAGAAACCTAATATTGTTCAAGAAAAACCCCTTTATGATGAAAAAATTGGTGTATGGTGCGCCATTAGCGGAGAAAGCATTATAGCCCAATTTTTTTTTAATCATCAGTTAACTCCCATGCATACGTGCACACAATTTTGCCCCTCCTTTTTTTTTTTTTTTTTTTTTTTTTTTTAAGAGAATTAACATACAGGGAGAGTTTGCCTTTTTTCAGTAAGACTCTACTACAGCTCTCACAGCCAATCTTTCGATGAGAACAATTGAAAGTGTGTTTCAGGATAGAATTATTGGTAGAGATGTGTGGCTCCCTCAGTCACCCAACATAACTCCCTGTGATTTTTATGTCTGAGGTAACTTAAAGCATAAAGTGTGCAAGTCAAACCCACACACCCTGGAAGAATTAAAAAAAAATATCCACCAGGAAGTTGCCAGCATTTCTCAATGTGAACTATGGCAAGTGATGGATAGTTTCCTAATCAGGTGACAAAAATGTATGGACGACAGTGGCCAGTTTCAGTATCTCCTTTAATAATATTGGTAAGAAAAGCCTTTAAGGTAGTTTTAAAAATGTTGCATGGTTTCAACCGCACCTTTCTATAATAGTAGCAAATGGCAACGAACGCTGAGGACATGGACAGGCAAAACACTGTGCAGCTGCTTCAGACGTTTTTGGATCACCTGGTAATATGCTTACAAAAGATAATTCTTTTATCTACTCATTCCAATCCAGATAAACATTATTATAAATAGTCTTATTATTTGCTTCCTATTAAGTAGAAGGGAACTAAGGGAATACACTAGGCTAAAGCAGCAGTCAAATCTTTTAAAAGAGGATCACTATGTAATACAATTGAAATTTAGTTCTCTTTGCATGATCAGGAGTAAAACAAGAGAGTATGAAATGAATGACATCCCATTTGACAGAACTAAGTATTTTAAAATTGAAACCAATAACAAGGAATAACTTGGAAATGGATATCATATAATATCTTGATCATATGACATAATCATTAAAGAGAAAATCAAAATTTTCAAAAACATTTTTCATGTAAAGGATTTCCCTGAAAGTCTTTGTATTGTATTCTTCGAAGATACCGAACTTAAACACCAGGCTTGGTACTTCAATGACTTTGTTTTTGAGTTATCACTAACCTACACATTTTTCTAAAATATTTTTTGGTTTCAGGGGGTCCAAAACATGTATTTCTGGTGATACCTCGGTATCAAATTTTTGGGTAGAATACAATATCTTATCTACTTTGTACGTTGTAGTCTCATGGTCGAGAACGTAAAAACAAAAGATAAATGGGAAATTAGCACTAACTTGCAGATAGTGCTTCAAGAGTGTCAGTGAAAAGCAGTTCCTTTCAGATAGAAATGCACAGGTGTCAATGGGTGGTATGAATAAAAGTGAGACGTGTCTTATAAGATGCTGCTGGCAGAAAATGTGAGATATGCTTCCTGTGTCCCACATACATGCTGCTTCTATCTCTGTGTAAACAGTTCAACAGTGTATTGTTCCATGTGTAGAATAGCTTATTGCAACATTTATAATTCAACTCATACTGTCAAAATGGGAGAGGGAAATATTACATTTTAATCATGTTTTGTGGACCTTTTTTAAAAACTAATTAATGAAATCGTAACTGTCAGAAAATTAGAAACACAATTCTATTGCAATGGCCAGAATTAAACAAGATTTAGGAAAAGTTCTTGATTTTGATTATAGTGAAAATTAACTGCTTATGAAAATAAGGAATATGAAAAGCTGAATAAAACATAAGCACATATGCTTTAGAAAGGACAAGCCTATACACCCAAAGGAATAGAAAAGAAAATTCTTGGACTTGAATAGGAGAAACAAATCTTCTGGAAACAGAGAAAGTTAAGAATAAAACATTAAAAGTGTATTATTTTACATATCTATCATTTATTTACTTTTAAATAGAAATAATTCTATAAAAGTTCTACATGTTTAGGAGACCAAAAGCAATTTTATTATAGAACATCAATTTATCTCATGAACCTTAAAAGACAAAGACAATGTCAAAAGGGAGCAGTTCACTTATAAATGTATTAATTTGTAACTGCATCAATAAAAATCATAACTTAATTGAAATCAATGAAAGTAATTTAATAGCCCTCTAACTTTATTGAAATAGCCTTAGTTTCTGTTAAATATATTATTGTAATGTTGCATTTGTTATAAAAGTGCACTTGTGTAATCAATGTTGTAAATCTCTTATTATTCTTGCTATTTGATCCCCTTTTTTGGGTCTCCTGTCTCCTGCCCATCATCATTATCAGCCTCATGTTTATGATCATTATAATCTGGTCTTACTGCTCCCGTCTGTAGTCTTGGAAAACAGAATCTTGTCATCCTCCTGGAAATGTTTATTTTACAGAACCATGTAACATATGATAAATGTAGGTGCTCTATAGCTAACATTACTTTTTATCAAATCATTTGAAAACCCTGTTTTGCCTGGACAAAATATCTTTGTATTATAATATGTTCCTTGGTAACATATACCTACATAGGGTCTGTGCTATCCATAACACTCAACATTAAGAAATAATTCATTCACATTATTATTTCTGCAGATAGAATTTTGTTTGTAAATAGAATCATACCATTCTGCATCAACACTTGTAAACAATGCCTTTTCTGGTAAGTTTTCGTCTACATGAGATTTTCAGTTTCTTGATTATGATTGGAGTATAATCCAAAGCTCCAATTGCATCAGGGAATGGATTGCAGTTGTTACCATACCACTTTTGTTATTTGAAATGCAGCTGCATTTGCCAGAAATTTGGTCCCATCAAACACTTGTACTCTCGTGCAGTTACACAGGTCAACTTTCCAAAAAGTTTTGGATACTGAACTCTGAGGGTCTCTGTATCTTCAGCGATGCCACACTGAAAACTTGGTTGCTAGTTGCCACATTACTTGCAGTTGAGTGGTTTGGCTTCTCACCCAAAGGTCTTAGGTTCAATTCCTGGCTGGGGCAGAGATTGTTTACAAGAATTATTCTCTATTCCCACAGTCTTTAAGTTTGCATGTGTATGTGTGTGTGTCTGTGAAAAAAAAAAAAAGGTTAAACTCTACAGTTCAACGTGAAATCACCAGTATAAGTTTGTATAGTAAAGCTCCTAATATGACTACAGAAGTTAAAGAGGGCTGTATAAATAAATAAAATAATAATAATAATATTTGAATCTTTGCATGTTTTGTAAAGTTACACCTCTCCTTCCTGTTGGTTTGGAAAGAAAATGTTGTACAAGTCACTGCATATTTTGTTTTAATCTTTAAAGTTTGCATAATTAGATTCATCAGAATTCCTCCTGGTTTAATAAAGCTTCCTTTCTGCCCACAAAAAACACCAAAACAACTACCAAATCTACCTAGAATTTGATGCAAGAAGCTGCATCTCGCATGCTGAGACACTTTCTGAGGTGACTTAAATCATGAGATGCTTCTCATGAAAGCGAGATGTGGCTACCTTTTTATTCATTCCAAACCTGATACACATCTCATTATGTGAGTGAGATGTTAGTTGCAATCAAGGTCTCCTCCAGTTTGAGTGGTAGAGTTTTATTCATACCACCAAATATGCAAATTACGACAATTTAGAATATAACCCTAAGAACTATATACTTTTAGCAAGCTTCCCATTTAAATTATTCTTAAATTTCCACCAAATTCAAACAACTTACCTTCAGGAATACTCACTTAGCAATTATTAACATTCTTTGTTAAATACATTCACTTGTTTACTAATGGTTTGAAGATATCAGCATAACTAAGTTTTGTTATATGAATCAATCTGTGGTTTGCAATTTGCAAGATCTACTACATGTGCAACATTTTCTATTGTGTGCTCATAGTGTGTTTTGTAAATCTTAAAGAGGCTTCCTAGGGATTTATTAGCATTTGAAGATATCTTCAGGTGTGGCCACACAAACTTGGTAGTTCTAGGAACATACTTGATGAAAATTGTAATATACAGAGGGAAAATCAAGCCCCATCTGTTGCACGACAAATGGAGTACGAATATTACAGCATGCGGTAATTGTTTTGAATGCAAAGTTATAAATGCAACCAAGTTTTGGCCACCATTCCCAATTCAAATGGCTATAAAGTTACATAAAAATATAAGGCAGCACATTTATTTTAATTCCTTTTGCCAATTTTCAGCCTGTATGTTCAGTAGTTCATGTACGCATAGAACATTTGTAAGAAGTTTTCCAATCAAAATACTGTTTATTTTATTTGAATTTAAACCAAATTTGAAATGCATAAAAAATTGTTCTCAAAACTCCTATAAAACTCTAATCTATATTTACAGCTGCTGGCAAATTGTTTCATTCGAGTTCCATCACACCATGTTGGCACATATTGGACCACCTTTACAGTGCTTGATCAGGGAATTTCTAGTTCACGAGTTTGTCACTATGTGCATATTGTGATGGATAAACTCATCACTCATAGTTGACACTCTAGGACCAAATTACGATTTGTGAACATGAAAAATTTAGCTCAATGACCTTTTCTTTCAAGGTATGAGATTCTTTTACATGCAAATAAATATTACACAGGATCTTTACTTCTCTTCTAAAGGAAGTCATGCTAAAGATTTTTATGTCAAAAAAACCTATCACCCTTGAATCTACAACCTTGGGTATTAAAGGCTAACAGAGTAGCCACATGCAGGGCGACTGAATTGTTTCATGCACATATAAAAATGAGAAATAGTTGGAAGTATACTTATTTCCATCTACTAGATTTTCTTTGAACTATTTTATCTTAATCAACTTCACTCCATGCACATGTAATGCTAATTACTAGGAGGATAGTTATGTAATAACAACTTTTTTTATTTGGTTAAAACATATGAATATTAAATGCACACAAAACAATGTTTCCTGAGTCCGAAAATGTAATTTCAAAACAAATTAATAAAATGAAATAAAGACTGAGACAGTAAATGGCGAGCGGTAGATATCATTTTCAATGAGTTTCCAATTGTTACTGCGGTGAGTATAATATCAAAGAACTGTCGATGTAAACTTATTCAGTGGGACAATAATACAGATGCAGTTTGCTTTTGTTTGTGTGCATAGTGATTTTGTTAACCTCCAATGTTCTCTAGTTATAGCAGATAAAATGTCACCAGTGAAATTGAGTTTATCTACTCAACTAAATATATTAGTACGTGGAAACGAAGGTGTGCTTACTACAAATGGACTAGTTTTATTTTCTGTTGCGTATGAAAGACGTATAAATGCAGACACCCGTTTCCAAGTGATGCAACATGTTAAAAACAGCAAAATATTTTAAAAATATTTCACTAAAAAAAGTGCTAAACATCAATGCAAAATGTCAATTTGGGTATCCCAAATGAAGGAACTTGATCAACTTCAGGCCCTTAGTTGTCAACCTTTAATAAGGACCTATGTGAAACTTTTACTTGTGGTGACATTCTGTTTTATAAATTAGAACATCCAAAATTGATTGCATTGTTAGAAACGTATATAAAACAGGCTATACCACATGAGTCTACTCTTTGCAAACATTATGTTCCATTACTTTATGAAACAACAATACAATAAATTTGTGATTCTATTAAGGATAATCTAATCTGGGTTTGCATGGATGAAACTCCAGAAGCGTGTAAATGATCTATATGTAATGTAGTTTTGGTACACTCATTGAAAATGGACTGTCAAAGGCTTATCTTATAACAGTGGAAGAAAGAGCAACAACAAACCATTCAACAATTGCAAAAATATTTAATAATGCAATGTTACTATTATGGCCAGAGGGAATGAGGTATGAAAATGTAGTTTTGCTTTTATCTGATGCAGCCTCATATATGCTTTAAGTTGATTGATTCGTGTAACATGCTTGGCACATGCAATGCATCGCCTGAGTGAAACTGTGCACTTAAATTTTCCTACTGTTAATAGTTTAATATCAAGTGTAAAAAAGGTTTTCCTTAAATCTCAGAGTAGAATCAGTTTGTTTAAACAGTTGGATTCAGGATTCCATTTCCTCCTCAACCGATCATTACGAGATGGGGGACCTGATTACATGCTGCCATGTATTATTGTAACAATTTTGACAGTATCGAGAACATACTTCAAGAACTAAATGAAAACAAAGCAGAAAGCATTGTTGAAGCAAAGAGTGCTATAAGTAGGGATGGGATAAAGGAGGAATTAACTTACATTAAGTCACATTTCAACTGCATTTCCACAGTCATCCCAGCGCTCAAACGAAATGACGTACCACTTGTGACAAACTTAACTTTAATAGAAACTCTCTCACTAAAACTAAAATCTGGTCAAGTTGCAAAAAAATAGTTGAAAAATTATGAATATATACTATAAAAAAATCCAGGGTACCATACATTACAACATATTGCAAATATCATTTCTGGTAAAATGGAGAGCAAATTGTTGAACATTGAAGAAACATTGTCACGGGAAGAATTGAAAAGTTTAAATATGCACCTATAACGTCTGTTGTTGCTGAATGTTATTTTTCTCAGTACAAATCAATTCTCAGAAGCAACAGAGAATCATTTCTGTTTTCAAACTTTAAAATGGTTACTGTTATACAATGCAATAGGAAGAATTAAGTTTACTTCAGCACCAGCCATTCCAGTCCACAAATTTGGTGAGTTTTATATTAATTTATTATTTTGGTGGATTATAATGTTAACTTGTATTTTCCAATATAACGAATATTAAATGAACTAACAATGTTGATTTTTAAAAATTATTATTTCACCATTTTTGTGAGATTTTGGATAGCACATATTTTCTAGGTTGTTACTGCATATAACACTGTTTTCAACCAAATATTTACATATTTTAATGCATAACTATTCAAGCATAACTATCCTACATTTAAAATGAAGTATTTTAATAGTAAAAGCAGAAGTAAATGAAAATCTAATATTACGTAATATGTGGTATTACATAATATGTTGCACGCACCTGTAAGACGGAGCCGGCGGCAAGACAAGCTGACTGGTATGAAAGTGAATGGAAGTATACAGAACGATAATCTTCTTGAAGTTTTGCCAGTTCAACAGGTTTCTTCTTTGCCATATTTTTCATTAACTCAACATACTCTTTAGCATGAAGGAGAAGTAATTCTTCTTCTGTTGCAGCACGAGCCTTCAACAAAATGCACTACATGAAAATGCTATTATTTTGTTACCCCTTTGCAAAAATATTATGAATAATATGTTACAAATGTCAGAATGCCTGAAAATTAACAAATAAAAATGTTCCGGCCTTTCTTGGGCAAATGATATAATTGCTATATTATTATAGTTTTACTATTGTTAGTATAAACAGTAATATTAAGTTATACTACTGTTCATAAACATTAGATGTTTAGGGAGGAAAAAAACAAAACAAAATGTGTCCCACACTTACTTCTCTATGCATTACCACAGCTGTCTTCAACCTGCAGCCCATGGCTTAATTTTTGACAACCTGCAAATATTAAATTTTTTTCCCCGGGGTTTCCCTTATCCTGAGAAGACGAATGTCGAATAATTGTAAGTTCCATGGACTCCGAGATCATATGAGCATTATTTCAAGATTTCATTCATCGCTCAAAATGATAATCAGGTTAAAGGGTGTTAAGCTAAACAACCACAAAATTTATATAAATAATCATAAAGTATATTAAAAAAAAGTATATATATATATTCATTAATTTTAACCAAAAATAGAAATAGTATTCTTAGCTGAAAGCACTCTTCGGAGCATTAGGAGGTTGTCATGCAAGCAGTTACCAAGGTGCTCTAAATTGATTCGCTATATTAGGGACACCCATAGCATATACACTAAACAGTCGTAAGTGGAAGATGAGCTAGTTGTCAATGAGCCAGGGCTCATTGTATAGTTTCAGTCTGCTTCACCTTGTTGTGGTTAGTATTCATAGTTATACATTCTAGCCTAGCAATGGCTGCAACTAATAAAAAACTGAAAATTACAGATGAGTGAATGTTGAGTGCTTCAAGCAAAATGAACAGACATGTACTTTTTTGCTGTTAGAAATCAGTGTGCTCAATTTGCAATGCATTTCTCTCTTAATGAAAGAGTGTAAAATCAAGCAGCATTATGACACTAAGCACTCACCTTAGATGCAATCCAAGCAAGCAGAGGTTGGATAAAATAACAGAATTAAATACAAAATCTGATGAGTTCCATTCACATGACTTTCTCTACATTTCTGCATTCAATTGTTAAGAAGTTTATTCTTCTATTTACTTAATGCTAGTCGAGAAAAACTTTGACAGAATGGGACCTATTACCTGCTTCCTTGCAAGTAGAAGGGAAATAAGGGAGTAACATAGGCTAAATTGATAAGTCAAATTTTTTAAAAGCTGGTTGCTATGTGATTGAAGTGCTTTGTTTGTATCCTGTATGAGAAAAGCACAAGTATTTTATAGGAATATCTCAAAATCGATTAACTTGAAAAAATGTATATAACATAAATTGTGAGCTTTAATGAGCTCTACATTTTTTGTGTGGACATTTTTGTCTATCTCTTACGGTTTACCAGTTATTCAAAATTCTGGTATTTTTCTGAAAATGCTTTTTTTTTTTTTTATTAGGGGTTCCCAGAACATGTATTCCTGGTGAAATCTCAGTATAACATTTCTGGGTAGAATACAATACTTCCTCTATACACTATGTACAGAGTACATGTAGAGAAAGTAAAAATTGCATCAAATTTTTATTTATTAAGAAAGGCAATAAAGATGAATCAAATGTAAAAGTTAGCATATTATTTCTGAACAAACTGCTGGAAAATCAAAGCCTTTTACTGATGGTGAGTTTGTAAACAGCAACTGAAATTCTACGTCTAAAGCTAAAGCATTTATTTTCTAAGGCTAGTTTACCTGGATTTACTGTGATCAGAAGGACTGAGGAATAGCTGAGAATATTGAAAATGCACTTCAAAACTGTACTTCACAATTTTTATTATTCAATAGCTCTTGATGAGAGCAATGGTATTAGTGGTACAGTTAACTTACCCAAGAGGACTAGATAGTACATTTTGCTATTTTTGTCAGAGGATTAAATGGTACACTTAATATCACCTAAAAAATGACATCAAAGTTTCCAATGAAAGGTACTATACTAAGGGTAGTAGTATGTTTAATGTTTTGACTTCAACTTCAATGTCTTTGGTGCAAGTCACCAAAATGTCCCTGTAAATAGCCAGGAAAAATGAAGGCATTATGGCACTCATTACAGGGTAGGTTTAAGGTTTCAGGAGAATAGGTTGGAAAGTAATATGTGGGTAGGTAAGATTAAGGAGCATTTGATAAAAAATGAGCTAGGAAATTTGGGGTACACTATGGATCACCCAAATCCCCTAACCAAAACACTTTATATTGGAAAGAAGTGAGGGAAAGATCGGAGAATATGGATAGGCAGAATCTATGGGCACAATGAAAGGGAAAAAACTGTTGCAATGGTATAACGAGGTGAAGGAAAATGCAGGAAAGGAGGAATATCTTAAAGTTTGCAGTAGAGATGAGAGATTGGGGATATGGAAATTGAAGGGTTTGAGGGGAGGTGTGAGGCAGAGACTAAGTCCAATTTTCAGGGAGGTTGAAGATGAACTGCACATAATGTTTAAATGCAAAGGGACAAATAAATGGAGAGTGGAGTTGATAAAATGGAAGTGGTTGAGGAGAGATAATGAGCTAGGCATAAAGATTTTAAGGATAAAGGACAATTAAAAAGTCTAGGAGAATTCTTATGGAATGTAAGGATGAAATGGACAAGCAAAATAGATAAGGTGTAATAAAGAGAGTTCATGCTAAACTAATATTATAATAGAAGTATTGTAGAGATGAAATATGTATATTAAATGAAAGTTGGTGGCCTGGGCCACAAGAGATTGTCATAGTGCATTGTATGGGATTTAGCTCCCAAATAAATATTATTATGGGTGAGGGAGGGGGGCATACAAAAAACAAAACAAAAAAACTCCAATATCATTGCATTCTTTATCAAAAACCTTTGTGCACAAAAGGGCAATGAATGACACAATAAAATGAGAAAATTCCTTAATAAAATCAATACTATAACAATGTCATGTACTAGGCAGAGGTATGCTGTCTCAAGGAGAAGGTTACTAAAACAAATATTTGATTGGAAAGAAAAGATTGGCACATTCATGGAAATTAAAGCACATCAGTTTGAGGATCCTTTGGGTAACAATTTTGAAATCTCAATGATGTTTCAAAACACCTTAATGGTTTGAATATACAACTGCAAGATAAATGTATCACCATAAAAAACTTGAAAATAAACTTAATTTATAGGAAGTTCAGCTTTTGCAAGAATATTTTTCACATTTGCCAACATTGTTCCAATATAAAGTTCAAAACAATGAGAAATATGGTGGTACACTCTGAAATTTAAGAAATGATTTTAGCAATAGATTTCAGAATTTTAGATAGAATAAAAAAACTACTGAAGCTAATTTCTACTGTATGGACTGAAGGTGCTCCCAGTAACATGCAAATGGTACTTACTGAATTGCAATGGAGTAGTGATTTATAGGATAAATTTAAGAATGTGAAACTTTTGGAATTCTATTCTAAGTATGCTGGGAAAGACAAATTTCCAGCAAGCCGCTCCATGCTCTTTTCATAGCACCAACTTTTGACAGCTCATACATACATATGTGAACAGTTTTTCTCCAGGATGAATAGTAGTGAAGTAAAAAGTGAAGCACACACTTTCTGACACTCTAGAGAACTGCCTTCAAGTTTCAACTTAAAGCCAATATTAACAATTTAGTGATAAAGAAACAGTTTCACGTTACATTTAAGAATGTTACTGTGCTTTGCAATATGACAAAATGTAAAACATGTACATGTAAAATATTAAGTAATCCCTGTAGTTTTTGTAATCTATATATATGGTCGTCTCCTTAGCGCGGTGGTAGTGCAGCTACTTACCAAGAGGGAGACCTGGGTTCGATCCCCAGTACTGGCGTGGGGATTTTTCCCCCGCTGGGAGACCTGGACCGGGGTGCACTCAGCCTCGTAAGGTCCCTGGGGGGCCAATTGAGGAGTTACTTGATTGAGAAGTAGCGGCTCCAGGTCATGAGGACCGCATTAACTGGCCGGGAGGGGCTCGAGGCGCTGACCACGTCTCACCCTCCAATACTGCCCCCCATCCATGACGTCTGTAGTCGACCGAGATGGGGGACGCAGCGGCCGGGCGGTAGGCCAAGTTTCCCCGTGAGCTGTCGTGCCATGGAGTTATATATATATATATATATATAAAAAATGAATCACTGAAATGTATGAACACCTGTCACTTCTGAACGATTGCAACAAATTGAACAATTTTGTTGTTGTTGTATTCGTTATTATCATGACAAGGTTTGTGGAAAAGAAAATGTTTAAAAATAATATGGGAAAATATTTAAAATCTCATAATATGAATAGAAACCGTGCCAAGGGAATGCATTTCGGTTAATAGCCACCAGATGGCAGTGGTACCATTGTTATTTGTTGCTATATTGTTGTAGTATTGCTATATTTTCCCTCCCCATTCAATGTTAAGGTAACACACCAGTTAATCGACACAATGACGCAATGCAGAAGTGAAATTCAAATACTTTTATTATATTAAATGTCCTTTCCTTACTCCTATTGTTTAAAATAAAGCAGCAAAGAAACTTTCCTGGCGACTAATACCTAGAGTTAGTACTCATTTATTTGCCGCTATATAGCCATAGTAGTATCTTCCCTTCCCATCCAATGTTAAAGTAATGCAACAGTTTATCGAGATGACACAATGTAGCAGTGAAATTCCAATACATTTTTGTTTTAACTGTCCTTTCCTTACTCCTATCGTTTAAAATAAAGAAGCTTTCCTGGTGAGAACATCTAAAATATGTACTTATTATTTGCCACCAGATGGCCGTAATTCCTTTAGCTTTATTTTTCTTCTCCATTCAATGCAAAGGGAATGACCCGGTTATGGATACAATGATGCAAGATAACTGTGAAATTAATCAAATATATTTCTTATGTATTAACTATCGTTACCTTGATCACATTGTTTAAATAAAGAAATAAGTATATTTTTGTTGTAATTCTTTATAATGAACAAGTTATAAACAATTTACATACCCATTAACCGTTCTTGGAATCTGAAAATGGCGGAGAAATGATGGTATCCGTTTTAAATTAAACTTCCTACTGCAGATGTTGGTTATTTGACATTATGTGGTACATGAGCTAGCTAAAGAACATGAAGATACCCACGTCACCATCATACTGCAATTGCAGTGCTCTTAATACATTTGATCAAGCAATATTTTGGGTTAAATGGAGAAATTTAATACACAAAAGCTATCATCAAATAAAAGCTTATCAATTGCCCAACCAGATCTACTTGCTCTTTAGTTATGTCATTTTTATCCTTAGAAATGGCTGTTTTGACATAGAAGAAGAAAAAGAAAGAGGTGGAAAACATTAGGAGTAAAGGAAAGAAAGAGATTCGGAAGATGCATGAATGTTACTTTGTGACTTTCTCCTTAATGTAATTCATTACCTTTGCCAGGGTATACCTGCCACACTGTGGAAGCGCTGCCATTACTGTTATCATGCCAACGACGTCTTGGTTGCCCATGCTGCTAACTGCATATGTCGTCCTTTCTACAACACTTTATGGGTGCTCTGACTTCGTTCTTTTCGCAATACCAATTACACATGCAACACTGTGCAGATCATTGCGCTATTCAGATGCAAAGGCATTATTAGACATTGGCAATGGGAAAATTCCTGTAAACACTTCTACTGGCCTCATGTTATTTCCATCAAACTTTTGTCACTTCACAACGTCAAAGGAAGAATTAATATCAGAAGTGTTTCCAAATATTGGTGCAAATTACAAAAACTATGCTTGGTTGAGCAAATGAGCCATTTTAGCAGAAACTAATAAGAATGTAGATGATTTGAATGTAAAAGTTCAGGGTAAAATTGATGAACAAATGCATTCATTTAAGTCGATCAATTCCATTACCAATCCAAATGAAGTCGTCAATTATGTAACTGAATTCCTAAATTCATTGGATTTGCCAGGATTTCCGATACACAATTTATAGCTCAAGGTTGCAATATCAATCTGCCGAAATTATGCAGCAGAACAAAACTCTCTGTTAAAAAAATTATTAAAAATTTGATTTAAGTTGCTATAACATAGGAAAGTTCAAGGGCGAGGATATACTTATTCCAAGAATACCACTAATGTCAACCAACTTTCCTTTTGAATTTAAGCATGCCTGGCATTTGCAATGACAATAAATCCCAAGGTCAATCGTTAGAAGAGTGTGTAATATACCTTGAATTGTGTTTTTTGCATGTTGTACATTGCGTGCTTGAGAGTCAGAAAACCATCTGCGCTATTTTTTTCTCTACGGAAGGAAAATTGTACATTAAAAGGCACTACAATAAAGTGTTGTCAAATTATTTGATTGTAATTTTATTTCATTGCAAGGTTGTACTGTAAATGGAAGATTTTGTCTGAGTTTTTTTCGTTAGATACACCACCCGTGCGAAGCCGAGGCGGGCAGCTAGTATGATATATTAGTGTCGCAAAAGTTCATATTGACAATGTTCTGCAAAAGGTTTTATCACACAAAAGACATTTTTCAGCAGAGTGAAAAAATGATTTGGTGGGCAACATTTTATTAAACATGACACCCTGTAATTAAAAAATTATGAATAATTTTTTTATCTTTATTTAATACCAAGTATACACTTACAGGATATACATTAGATTAAAGTGATAGTCAAATCTTTGAATAGCTGATTTCTAGGTGATGAAATTTTACTCTCTCTGCATGCTCTATAGTAAAACAAAAGGAAAATGAATGAAGACTTTACATTTAGAAATATCTGATGTGTTCCTTCACATGACTTTCTCTGCTGTTCACTTCTGTAACTAATTATTGTTAATAAGCTTATTCTTCTATTCACTTCAAGCTAATTGAGATAAACACTAGCAGAAATGGTCTTATTGCTTAGTTCCTTATAAGTAGAAGGGAAATAAAGGAATATGCTAGGCTAAACCAACAGTCACATGTTTTAAAATGTGGTTGCTATGGGATTGACAGCTTAAACAGAGTTGAGAAGTTCCTGTACGAGAAAAGTTTTAAGTATTTTCAAATCAATAACAAGGAATTTCTCAAAAACAGTTGAAACAGTCGGTAAAATACCAAACTTGGTATTTAAGTTTAGAATCTTCCAGGGATAAGACACAAAGATTTTGAGAAAGATCCCCCCACCCTAACTACCCTTTACATGGAACTTTTTTCGAAAATTTTGATTTTCTCAAAAACGGCTCTAACGATTTTGATTAAAATTTCGTATGTTAAAGATTTTTACCTGACAAATAAAATGTATATCTTGAATTTTCTGGGAATAGCCTCTAAAGAGTAGTTTATTCTGAATTAATTTTAATGAATTTTGAATAACTGCTAAACCGTAAGAGATAGACAAAAACTTACTACACAAAAAATGTAAAGCACATTAAAACACACAATTTATGTTATATACATTTTTTTCATAAGTTCGTCGTTTTTGAGACATTCCTTACTTTTGATTTGAAAAACTTATACTTTTCTCATACAGGAACTTGTCAACTCCTATCCATATAAACAAAGGAACTTCATTGACAGCGCAACCAGCTTTTGACTATCATTTTAACCTATGGTAGTCCTTATTTTGGCTTCTACTTACAAGGAAGCAAGTAATAAGACTATTTCTGCTCATTTTTTCTGATTAGCTTAAAGTAAATAGAAGTATAAGCTTTTTAAGAATAATTTGTTGCAGGGATAGAGAGAAAGTCCATGTGAATGGTACACATCAGATTTTTTATAGCCTGTTCAGACAGATGATTAGATAGACAATTTGTTTTGGATAGAGGATTCCAAATCGTGTACTTTGGGTGGAACCTCAATGTCATATTTTTTGGTATAATGCAATACTTTCTCTACTTATAATTAAGAATAAACAAGTTAAAGGAACTTTTACATGCACTTTCATAAATTAGCAGCCTGGTACATTAGAAATTAAACAAAGAAAAAAAACTGTTCACAGGAGGAGAATATAAAACAATGTTAAATCATTAAGATGAAAAAACACATATTCCAAATCTTTTAATAGCTTTGTTCCAATCACACAATTCTGAAAAATACTTTTACACAAAGGTGATTTAAAGTTGCAACACTCATAACCATATTTTAAAAAATTACCTTGATTCGGTGACATCTTTTCAGAAGCCCAAACTCTTCATGGCGGTTATAAATGGCAGATATCCGTTCTGGTTTTTCTGGATGGCTCCTGTAATGTATGTGCACATTATCTTATTTGTATTTTTAACCTCATAGAAGTTCACAAAACTACCAACATGTAAGGTTTGATTCTCTATCATTTAAGCTTCATCTGCTTTAAAGGGAAATACAGACCAAACTATAGATTAACAGAAAAGAAACATAGGCTTATGTCACAAACATGGTCTTTCTGCTCAGTATATTACTTGCTGAGCTCTGTTTATTTCTAATAATATTCAGAAATGGAATTGAGCTTGTACTGGCCTGATACCAATACCTGCCTGGATCTCTATTTAATAATGGGCAATGCCAAAATTACCTTGCGATATTGTTTTTATCTTAATACAGATTATTTGCCTTTGCATAGTACTTTATTGAGACAGAAAAAAGGATTAATCAATGTCAGTTTTAAAATTTAGAAAGTCTGTTAGATACTTCTGCATTGCTGCACTGAGATTTTTCATTAAGAGTAGCTGGCAAGTCTTGTTTAGGTTGAATTTTACTGGGATGGCTTGGCTTTTCATATGCAGCATCATAATCTGAAATGAATTACTATTGATTCTAGAGTTAATCACTTACAAAGCCTGCAGCAGGGATGCACCATTAAAATGTGTCAATATTCAAGGAAATTTTATAATTTTTCATTTTACTCTAAGAACATTCTTTATAGCTCTGGAATTTTTCATCAAAATTACTTTTGAAACATTTTATTTTATATCTTTTTAAAATTCTACATACTCAAAATGTGGCTCTGATAGGGTTTCAGTCCATAAAGAACTTATTCTATTTTGATGACTAATTTTAAAATCTTGGTAATATTATATTCTGGTATTTCTTATAAATAATATTCTACTGGAATTTTAACTCTGCTTACAAACCCAGATCAATCCTACACCAGTGGAATGCATCCCCAAAGAGACATAATACTTTATTAGGTTAAACGGCACAACATATTGTAGCAATGCCTGTATTGATGACCCACCCCAAGAAGGCAAGGTAGAGGAATGCGTAATGTAAGCACTTATGTAAACACTTTTGCTGTCCGCATGATGTTTATAGTCGATATCTGGATGTGACAAGGATACTAGGTTCATCTAAAATACACAGTGTTGTCACATAACTCACACATAGCTAGAAGTCCAGTTGTCGAGCAAGATACGAATTGGAGAAGTCCTCATCTTTGCTGCTTTCGCTGCAGCTCTCTCATTTAAATATTAAACCAAGAATAAAAGTAACAAAATATTATATAACCGTAGTACTATATGCCATAGTGCATGTTAGCAGCGAGAGCCAAATAATGCATAATACAGCACTACTGTTACTGAAACGATTATTAGATCTGGTAGCAGTAGGTTGGTTCATATGCACACATAGTAAACGTAAACAGATCCACTAGTATGTGACCAGATAACAGTTCAAGCCCCCCCCCCCTCGCTTGCTCGCCACTCAGGCCCCACTTGCCTTCTTGTGTTAGGTGGACTGTAAAATGCCAGTATTAATAATCTAAAAGCACAGGAAAAGTGGTATCATCCATTATATACTATGGAGAAAAACATTTTCATTTAAGTGTTTTAATGAAAACCTAAATAAAAAGTAGAAAATTAACTCTAAGGTAATATAAGTTTACTGTATATCTATGAGAAATTCTTAAATCTACTATGAAAGACTTGGTTTGGTTACTCACGGATCTGCCAAGTTTCTATGTTTCAACATCTGTTCGTCATATACAAAGCATACTCTGTGCAGTGGGAAAGTCAGTCTTGTGTTTCCAATCAGATGGTTCAGTCTTAGCGCAACATTTTTTAGAAACTCTTCACTTTGAACTGGATAACAATCTCTTGTTTCATAAGTTTCAGGCTTTTCACCAGAACCAAGGAATTTCACTGTGGGTAAATGTCTTCGGTCAGTGGATAAAGTTTGCAAATCACTGGAGATATCCTTGATGTCATATTCATTTTGAAACTGGTAACAGTGCCAGAAATCCTTATGGGAATAGATGACATTCAATATTGTTTCTTGTATCCTGCAAAAAGAGAATATCATCCTTAATAATACACAATCATTAGCTTACCAAACAAATTTCCGCTGCAAGGGAAGCATGTTATACAATCTCTATTATAAATATGGCTTATGGAGGAAGGAAAAAAAATATTCTCTGGTGTCATTTAATGCTCAAAAACATCCAGAATGTATGACAAGAAATCTACTTTCACATATTGCATATAAAATCGATATTGTCAGAGGGAGACATGAGGCCATAAATTCAAGCAGAACTTAAAATTGTGAACTTCAGATTCTCCTGAAATGGAGATTTATGTGCTTAATATAGTTTATTTGAATAAACTACAAGTCAAAAGGAACTGCTAACATCTTTACATGTTGGAATAGATAAATATATAATGCAGCATCTCCGTATCAAAAGACGCATAAATCTTTGCATTTTTTTTAGGCATAAAACACAATCCTGGTAATTTTTCAACCTTCTTAAATTTTATCCTAGCATGTTTGAAGCCATTGGCATCCTTACAGAGGCTGATTGTAGCCTTTCATTTCTAAACCAGATTATCCTTACCAATAGGTTTGTAAAAGTATGCTTGCTGTGGTGTTTAACATGAGGCAATTCTTTCTAAACTTTGCTACCATTTTCCTTATTCTTTATATTATTGGTATTCTTTTATTTCTTCCATAATATTTTTTATTGTTAGCTTATTCTATATCCTATCCATTGCAAGTGGAAGCGAAAGATGCAAATGGGTGGATCATATACTATTGGATGTAGCAAATAATTTTTTTACATTGTTCTATGATAATAAAACACTTGTAAACTTTGCACATTGGCTTGACTGTATATATCTATTGATGGGAATAACATACATTAACTGAAGATGTTTCTAAAAAGGAAGATGGTATTAATGAAAATAAATTAATTTGTGTGTGTGTGTGAGAGAGAGAGAGAGAGAGAGAGAGAGAGAGAGAGAGAGAGAGAGAGAGAGAGAGAGAGAGAGAGAGAGAGAGAGAGCTAGAGCGCTACGCTCGAGCATATGTAAGTACACATGATGATGAAAGCATAGATATGTCATTTGGTTATCACTAAAAATATTAGTAATCTCAATATTCAAAAGTCAAGGTGTACGTGTGTCTTACACTTCTACACCATTGTACCACTGGCTGAGTGGTTAACCCCTCCTGTCGCCTAGGTTCAATTCCAGGCAAAATGCTTGTGGAATTCATGATGGACAAAGTGGCGCAAGTGCAGGTTTTCTCTGGAATCTTAGGTTCCCCCCCATTTCATTCCACCAGGGCTCCATCTTCATTCCATTATCATCAGTGTCATCACCTGCAGTACCATATGTAGTAAAAGCTGGCATAAACACTATCACAAAATATCATTGCACCAATTTCAACCTACTTAGCACAGATACTGCTATGGCACAGGGCAAAAATTGTGATCTAGTTTAGAATTCAAATTTCTGCCCCATTTCGCACAATTACTTAATTTTATATGCTTACTAAAAATGCACACAGCCATTTGTATCTTTCTCAAACAATAATAATAATATCTCAATTACTACCAGCATAAGAATAATAATTAGTTAAGACTCTTACAGCCCCACAAAATAACAAAGGAATAGCAAGTTCACATATTATTCATTATACCTTCTCTAGCATTGATCATCGAATATACATACAAAAATCAGATAATTTTCATTCATATGACTTTTTCTAGCTGTTCCACAAACAAACTTCCCTTACAAAAGATTATTCTTATTTCTATGTCATGCTAATGAAGATAAACATTGCCAGAATTGGTCTTATTACTTGCTTTTTTGTAGTAGAAGGGAGATAAGTGAATTATACTATGCTAAAGCAATAGTCAGATCTTTTAAAAGCTGGTCGCTAAGTGAAACAATTGAAATTCAGTACTCTTTGCTTGCTAAACAAAAGAGAGATGAAAAGAAAGATGTCTCCCACTTGAGAAAAATTTAAGTACCTTAAAACTGAAACCAATAACTCAGAATATCTCAAAAACTGTATTAAGAAAATGTATAAGATACATATAGTGTGTTTTAATGAGTTCTACATTTTTTGTGCAGTAAGTTTTTGTCTATCTCTTATGGTTCACTAGTTAAACAAGAGTCATCAAGAATGAAGAAGCTTCAGAGGCTAGTCCCAGAAAATTCAAGATATATATTTAGTTTGTCATGAAAATATCTTAAACATATATTTTAATAAAAATTTTTAAGAGCCTTTTTGTGAAAACCAAATTTTCGAAAAATGTTAAATGTAAAGGGTTTCTGGAGAGGGGGATTTTCTTTAAAACTTTTTAGTGTCACATTCTTGGAAGATACTGAACTTAAATACCAATTTTGATATTTCACTGACATTTCAATATAGTCACACAGGCACAAACACAGGTAGGTTTCTACATTTTTTTATTCAGGGGATCAAACCATGTATTTCCATGAAATCTTGATATCAAATTTGTTGGTGGAATACAATACCTTCTTATCTACTATGTAGATTGTACGTACAAGCTAGAGAAAGTAAAAAGCTGCTAAAATTACTTGGTTGGAAAATTAACAATATTTGAAGTAGCCTGCCTGGGTAGTGTGGTAGTAGCATGCCTGCCTAATATTCAAAAGGTCGCGAGTTCGAATCTTGCTTAGGGTGAGTTACCCAGATAAGGTTTTTCTTTTGGGTTTTCCCTTATCCTGAGCAAACGAATGTCGAGTAACTTTAAGCTCCATAGACCTCAACATCATTTGAGCATCATTCACCAATTTCATTCCTCTTCCAACATGACCAACAACATTAAATAAAAAAAATAAAAAAAATAAATGAAGTGTATTATTTTCAACTGTGATAACATCACAGCATCAAATCAGATTAAAATTGTTTTACTTACAAGCGATATATTGTGAAGCTACTTACAGTGAATGCTGATCAGACTGATTAATGTGGTTAACTTTTACACACAGTTCATTTCACTTTTATTGAGCATTACAATTGCGTCACAGACCATTGCCTTCATCAGCTGTGAACCACTCAATAAAAGAAAGTGAGGTGTGAATAAAAGTTAACCACATTAATCAACCATCTTACTTATTAGTTTGACTCATTTGCCTAGTAACACAGAAAATACATAAATTTAGTGGATTTCAACTTCTTATGATTATTTATTCTGCATTATTTTTGCCTTTTTTGTGTTTTATTTATGGATCTGTCATAATAATCTAGGTTATAGTGAGGATCCTAAATTATATTCTCTATAAATAAAGGACACCTCAAATGTGACAAGTGGATGTTTAGCTACATTTACAAGAAACCATTATAAACTGCAGCATCTATGAACACTGCTTTTGTACACAGTTTCTCATTATTTTTATTTTGTAGAGTTCTGTAATATCTGTAATAACTTTTAAATGCCTCCAAAGAAACACAAGGCTGCTGAATCCATTACAATAAAAAGCAGTATACAAAAAGAGAGAGAGAGAGAGAGAGAGAGAGAGAGAGAGAGAGAGAGAACAGCATAATTGTATAATTGTAACACTGCAACAATATAGAGGCTATGGAATGTACATTCACACAGACTTACATATGCAGATAAAAATAATAATATTCTCTTTTCTAAGACATAAAACCATGTGCAATGCAAGGCATTTCAGACATTTGGTTATAATTGTACCTTGTTGACTGCTTCTCACAATATAATATTAAATGGCTCTTTTCCCCAGCAGTTTTCACCAGTAATTTTAATGTATTTGAACAAACAGGAAATTATTCTGAGAACATTGTCATCTTCATAAGACAAATAAAACTTCCATAGAACAGAATGATCAAGTGCATATTTGGTGCTAAACATTAGCACTAAAAATAAATTATATGTAATTCTTCAATCACTACACTGGCAACACTAGAACATTATTCTTGACAGAAAAGCATTCACTTCGGCTTCATTACAAGAGCACTATGATAACGGTACATATTTGTGACATCTGGGGCCATCCCCAAGGAATTGCCTCATAAGTCATAAGAAAATATAGCAAGCATTACGACTGTGGCCAAAGTATATCAACTTATTAATTATTGTGAAAGTAATTGTTACAAGGATTGGAATCCTGAAATGGAATTCCCAGTTCTCTACAGTGGAGATTTTTAAGAAAGCCGATTTGATTTTATGGCACAATATCTGATGTGTTATATTCACATAATTAACCCAAAGTTGTTTATTTTTTATAGGTTTCACATTCTATTCTTGCTAATACTTATTTTTCTATACTTCATATTAATTGAGAATAAACATTTGCAGAAAGTTTTATTACACATTTTGCTGTAGGTGTAAGGGAACATATGAGATGAAAGCAATTGTCAAATCTTTAAAAGCTGTTTTAGGAAATTATATTCTTTCCATCATAAAATCGTGAGAAGGGAATGAATGCTGACAAAACTAACAAAAATGTGAGGTGATAGATTCATGTATTATTTTTTCTATCCATTTCTTTTCTTTATATCTTTTCTGTAATATATTCTTAAAAGTTTTATTTTTCTATTTATTTAATCCAGATTAAACTTCTGCAGAAATCATTTTATTACATATTTTGTTGTAGGCATAGGGAGCACATAGGAGTGGTGACAGAGGTTTTAAAATGAGTTCGTATAAAATAGCTTTGAAACTCCATACCCTTTCCATGACATTGTGAGAAACAATTGAATAGCTACAGCAATTCAAGATCTTAAGTGCAAACCGATAACTGATATCTTAGAGAGGATTGATACCACAAATAAGTTACTTGAAAAAAACTGTGTTGTAAAGAAATTAACTATTTTTGCATAGTAGTTTTTTGCGTATCTCTTATTCCTTCTGAATGAAGAGGACTTTATAGTCTGTTCACAGAAAATTCAAAATATATTTTGTCATGTAAACATACTAGTGTGGAATGAAAAAATGCACCGCCATCAAGATTTGCTTAAATTTAATGAAGAGTAAGTGAAAGATAATACACAATGACTACAAAACCATACCAATTCAAGCACAAGGATGTGTGTCCTAATATTCACATCAATATTCAGAATCCTATTTCTACCAGACAGCAAATTGCATCTGTCATGAACTGTGTGCTAAGCATCCTGCACCTGCTACAATTCCAGCAATGGTTGTGGCCAGCAGTGGAAACCCAGTCAGTTGGAAAGAGGTTGGGGGACTGTGCTAGGCAAGACAGTCACTGTACACTATAAAGAACCATTACTTTGCAACAGACATATGGGGATGCACATTCTCCTGTTGAAACACATCCCCTTCTTTTTGAAGAAATGGCAATATATAGCTGACTTATCCCTGCACAAACATCATAGGCAAGCGAGAGTAATAGCACACCACACCTTGAGGCCAAGAGTTTGGTCTTTGTGTCGTGGGCAAATGCACTCAAACGATTATGCTCACCAGATGTATGTTGCACATATTCACTTGCAAATAGGTATAACCTACTTTCATCACCGATGACAATAGAATGTCATTCCATTGTTCAATTGAACCTTTCTGGGCACCAGATGTGAAGACCATGAAATCCTGTTGCTACAAAGAAAGAGGAGCCGAATACTGAATCTGCAATAGTGAAAAGTGCATAGTCTGTGCTATTGGAAAATGACACTAAAGAACCTGGTGTGGCCTGATTACTTACCTGGATACTTTCAGGCACCCATCAGTGCCCATACAATGCATCTCATGTGGCAATCTGAAATTGGTTTACCAGTATGGGAATGTTGCACAGACCATTCACCCATCAATACATCAAGTCCAACATGTGAAGCAAATTTCAACTCTATCCAGCTTTGCGCGGATGAATAATTTGATCCCATTTAAATGATTGTACCTGTGCAACAGCAGCTCATTTATATTGGCATAACATGGCTATACCTCAAGACGTCTTGACACCGCATAGCAAAGTGATTGCTTGCAGAGTTAATACAGAGATCATACAGTTAAGTCTGTGCAATGGCATCTATAATCCACAGTGACACATTAATCACCAATACTACAACCTCTCAGTA